>KK114271.1:136036-244033 GCA_000611955.2 Stegodyphus mimosarum
AACAAGGATAATCGTGTAGTCCACGATCTAAGAGTTCAATTAACTGAACTCACTTTTTCACTTATTTCGCAGATTCACTGATTTCACCAAGTTGATCTGAATCACAAAATTGCACACACTTGCGCTAAGTTGCACTTACTAACTAATACTGCGTGGCACTAATTTCGCGATTCCACTATGCACTATGCACTTTCTATTATTTCACTATTACTAATCCTGTACTATTTTGCTAAATTTACTATTTAATGCAAAATACACAAATACGCGCAGTTGATAAGGCACAATAGTGCAAGCTTTGATACCAGTTATGAGCTTAATACAAAAATACAAATAGAATTCGTAGACATTATTATTGCGTAATTAAGCTATTTAATCAGGTATTTCACTGAAATAAACACAATAATGCAGACTTTAGTAATGTAACACACATTAATGCTGTATAAGGAAACACAATAATGCAAACTGAAATACCAGTTATGAACTTAACTGATACAATAATACAAATAGAAATTATAGGCATAAAAATTGGGTGATTAAGTAATTAAATCAGGTAATATACTGAGATGCGCCTATCGGGAATTTAGCATCGAATAGCTGTAAAGGAACTATTGCAAAGGAACCAATAAACAGTAACAAAGTTATTGCAATGAAGATTATGGTTTAACTTAATTGGTTAATTAGTGAATTTGAACAGTACGTCCTACCTTGGCCACTATTCTTCGTCTGTTCTTCTTCTGTTCTTGTACAAGAATATGCAGTGTTATCCAAGGTAATCCACATTAAATTGAAGGCACACACACTCGTGGCACTAAGGCTAAACACAGCACATAGAACGCTGAAAGTGTAAGTGTTGATAAATAAAGCTGATATTCGAAATTTTCGTTCTAACAGTCCGAATTTTTCGAAATTTAGAAACTCTTGCTTCGGACTCAGAAACTCGACGAATGCCGTTGGGATCGACGTTCTAATTTAATTAGCGGATTAATTACGAAGGTGGTGTTAAATGCTCCAGTTAAAGAAAAGTGCGACCCTTGCAAACGGCCTTGACGATCTCACGCTATACCCGGGGGGTTGGGACGGGCGGTTCACAATAGCTTCAACTGTCGAAAATGCTGAAGTCGTGAAATAGCAATGTTATGGCACACTAAAAAATTAATAACAAGTCAGGTAATTAATCCACAGTCATATGGCATATATCGGAGTAATCCTCGCACTTTCCTGCACACGTTGATATAAAGCACTTATCTCTACGTCTCTCGACGGCTGCTGGATGGAGCTGTAAAGTTGTTACAAGTTGACACAATCAGCGTTAAAGTGAATAAAGATGCTTAAAATTTTTAAAAATCTGTAACTATCGAACTAATTGAGATACAGAGATGAAGCACGTATCCACGTAATCCTCAGGATGTTATCTAAACGATACAACTGCTTTCGAGCGATTCTGACTGCAATTTCCGCTGTACTAGGGTTAGAACCAGGAGCTGCTGTGGAGCGACCTTCTTCGATGGCGTCTACCTCTAATCCCAATTATCACTAGTAACAATAATGTCATCTAAATAAATAAAAGTGCTTTTTCCCAGAACGGATCTTAAAACAAAGTCCATACAACGTTGAATTGTTGCTGGCGCGCCTGATAGGCCAAACGGCATACGCAAAACTGCATAAGTGCCAGACTTAGTTATAAACGCAGTTTTATGTACGTCTTCAGGCTTTACGCCGATTTGAAAATAACTCGACGTTAAATCAAGTGTAGTCATGTATCTAGTGGAAGTTATGTTTTGCAAAGATTTCCTCAATAATGGGTAATGGATAACAGGATACTTAGTAACGCTATTTATTTTCCGGTAATTTATTGCAAAACACCACCTTTTTGGGTGTGTAACCGGATAATCATTATTCTTCTTACATAAAACAACCGGGCTAGCATAACTACTGGAGACAGGGACGATTATCTTTTTACTTAGCATATCTTTAATATGCTATTCTATAATTTTTTCTTTAGACTTCTCATAGCGGTAAGCCTCCTGACAAACTGGCTGTGAATCTCCCGTATTTATTTCATGGTTAGTCACTTGTGTAAATCCAGGAATGTCACTGAGCAAAGTAGAAAATTCACTTACCCCTTGGCGTAGTTTTTCTTGCTCTTCAGTTGGCAGATGTTGAAGCTTCAATGGGAGGGGGTTCGCGTTCACTTCCAGCACCGGTTTCATTCTCAGCTTAAGTGATGCTTGACTGAAATCGAGTGTTGCTTCGGACGCTAAAAGAAAATCTACTCCCAATATTATGTTTGCTTGAAAATTTCTTACAATAAGGAAGATAATTTTTGCCTGTTCGTCCTTAATGCGGATATACAGTGGTAATTTACCTATACATTTGCCTCTTTCCCCCTGGGCTGCTATCACAGTCGTGCTATCCGAACTTCAGATTCTATATCGACAAAAATATTTTTTAAAAAATTCTTCTGCCACAAAACTGCACTGAGCTCCTGTATCCAGGAGATCGGTGGCTGGAATATTGTTCACTAACACTTCAATCTTCGGAAGAACTAAATTTTTCACAACTGTATTGAGCTTGATGGTAGAGGGATTTTCTTGGTCTTCGGATTCTGCAATCTTCCGTCAGCAGAAATCCGTTTCAATTTAAATTTTCTTTCTTCTTTTCCGGGCCTTTCCGCTGGCCTTCAAACTTTTTGTCTGGCTTATATTTTAACTGTCGACGTTCGCTGGGTGTTTTTGAATATTCAGGTTTCTTTGACCACTGATTCGACTTGCTTCCGTAGCCGTGATCTTGCCTCTGCTGTGACCTTGACGCACCAAATTGGTTCGTTGCTCGTACTGGAGTCTTCTTTTAATTTTCGCCGTTCTTCGCTTTCAAACTGGATTGCGAGCTCAAATAACTTTTCCAAAGTCGTCGGATTCCTTAATTCGATAAAGTCTTATACCTGGGGAAGTAATGTAGGCAAAATTACTTGTATGAGTTCAGGATCCGGCTGGCTACCATAGAGAATTTTAAATAATTGTATTTTTCTTAAAATGAAGCTTGAGAGGTCCGCAGTTCTTTGCTGGTATGTGCTTAAGAGTTCCGCTTGTACGATTTCTTACTACTGGGAAGGCCTTTACTAAGGAGGTGTTGAAATTTTCGTAAGTATAGGTAGGACTTCGCGGCTGGCCCAAAAGATTTTTTCCGATGCACTTGAACCAATTAAGCGCTTGACCCCTCAAAGCGCTAGTAGCCAAAGTCACTTTTTGGAACTCATGGACTGGATACAACATAAACTGGCCATCTAATTTTTCCAAAACGTTATTCACCGGTGAATTCTCATCGAAGCTCGCTGCTGGCTTCATTGATGCTCGCATGGTCTGGACGATGTACTCAAATCCTTCTAGGATAGCAGCTGGCATTTCTGAATTTTGGGATACCACGGGTTCATAAACTTCCGCTTGAAAGTCGGCCATGGGTCCTCTCCTTCGGTCGCCACTCTCAGGACTCGTATTCCTTTTTGTCTGGTACTCCGAGATACAAAGACCAACCACTTGTGGTCTGAACGTAAAAATATAGGACTACTAAGTAACTAAAATTTAAATAAGAGCTAACTTTTAATATTTTACACAGATTACTAACACTAAGACTGGCCTTTTAAATTGCTACGTCTGTAGTACGCAAACTGCGGAAAATTACAATACGTCTTTAGCTTTCAAGAGGATTAAACGCTCTGGCCTTAAAGGCGGACAGTAACTGATGGCAAGCTCGCTTGAAGACTCGTGGCAAGATTGCTCACTTTCTGTCCTTCTGCTACGCTCTTGGCAAAAGCCACAATTTAAATACAATTAAGCGTTAGAAAGTACAATTTGCATAAACATATTCACGCGTTAATTCTGGCCGGAAGTGGAAAATAAGAGATGATAGTAAAGTTTTAAAATAAAATAAACATCAGACAAACTTAAGATGCTTACAGTTTAGCTCAATAGGCTTTTTATATACCTCAAAATAAAATAAAAGAAGAAACGAGAGGTCATACTTTGGTACATTTATTTATTCCACTCCATTTTATTTTATTCCATTAATTATATTTTATAAACAATTGCTCTCTCTACGTCTGTAAATATGTGAATGTGCATATGTATATGCATATATTTACCTACAAACAGTAGCATAGAGGTGTTACTCTTAATTGGAGTCCGACGTTCGATCGAAGTTAACATTATATGTAGTTAGCAATTATTCTCGTGCTTTAGACATCTTTATACCTGCCATAAATCGTCACTAATTGCTTGGCAAATTGTCTAAAGATACTCCCGATCAACTGATAGTGTAAACTACATAAATTAAAATTTATGAATAGGAAGAATTTGCCCTTCAAATACCCACTTCATTGTAGTAATAACTCATAAAACGTTAAAATCCATTTTGCGTCAGCTTAATATATGGTAGATGCAGAAGTCTTAAGAGAATGCTGAAGCTTAATATATTCTACCTTTTGACCGTTCGTAATTTGGTCTAAAGAAACATTCTGTACTTAACTGGCCTAAGAAGAAAATGTTTCATTTATTTAAAACTGAAAAATTCTATATAAATGTTTGCAAAATAAACGAAAAATTTGTTTTATGCAATTTGTCGAAACGAAGAATGTGATTTGAATGAAATAATCAAGATAGAAAATTACAATTAAAAAGAAAAGAAACCTACCTTGATATACATCATTGAAAAATTGTGTTATTTCGATAAATTAATAATATATAGGTATGCACTTAGATCTTCTGTTTATTTACTTACATTTAGATTTAGAAAATAATAGAACAACAGAATAAATATTTTAGGTTTTATTTTAGTTTTGCCTTAAGTGTACACTATGTATTGCTTATCTTGTTGAGTATTTATTTGCATGCATCCTTATGAAAAAACAACAACTTATACTTCAGTAACGAGAAATAAAACTGGATAATGATGTAACTTAAAAATACTTGATCTTCGCAAGTAAATTATTCAAAATCAATCCTCCAAATCAGTGTTTAGTACAGTTTAAAAAAGATGTATTCGTATTTCATCTTAAAGAGCCCGTCAAAACCAAATAATCGGCACCAAGATACGAGAATATGATGTGAATACATAGACTCGAAATTGACAGTATTGTTGACATCAGATGCAAGAAATTCTGACTTCCATTATCAACTCTATTATTTTTAAAAAATGCAATTAAAACTCTCCAGTGCAGTGCACGCAATCAAATAGTAAGTCATCATTGGCTATCCAAAATCGTATAGAAAAGCAAATGGGGTAAATTTCCAAAACTTATTCTGTGAAATGGTCCTTAGCAAGTGGGTCACGTTCATGCCATTTTGTGAATGCTTTTATAAATTTTTGGTGTTATACCACGTTCACAACATGTATAAAAATTTCTTCCTTCTGAATAAAAACAATCACAACATAGATATTACAATTAGATGTGTTGTAATACGTAATTTTGAATAAAGCAGAAGATAGTATCGAAAACATTCCTTAAATTGCGACGCATTTTCTCTTAGTATTCTTTTCGCTAGCAATAATAAACCTAAAATCATATTATTAAAGAAAATATTACCTCTTTTATCTTCTAATTTCATCAGCAGGAGAAAAAATGAAAATGATCATAAAATATTTTATGAAATCTTAATATCTTATAAATAAACCGACTGTAAAATACATCCAATAGAAGAAAGTTTTTAGATATAGAAAGCATATATCTAAGGTCAAGAATGGAGGCAAAAGAACGTAAAACCCTGCATATGAAAATTTATCTTCTCCCTTTTTTCAGGTGAGTTTTCAAATGAGTAAACTTTAAAGATCCCCTACTAAAATGTTTTCCCGCTTAAGCCCTGAGTTGTGACATTGGTTCTATTGCATAATGTCACATGCTTTAAATTTTCCTTAGGTTTTTGAATAAACTACTTTTGGAGAGCGCGATAGACAATGACGAAGTGCCGAAGGCATGGAAGAAAACATTTCAAGAATTGTTTTGTTTTCTTAACAAGTTTTTGAACTTAAAAATGATACAGTATAACAAATATTTCATACTTTAAGCTTTTAAGGCCATAATGTATCTCTCCTTTTCATTAGTAGTAACCAAAAGAATAGATTCTCTAGTGACAAGGAATGAAGGTAAAATAAAAAAAAACCCTACGATCTCCCTATTTAAATGGGTTGTCCCGAAGATTAAAAACCCCCTCAATTGTAGATTTCATATTTATAAAAATGTAATTACTTTATCAAAATCAGTTATAATGATGAATAAATCCATCTACTTCTTTTCAAATACAAACATGTAAATAAACAATGTAACCAGTAAGTCTCCGCCGTTTTTATCAAAACCTGAACATTTAATGTGAAAAGAACGGTACGTTATGTTTTAATCAATATATTTTCCGTCGCTAGCCACTACTTTACCCCCAACTTTCTGGCAGCGCGTCAGAAGAAAGCTTCGTCTTTCAAGACTATCTACAAATCAAACCAATTTTCGGTATCTTCATAAGATGTGAAGCGCCTCTCAGGCCATGCTTCATTAATCGAAAAAAGTAATAATCAAGAAGAAGCCGTGTGTGATGAATACAGCGGGAAGGAGAAAATTTCTCATTTGAGTGTTTCGAAGTAGGTTTCGGCCGACGCCGCAACATGAGTGTTATCATGCAGAAGAATAATTTTGTCATGTCTGGAATAGCAGTGCAGGCATTGTTCTCTGAGTGCTCAGCTCAGTCTCATTAGTTGTGTTCAGTAGAGAGCCCCTGTAAGAGTTTCTTCGGTCTGAGTTTCTCATAATACATGACGCCATGTTGATTCCTCCACGTACACAACATGATTTTTTCCATGAATATTCAACTTGGCTGTCGATGTTAAAGCACGGCCAGGTAGTCCTCACGATTTATTCTTATAAGGGTTATCGTAGTGGATCTATGTTAAATCACCAGGGACTATAACGATGCAAAAAACTCCTTTGTTTCTGCTTAACAAACAGCATTTTACGTGAAAAAAATCGGCGTTCGACGTTTCTCCGCTTCAATTCATATGGAACGCAATTTCCTTCCTTTTGAAGCATTCCCAAAGATTTAAAACCTTGTGAAATTGCTGAGTCACTCCTAACGCAAGTGCAAGTTCTACTTGCGTTTGAAACGATTCATCATCCAATAATGCTTCCAGTTCTGTGTCTCCGTACACTTTCATCCTTCCACTATGTTCGTTGTCTTCGACGTCAAATTCGGCCCCGATCTTCAACTTTCGAATTCAGTCACGACAACTTCTCTCACTTAAAGCAGTCTCTACAAGCAATCGATGCTTCTCAGCTGTAGATTTCATCAAATTAAAGAAGTTGTAGGGACATTAGGTTATTTGGAAGCAGGTGTCATGCAAAATGTGCAATGCCCTCACTGGGACTCTAACCACGGACCTCTCGAATACGCGCCGACTGTGCTGACCACTACACCACGAAGGCATGCTAAGAAGGCGCGAGAAATACCTTATATATTTCCCCTTTTAAAGGGCAACTGGGGATTAGAGGACCCAATCACCAAATTCTGGTGGTGGAGAATCATCATCCACCAATTTTTTGTTCGGCGCCACTATAGAGACATTACATATTTTGGAAGCAAGAGAGATGAGACATGATGAATGCCCTCGCCGGGACTCGAACGATGGACCTCTTGAATACGCGCCTAGCGTGCTGACCACTACACCACGAAGGCATGCTAATAAGGCGGAAGAAACACCTTATAAAGTAAACCAAAAGTTCCTGCAAATGACGCTCATTCGGCTCAAAACTCGACATTTTCGCGCGAAAAGAAATATATGATGCTGATACAAAATCGCTAATATTTCAAGTTTATCTTGTTACCATATGTTCCAACCTTACGATGTGATGTTTTACATCAGCCAATTTTAAAGATACTTTAATGATAACGACATTGTTTTCAAACGACGAAGACTTATTTGTACAGCAACGGAAATGTGTGTATAAGTGTAATTAGAATGGGAAATATCATGTACATTACTTCAGTCACTGATTTTTAGAATTTAAATTTTCTTAGCATTATTTCCTAATGCTATTATTTAAAACTTATTTGATAATTTAATACATATGGGAAGAGATACAACTACAAATGGAATTTCTGACAGTTTCAGTGATGGCTGATGTAAGATGGGTTTTGAGATTTTCCTTTCATATTTGCCGAATATGCATTGAAATAACTTTCTGTGTTTAATTCATATCTGATAATAAGTCGTTAATGCTAAATTACCGTAAATTGATTGAAGCAGAAGAAAAAATATTTAGATTTGTTTTAGATCAAGTAACTTTTGTCGCATTATAAAGCAAATAGTAAAGGTATTACAGATTTAGCATTACGAAAAACGCCCACAACGTAACGCACATCCTCCTAAAGGCTTTCTTATTGTCATAACGTACATCCTCCTAAATGTCTCGATACATACATACCGAACTTTATCTATACCTTACAAACTGCAATGTATAAAATAAATGTGTTTGCATTCAAATTAAAAAACTCGATGTGCTGAAATTCAAGTATAAAATCGGTAAACATCTTTAACAAAATTTCTTCACCTTGTCTACTATAACTTTCAAAATCTGTCATTTTTAATCCGATGGAAAACGCATAAAATTCTGAAAAATTTTCTTTTATTGAACATATTACTCAGAGCTGCACATAAAACAGACATCTAACATTTCAAGAATTTTATTCACAAAATACTTATCGTTATAAATTGATACGCATATAAGTCAGCTAGCTTTCCTTAAAAATTTCAGAGAGTTCTGGTCCTTTATCTAAATTTCCATTTAATGTACTTTTGGATAACGGCTTCGCAGCTTTTTCATATGTTATTTTAGAAAATTTTTCGTATTCGTTTGAAAATATATATGTGCCCTTGGGAGGTTTCTTTGCATGAAAAATACTTCTTACGCGGTAGGACACATTTTTAAAAAAATGAAAGTCATTCAAATGTGTTACATTTAATAAGAAGTATTTTTATGTTTCTTTGTGTTTACGCGCTGATGGGAGTTTATATACAAACCAAATTATATAAAATGACTAAATTATTTTAATTATTAAATGCTTGCTTACATTTTAACTAAATTAAGTGTTATAAAAATCGTTATCTGCATATAACTAAGTCCTAATCTAAATTTAAATTTAAATTTTATTTAGGTATTTAATTTTCGATGAAATAAATCAAATTTATATAAATCCTCTTTAAATTCCATGGCTTAATTAAAAGGCAGTATAAAGTAAAATTTAATATTGCAACCAGACTAATATTCTTTACCACATGTGACTAAAATCCAATCATAAGGCAGCTAATATTCGCAGACTGTAATTCAAAACTGTCGAAGAAAATTTTAAGCACATTGAATGAATTCGTATTTCATATGTTATTAGTCCAAAGAGGCAATTTGTCCAATACCATGAATTTCCTTTTGGCATTTTGCGTTGATTCACTAAAAGCGTTGTTTCACTTTTCAAATTGTTGCCACCAAATATTATCGCCCTGTATTATATTTAAAGAAATTAAATATTGAAGAATCTGCATAAATGTATGTATGTTTTTCGCATTGTGATAAAACAACGGTACTTAGAGCCATCGAATTTTGAATAACGTAATCCTCCTGCCAATATGGGTATCTAGAAGCCCAAATTTGATATTTGGAATTTGTTTTATTATCGATTTCATATTTTGTAAAACTTTCAAGAATTTTTTATTAACAAAGTCAAGGATTTCAAAGCGAGCAATGGCAATCTTTGTACAGAAAAACCACTTTTCAGATCTTTTTTTCTCTGCTTTTTGCTTTTTTCTCTACTTCTTATTTCCTTTCGCTCTTTGAAATTCATGGCCTTGTATATTTCCTTCTTGAAAGTTTAAGAATTTCAACAGTTAGGATTTCTCTTAATTTTAGAGTATCAAATTAAATCAGACCTTCCAGATTAAAATGTTTTAAATAGTTTTCTTTATCGTTTCTAGTGTATAGCTTAATCGAAAAGTAATAAAAAAATCACCATGTGTGAACGCGAGCAAATCGGGTTTTCCCATCTGTAATAATATTAAAACCAAATCTTTTAAATTATATCTTGATTTAGAAATTCAATCTCATCACCAGTTAATCATGAATTATGAACAATGAAGTATTAAATCTTTTGAATCTAAATTGTGTTAAAAATTCATAAAAACTTAAAGCTGGATGATTTTTTTCTCGTTTTATTTGAGCGTTTTGTTTCGTTTATGTTCGACCTTTATTTCGTTCTTTTTTATTAAAACTCTCATGAATATCTGATGACTAATCGGAATTCTGTAAGAATGAATGAAACCCTTTAAATTAGGGGTTGGAGAAATAAATCCAATATTAAATGAATAAAAACATTTCAATCTAACTCTTGACACATTTTCTGCATTAAAATGCATTTTAAATACAAATGTTAGAAAGTTTGCAAAGACTCGCTTATGTAAACTGAGTTGAAAAATTCATTTCACCCAAATGCAAGCATTCATTTGACCCAAATGCAAGCATTCATTTGACCCAAATGCAAGCATTCATTTGACCCAAATGCAAGCAGAGAAAACAGGTTAAATAAAATCGTGAACTTAAAGTTTTTATTTTATTATCTATCAGTGTTATAAAAGCTAGAAAATGCCGAATTCTTGCAAACGATACAATTTTTGAAAAAACTGGGGTTTAAGTATTCAGCCTTTCGATTTCTCTCAGTGTTTATCAAAAGCCTGGCTCCAATACTTCTTTACAATACGGTCCAAACTCCTAAGTGCAGAGCACACGTCCAGATGAGCAGCGTCCATGACTTGTCCAGAATCACACAACGCACATAAAGGTGAGGAAGTCAGATTAAAACGAAACAGAGGCCCACCAGCGGCCGAGCGGTAAAGACGCTGAACACTGGTAGTTCGGTCCCGAGATTCGAATCCTTCGAACGGGCTGGCTGCATGGGCGTTTTCGTGGTTTTCCCCACGTGTAACGTGTATACGAGACAGTTTCCCTTAGAAAGTCCTCCAGGAAAGCATCCCTCCCTTTAGCCAGATACCCCTCGTGTGCTTTGCCATAATTGAATAACCTAACCTAACCTAAAATGAAACAAATGAGCACCAAGGCAGTCATGCCAGTCAATTTCTCTCAATATAACACGTAATAAACGAAAAATAATCATTTAATCAGGACGTGTTAGAAACGAGGCTCATTGAATAATTATTATTACTATTTGGTTTTCCTGACATTTCTAAAATAAGCTAAAATTGCAGATAACGATAAAATACAAACCCGAATTCTATATGCGTCTATGAAATGATATCACAAATTACAAGACCTAAATACACTTATAACAGCTTATAAGTGATTGCTACAGCAACCTGTGTATTAACCATGAAAACAGGAACATAATTAGTATTTGGCTGTCAATTATTTGTTTTCCATATGCATTGTAGTTAGATTAATTACATTATTCCAAGAAAAACTGTATTTTTTCTCACCATACTTTCGAAATGTTGTATTATAATACATGTTACTTTCTCTGAATAACTTCGAAAGAAAAATAGAGTGAAGTATGTTACTCTTCTAAAACAGTAACAGCATAAAAAAGCCTTTCACTATACTCTTCTTTTAAATCAGTTTAAAAAATAATTTTTAACGGGATGAATAAGTTACTGGTATACACGATCTCAAACTAAATCTTCAGATCGATTATTCACGGTTTTATTCTAAATTTTAAGTTTTCGGTAATAATCTGAAATTATGTAACTGGGGAATTATGCTACTAGATGTAAGTTTGTCATTTGTAAAAGGAAGTTGAGTAATACCTGCAGACTGAACTCCCACAAATGATTTCCCCAAAAAGGTTTTGTTTCTGCCGTCTGTAAAAAGATGAGGACTTCAAAACAATAAATTCTTATAATCAAATTTTAAATTAAATTTTTAATTTTCCCATTTAAATAAAAACAATTTCTTGATTAAAGAAAATTTTTAAAAGCGTTGTGGGGTATTACTATTTAATCCGAAAGTTCTAACTTAGAACCCCGCGAACACTAACAAGCGAATAATCGCTTAAGTGTGTGAACAGAACACGTAATACTTAAGGAGGGTTTACAACCCTTTATTTTTCAGTGTATTTACAGTCAGTTCCTACTTGGAACTTTACACAAAGCCTCCGCTCGAGCTTGAACTTAAAATAATAATAATTCAAACTAAAACTAGCTTAACTAAGCTATTTAAAAGGTATAGTCGAAGCTATCAGAGATCTAACTAGTTGGCCCCTACGTATTAATTAAATAGGAGAAGCCAAGCAAGGCCCTAAAGTGTGGCCGAGCGTAGCAATAGCTAAGGAAGACGTAGCCAAAAGGCCAGTCAGTCCCGCTAGTCAGGGAATCAGACTCTCTCTCTTAAGTCGGTGAAGTACTCTTTTTAATTAAAACTAAGAAAAATACAGATTCCCAATTTGAATAACTTGTACATTCATCTACTTCATCTTTTCTTTCAATCAGACGTCAGTCTTCACCTTCCAGTCCTCTGGAAGGAAAAAGTATTAGTTCTTTTCATAACAGTTTCAAAGTGTTAATTACTCTTTCTTGCAATTAGTTGGCCCTCAAAGATTTTTATTCACACGAAACTTTAATTCTTCCCAACTGGGAAAATTCTTACAGCTAGGGAATTGGGCGCGCGATGAGTAAGAAAACACAAGCTCATTTAGTATGGCCACACAGCCAAAGAATACCATACTGTACAGCTTTTAGTGCCTGTGATGTTAAAATCAGTATACAGCACAGTTAATACTGTAGCCATGAAGAGAGACATGCTGAATCTAATATTTAAATTATTGAATTATAATTTATCAAGAGCTAGTTACTTAAAAAAATTGTAACTGCATCACAAATATAAGAACTCACAATTGTTAATTTATTACACTTTCAATACCTCATATTTGGAGCCAAAACTTTGGTTGAACTTGTTTTTTATGAATTTTTTTTAAATGTATGTACTTTTGTATAAATGCAATGTACTTTGTATGTACATTATCTTTCACTAATTAGTAAAAACAATTCATTAATCGGTAGAAAGAGGTGAAGTAAAACAGTTTTTCTTGATTAATAATTAGTTTTTACCAATTAGTGACTAGTCAAGCTGACTAGCGGTTAGTTGAATTGATTAATTCATAGTAATTCACTAATCAGTAGAAATTTAATTTATTCAAAGTAATCCACTAATCAGTAAAAACAGTTAATGATCAAGAGAAGGCTAAGTGATTAGTGATTCGATTTCACTCAGCTAATCACTGCTAGCTTTAAATTAATTCAAATTAATTCGTTGATTAGTGAAAACAGCTCACTAATCAGTAAAAACGACTATTTTAAACGAGAAAAATTAACTTCGGGAAGAATCACAATTTTTATTCTGTTTCCATGGAATGGAGCCATTTCAGGTAATGCATACTCAGTTTATTTGAAAGAAAAATGGGCAAGAACAGCAATTAGAATTATTATAAGAGCAGCAATTGATGCTTCAGTAATCTTTAACAGAGCTATTACCTGTCTTCTATCTTAAAACTAATTTAGAGTACTTCTGTAACTGCAGCGAATGAATTTCTAAACTTGCTGTCAGTTAATATTGCTGGTGAAACAGAAGGTAGATTGTATGGCATTCATCAGTAAAATGGGATATTATATAACAAAAGTTTTAAGTTTTACTATAAAGAAATAATCTGTTCTATTTAATATATTTCTCATGAAACGAGAAAACATAATGATTAATCCCACTGCAGACAGTAACGCAGAGATTTATCCCTTGTTCAATATTCTCGGACATTCAATTATTCAAATCGCTTGTTCTTTCTAGACCGTGTATAATTTAGCTAGTTATTATTATATTTATGTGTGCCTAATTTTCTGCAGATTAAAAAAGTGAACATAGTATAGAAACAGATATTAAAAAATCTATAAAATCAATTTAGATATACAGGTGGATTAAAAAACAATTAACGCTATTCGAGAAATATAAAATGCACTTTTCACCCCGCACGTTTTTCTCTTGGCTTGAAGCAACATTGCACAAATTTACACTACAATATTTTCACATGCTTTCCACCTACTTGCCATTGCTAATCATTTATTTTTGGTACCTGTCTCATACAGTCTAGAGATTGAAGATTCACATCCCTCGTAGTAGTATATTGTCAGTAATAGCTTTAATTCTTACCTCCAGATCACTAATATTAAGCACTTTCATTTCATAAACGCATTTTTTTACCATTCTTCATAAATAAAAGTTGCATGGTTTCAGGTCATGAAAACCGGGTTGCCATTGTAGGAAAATTTTTCCTCTAATCCCTTTTGCTTAGAAACTTAAGTAAGTCAAAAGCGGATATCCATAGCGAACTTCAGAGGAGGACCATCCAGTTAAAAAAATATTCTCGTTGGACTATACGTAGTGGCAGATTGTATACTATGTAAATATCCATCCTACTATAAAACCAAATGAAACATCAATATCCGCAATGACTTTTACTTACTAATACCATATAAACACACCAAATACGATTAAATTCGTGTCACTGCAGTAATGTCTTTTTATCTGAAACAAAGTTCCGTTGTCCCATTGAAGAAAATGTATAAGCACCTGTCAGATCAGACTGGAGCAAAGAATAACAGTAAGCGTTTTTCCAAACAACCTTAGTTTATGAACATCAAATATGAACCAGATACATATACACAAATATAACGTCAGTTTCTTTTGCATATAATAATCACTACAGCCATCTATTGGCAGAAAGGTTATATAATCTCAAACTTATATTTAACATCCATATAGCGTTAATTTTTTTTGACTCTGTCAGCCGATAAAGACAGCAAGTCATTATCATTCATTCAATACGTTTAAAAGGAAATTATGTACTTAGTTTTAGAGCCTACGTAAATAAAATTAACTTTTTTTTTCTTCGAATAAAAAACACCTTATGCGTTTAAGCAAACAGAATTAATTTCACTGGTTAGGTTAGATAATACTTGCATCTTTCATTTTTCTTTCGCCGGCGAGAAAGCTTCCGATCTTATGTTACTTCACAATCTCTTTTGAAGTAATATATGATAAACAAAAAAAATATTAAAAAAAATAAAACTCTCACTCATACTTTATAATAATAGCTACATATTTGGTCTACAGAGAAATGGCAATCCAATGTGGATTTTAGAATAGCCATGTGGGTTATGGTCGTCCAAGAAATGTTCTACTCTGCTTTAAGTCATTCTCAAAATCAAAATGCACATTAAAAGTGCTATCACAGAGACGCAAGCAATAATGTTAATTTAAACAACTTAAAGAGATTCTAAAATTTTTTATTCTGTTCTAAGCCCTTCGCTAATTTAAAAAACATTTTAATCCATTTTAAAAAACTGCACTTGAAAGCAAATATTTTATGTAGCAAACACGTCTGAGCACAAAAGCAGGTTAATTAAAAATTCTGACATTTTTATAAAAGGCTTCTCCTTAACTGTAAAAGGTTATTTGTACGTTAGATTTTAGTTTAATTACAAAGGCACGCCAAAAGAAGGAATCTTAAGACTAGCCTCAGGTTGCAAAAACAAATGAAATTTAATTTATCCCTAATCTGGTGGATACACTGGGTCCATTTTATCAACCATCGCTCATTACTTGCTTGGAAGAAAAATCGTTAGTCTTCTTTCTGAGAAAGGAATGACGATTAAAAAATTCATTAGACTTTGGACTTCGCATTTAATTGCATTATTGACAAATTTTCAATTTAAAAAAAGCCAAGTTAATAAAAGTTAAAAAAAGGGGTCTGTATTTATTTATGTTTTTTTTTTTTTTTTTTTTTTTTTTTTTTTTTTTTTGTTTGTTTGCGTGTGTGTGTGCGAATCGAATTGTTTGAGAAGTGACTTCGAAGTAATTTAATGGCACAACATGGTTACAAATACTTTTTTTTGTTTTATTTTTTAGGGAGCATAGACTTTACATGCGTTACAGAAAACCGAAAAGTAAAGAAGATGCATCCACCCTTTACACCAGAAGTTAAGGATAAATTTTAATTTAATTGCACCTTGTAATACGCAACGGGTGTTTTGTTAGAAATAGTTTTTAACTCTTAAACTTCAAACCTTTTCTTTTAAATCATTTGAATCAACTGAGGTTGTGAAAAAAAATGAGGTGAAAAACTATTAAATAAATGCAAACAGATAAATGTAATTAATACCAACAAAAATGTAGAATACGAAGAACTGCTGCAACAAATATGAAAATAAACGCTTTAAGAACACAAAATAAAAAAGAGTCAGATTATTTAATCTTCGCATTTCGCTTTTTCACAAATTCAGGTTTATTTAAAGATACAGAAGTATTTTTGATCTCCTAAATGCGGAAATATGTTTCAAGCCTTTCCTCTACACTCTCAATCTACGCACGAACAGGCTGATAATAAAATACTAGAATTAACTATTCCAATGAAATTCTATTTTAATTATTAGTACTTTTTTTAAGATATTTTGAGTTCAAATCTATTAAGATTTACTTATCTATCCTCGTAATTTAAAACCATAAAGGGATTTTGGGACATATTTTTATGCCCCGCATGGTACAGCATTCCTACGCGATTTATAAAATAATTTAACATTAATATGCTTCACATATTCAACTCAATTACATATTTAAATTTAACTTGTAATTGTTGAATTGTACATGATTAAATATATATAATAAAACAAATGCTTGCATACAATTTAGAGAATAATTATAGTTAAGTGTTTAAGTAATTGCAGCTGTAATCCTCTAAAGATTTTGTTTAATGATTGTGAAAATCTTTTGTCCTTGCTTTCTCCTCTTGCTTCCTCTTTCTGTCCATTACCTTCTCCTGACATATTTTTTTCAAGTAATCCATTTCAAATAGTATGCAAAATCAAAATCTAAAAATAATTTTAGGGGAAAATTATATATTCAAATAGATATTCATTTAAAAACTATTATTATCCCAAAGGGAATTAGCCCAGAAGAACTATTAATTTCGTTTTGGCATTTTGAGTTGAATCGCTTTCTGCGTTGATTCACTTTTCCAATTGTTGTCACCAAATATACAGCCCTGTATTATATTTAAAGAAATCAAACAATGAAGAATCTGCATAAATGTATATGTTTCTCGCATTGTGATAAAACAACGGTACCTAGAGCCATCAAATTTTGAATAACGTGCGTCTCCACCTGAACAGGGGCATCTGGAAGCTCTAATTTGGAATTTGTTTTATTATCTATTTCGTATTTTGTCAGATATTAAAGATTTTTATTAACAAACTCAACAATTTCAAAGTGAGGAATGGCAACACTGTAAGGGAAAAAAACATTTTTATCGCCAGCTTGCGAGACTGTGTATCGGAAATTCTAAAGATGTGCTCATTTTAAAATTATTCTGCGATATTGTTATTAAATTGAATTTTATGGTTTAAGTGCGAAGAACATGATATTTAATAAATAATAATAAACGCTAAAAAAGCATAGAAAGCTTTACAGTTATTTACATTGAAATCATATACTTTTTTAATGATAACGACTGATTACTCGAGTGGGTAGTTTTCAAAGAAATTATAAAGCAAATATAAAAAAGTGCATAGCAACCCCTAGCACTCTATCGGGAATTCTAAAGGTATCCTGTTTTTAAATATTTTGTGATTTTGCTCTGGAATTTTATGTGGAATAGGTGCGAAAAAAAGCAATGCTTAGTAATGAAGGTAAAAATACAAAAAAAAAAGGCAAACATCCTCTGGTGCGATGTTAAAACCTGAATCCCTTCGCAATTTCTTGCTTTCTTCCATTCCTTTTTTTTGGGGGGGGCGCACGAACGACCGAGTGATAAAACCGCTAAACACAGGTTCGAGGTTTGAAACCGACGAACGAGCTGGCTGCATGGGCGTTTTCGTCATTTTCCCCATATGTAAAAGTGTATACAAGCCAGTTTCAATTAAAAGTCCTCCACGAAAGCATCCCTCCCGTTAGGCGGATAGCCCTAGAGTATTTTGACATAATCAAATAAATCAAACAAAACCTTTTCTTTGGATAAACTTCGTGTTTAATTTGTTCACCTTTTTGAGACACATGATTTCACCCGTGTTGTAACTGACATTTGTTCTAAGCTTCTTGTTATAGTTTTTAACTATAGCTGCAGTTTTCAGTTACAAATTACGGTAGATAGCTTAAATTTATAGCATTATCATATTTTACATTTTTGTAAAAGCATATTATTATCTACAGGATCTTCACGCAAAAGTATAATTTCTTTATGTAAAGTTACGTATAATTTCCTCTCTTAAAAATAGTTTATTTGGTACAATAATGCGACAGGATTATACTTGTGTTACAAATAAATATCCCATTACTTACTCTTTTCTGTCCTGAAGAAAAATGTCTGATTCAGAATCGAAAGCTTTGGCTATCAACATATACTTTACCAGTGCCTTTTAAATGCTATCTTCCAGAGAATCTTACGCACATAGATCAAAATTTTTGGAGCTTCCTCCTAAAAAGGATTAGATTTCTTACTCTTGATATTTTGAAGAGTTTTCATGAAACAATATTCTTAACCTCCAGAAGTTTTATTTTTCACATAATTATTATTTCACTTATTTCAAGTGCTTTAAATCATTTCATTTTTCTTCATTTAAATTTTTGAAATACTTTTATTTTTCAAAAAATGAGGAAATGTATAGAGAATCATAACTCTGCTTTTAGGTTCATTTAATATTCTTCACTAATTTGCAATCTTTAATATACGCTTAAGCTTTCATTAAAGATATTGGGTAATAAAAGGAAAGCTCAGTAAAGTTTACTCTCTCTTAAGATCTCAGAGAAGTGTAACAGAAGTAAGCAAGTATTATAGGCAAACGCCAGATTTAATTTATGAATCTTTACAAACAAGTAGCTTAATTTAGTAATTAATGTAATTTTTGTTTCTTCTTAGAAATAAAGGACTCAATTTAAAATAATAGTCTCAACTTTGATGTCAGAAGATTGCCTTCATTTTGGTACAATCCTTTTTGTACTCTACATACTTTCGTGGCCCATTTCTGTTTCTCTGAAAATACCGCGGATATAATTTTTTGGGGGTCTAGTTTACGTATTTACTTGTTTATATGTACACAGAATAAGAATGTTAAGATGGATGTTTCTAATAAAGCTAAATTATCTATAACAACGTTTTTTTTTCATCCTGTCGGTCAAATGCTGTTTGATATTTCGACAGTTTATGGACATGTTATGATACCCACTGTATAATTAGATTACCAGCAGTCTAAGGATTTCTTTAAATAGCTTTAGTTACCTTCTGTTGAGGATTAAATGAAATCCTAAGTGCTTATCTTTTCTAATTTCTTCCATTATGACACAAAGAATTAGCGAAAACTTCAAAATACTTTCAGCATTCCTCGTCTTGTTTATAAATGCATGATTATGTAATATGATTACAAAAGCGTTTTGAATACCTTAAGACCTGAAACAAAACGATCCATTAAAATATAAAATGGCACTTTGTTTGTAATATAAAATGTCTGTATATATATATATGTCGAGAAAGTAAAAAATGACAAGCATTTTCTGAGCCAGTAAAACAAAGAACTTAACTATATCTTCCTTATCTAAGTGACTCATATCTTTAAAGTGCATTATAACTTCATGCAGTAGCGCAACATTTTACTCAACTCTTAAATTTATCGTCTTTTCGTGGTAAACATTGATTTAATTATAATACATTTTTTGTCCATAACTAGACTCATCTCTTGCATTATGAGAGCATAAATCCACAAGAGACATCATTTACGGAACGATGGTAATGAGTGACCTTAGTTAATTTTATGAGAGTGTTCGCTTTAACTGCGGATCTTCTATTGTGTGCTCTGTTAATGATAGACTTTAGCAGTGGGCCATTAAGCGCGTTATTGGAGGTTTTTTGTAAGGCAGTTTGCTGTTTCTTTTCAGCCTTCTCAATAGAAGACTGTAAATCAGCGAGCTGTAGCCAGAACTAGAAACTTCGCAATAATGCCTCGATTATCACCTAATGTGCGTTCATTGTCTGGCAGCTGGTAAATATTACGAAATTTGGGATTCCCTAAAAAAATTCTGAAGTCGGCGATATACGAATTTCATTAACAACATTTTTAAAGTGAAATTCTGTTACTAGGGTACGTTCGCAAATATTAAAATATTCCACTCGAAGCTAATGTTAAGTAGGTAAATATTAACGCCTTAAGGTATTTTCTCTAAATACAGCAATACTTGAAATATGTTCCACAAAATAAATGAAAGTGAAATTGATAATTTGTCAGACAAAATTTTATTTGTAGCATGAAAATTAATAATTCTTTTTACATGGTATTTAATAAAGCAGCATTTGTTTGTAGAAGGACTTTGAGATACAAACTTGACAAGCGTCTTATTTTTCTGGGCAATGTCTGTGGCACTTCCTTAAAGAATATTTTAATTTTCCAATGCCTTCATCTAATACGTTGCTGTTATGAACATCAAAAATATATGCAGAAGAAAATCTTCACAATAACTCGGCTCATAACACTTAAATGAAAAGAAATAATCTAATAGTGCTGTCGCCAGGTTTAAAATTGTTAAAAACTTAGCAATCGTGATCACGATTTATTCTTTACCGTTCTTGGTATTTAGTTCAGAAACGTTTAGACATACTTCTGTAATTATGAATATGTAAATAATTACGGCAAAGCACACGAGAGCTGTCTGCTTAACGGAAGGGGTGCGTTTGGGGAGAACATTTTAAGAGATCTCTGTAGTATTCAGATTGCACATAAGGAGGAACCACGAAACATCATATGTAGCCTAACAAAGATTTGAATTCAGATCTAACAAAATTTTATATATAACATGAAATCCAATAGATATTTTTAGATGGTACTTAGCAAAACCTCTTTCTTTACGTAAAAAAATCTTTAATATTCTTACAAATACCTACGAAGGTTCTACATTCTTTCACCTGCAAAGTTCCTTATCTTCACAAAGAAATTTCTTGTATCTATTTTGTTTGAAACATCAGTCAAACCTAACCATCTCTTTACACAATAATGTTATCCAGAAATAATTTTTCTTTGCTGAAGGTAAATTATTGCTTTTCAAACGATAGGAAAGATTTATGCAAGACTGTAAGATATAATTATTAAATTTTGGCATTTCTATTTCCGTCCTCAGTTCATTACTTGGAAGTTGTATTCACAAATCGGCATTTATTCTTAACTAAGATTTATAGTTTTCTGCAAATCTATGCCAGTTAACATTTATAGTAAATCTGGAATGGAGCCTGGATTGTTACATGAGCCCTGCATGAAGCCTATACTTCTGCAGACAATTCGGTACGCGTTTATTTTAGAACAAAATAAGATTTAACTTATCTTTAAAACAAAAATTTTATTTAAAACTAAACGAAAACAAGACTTAATTATTAGAACTTGGAAATTCTCTGCATTTCATGCAACTTTATTCAATACAGTCTAACATCGGATCCGCTGAAACATGTAATTCATGCCAATAAGATTTCTCCTTATCTATATAGAAATGTTTTGACAGCTCGGTTTATAGAAGCTTAATAACTAACTATTTTTATCACAAAATTAATAATCAGTGCATATTTTGCTTCAAATGCTTGCTCAATTTTCAACAAAAAATTATTTTTTCAACTTTTAAGTATTGACGGATTTGGCTAAGAATGTTTAACATATTTATTGATTAAAAATGTACATTTAAATCTAACCAAATTTTAAACTACTGAAGATGATTTATTAAAAATAAAGCATGAAATACCTTTAGGAAACTTGTAATTAAATTTTTAACTCCGTGTTTCATTACTTTTTTTTCCCTTCGGTCCATGAAAACCAGGTAAACAAACATCAATATGCCTAAGGAGAGGACTCCAAAGCTCTCATTGATGGTCATTCGGGTATTAGCTGAGCATTATTGCCTTAAGGGGTTAAATATTTGCTTTCGCAGAACTCTGACTGCATTTTTAAACGTTTTTGTAAGAATTAATCTTAATCTGAAGTAAGTTATTTTATCAGTCTGTTCATAAAAGCCGAAGAAAATGGGATAAACTTACATATTATAGAACATTTTGTAGTAAAATAAAAGAGAAAAGATTAAAGAAAGCAAGCATAACAGAAATAGTTTACTTTAAAAGAAGACGTCAACAATGAAAATATTTCACGACATTTCTGGCTCTGCCAAAAGAATAAATCATCAAGGAAATGAAACATTTACTGGATTTTTATTTCCTTATTTAATTTTTAAAAGTGTTAAATAATTGATGGCTATAACAAGATGGCAGTCTTTTATATGCATGATCATAGGGACCTTTGGATATATTTTAAAAAGAAAAAATTTTATATGTAAGTCCTTTATAAACTGTGTGCACTAAAGGTCTGTATGGAAACAAAAGAAAGAAGAGAAACTACAGGATAAAATATGACATATTTGATACTGAGAAAGCATTCATATTTTAAAGATTTTTAAAGCTATACCAATCGAAGAGTGCTTTGTTTACATTATGAATGAAAAGTTTTAATATGCATTAATTAAATTTAAAAATTAAAATTCTAATTTTTAATCCTTCACCCGACCATAGGAGTTGACGGTAATCCTTAACCGACCATAGGAACCTGAAAGCCCGAATTTTGAATTTCGAATTTGGTTTATTATCTATTTCACATTTTCTAAATCTTTAACGAATTTTTGATTAACTCAATGATTTTAAACCGAGCAATGGCAACATTGCTCTGAAAAAAAAAGCATTTTTATCTGTCTGTCCGAAATTCTAAAGATATGCTGTTTTTAAATTATTTTGCGATAGTGCTGTTGATTTAAATTTTATGGTTAAAATGCGAAGAACATGATATTTAATAAATAAAGGTAACAAACGAAAAGTTAAAAAACGCTCCTTTGGGCTTAATATAAAATCTGAACGCTTTCAGATTTTTAAAATTTTTTTTATTTGTTTTCTTTATTAAACTTATGTTATTTCAATTTCCATAATTTACATACTGGAATGGCGAAAATATATACTTTTTAGAGGAGCTATTTGTTTAAAATGATTTTAAAAGCTCGAGGAAGAAGTCTAATAGAATGGAATTCCCCAAGCTATTTATTTTACATTTTACAAAATCTGATTATTGTAATCGTATTATTACCAAGAAAAATTACTGTAGTACATAAAACCAATGCAATAAATTACTGCATAAAATTTACTATATCGCTTTGCAAGTACTTTTATGTTCCATTCATGTTTATGCATACGAAAAAATAAAATATTAAGGTATTTCTCCCGCCTTCTTAGCATTGCCTTCGTGGAGTAATTGTCAGCACACTAGATACGTACTCAAGAGGTCCCAGATTCCATTCCCGGCGAGGGCATTGTACATTTTTCACATCTACCGCATTCAAATATATCGTAATTTCTCTACAAATGTAATTAAGTTTATTTCATATTTCTTTTTGCATAACTGGCTACTCCAACAGTCATTGACCTTTATGGCAACTTTCATGAGTCTGGTATTTATTATCTGATGAAACGAAGGACCAAATTATATGTTTTTTCACCCTGTTTTTGACAGTTAGTTTGCTTGCTGCCAGAAGGAAGCCAACAATGAAGGAAGCCTACAATTTATTGAAAGAACAACAATGTTTGAAGGAACAACAACAATTTGTTGGCTTCCTTAATAATCATGTTGCACTTTGATTTTATCATATTTTGAGCATTATGCTTCTTTAATTTAGGTTTAGAGACATGATAAATATTGATGTAAATTTTATTCTCTTTTACAGTAGCTTTGATCAGTACTGTTTATTGGTAATTGGTATCTGACTGTTGTTATTAGTATTACTTTGAACCTTCATTATGGGTACAAATTACAATGGTTCTTTAATCCTGATACTGTGAAGGTTTATGTTCTATAGTGGATATTTTAGTATTGTCGGATTTTACTTTATCTTGTCTCGAAACATTTTGACATTGTCAGACACTATCATTTTAATTTTCGGCTTCAATAAATGCTTATGTGATTTAATTTTAATTTCGTGGGTTTTTCTGTCATACTGTATTAGGAAATTTAGTTGAATTATTATAAAAATATGGACCTCACTTGAAATAGCTGACTCTTTGTTTAATATATATATATATACGATTTTTTGTAGCGTTAGTCTAGTATTGTAAGTTTACCTTCTATCGCCATGGAGTACTACTTAAATCGGTGTTAAAAGGCAGGGTTAATCCTGCTCGCTAGCGCGTAGTATATTTGTAATATTACAAATGATTTTTTTAAGTTGAAGTATTTGACTTTATCAACATATTTCTGTCATTGTGTTATTAATTTTGAAAAGTGTATCTGTAATAACAATTGTATAGTAGACTCGTATCTATGTCTTGGAAGGCCTTGTTTGCCAATGTATCTTTTGCTTTGTAAAATAAATGCTTGGAGGCAGAGGCTGTAATCCATGTGAGGCAGGCGATTTAGTCAGCCAGGCAATGGAGCCTCTGTTCTCTGGTACACCTGCTTGCTGTCAGAATTTAAATTTAGAAGCAACACAACAAAATTTGAAGGATAGAATAGATCTCTGTTAAAAATCTACAAAATTAAATTGAGAGGGCATCTCTTGTTGTTTACATGATTTTAACATATCTGGTATTCCTTTTCAGTTTTTTACATGGACTTCGAATTTATGCAATAGAATGCGAATAATGAATATAGAATGCATATAATGCAACAATTTGTGCAATAATGGTATAAGCAAGTATTATTCGAACTTTATCAATATATTAATGAACCATTCTATGTATAAATTAATCACTGAAATGAAAAAAAACTGTGAAAGGAAAAAAACACTTCCTTTTTAATGTATTTACTTTTTCCTTTTCATCGATTGCGTAGTTTCGCGAACTAATGCTTCACTGATAAATTAGCGCTTAGCGCTTTCGTTGTTTAATGAATTTTTTAAGTTTTTGACATTTGAGGGGAGACGACAAGAGCAGGAGGAAATGCGACGTTTGAAAAATAAAAAACTCGGTCCAGAATAAGTAATGTTTGGTTTAGCTTTATCCCTATCGATTAGTTATTGTTGGTTAACTTCTAATTATTATCGGCCGAAGTATTGTATAAGTGGTTTGCTTTTGTTTGTTTAATTATGGGAACCCCCCGAGAGCTATCTACCTAGGGGGAGAGACATCTTCGTGGAAGACGTTCTAAGGGAAACTGCGTCGTATACACGTTACAGATGGGAAAACCACGAAAACGCTCATTAATTCGACCCGAAACTCGAACTCCGGACTGAACTACCAAAGTTCAACGACTTTGCTGCTTGGCCGCTGCTGGACTCCCATTGTGTCTTCTCATTAGATTTAAGTAAGAATCACGTGAGGAGAGTTAATTTTGAAATGACGCAGTTTAGAGTGATTTATTATAAGCATTTACTATTTTAAGACTCAAGTTGAACTTGTGCATATCTATACACGTAAGACACGAAATATGTAAATCAAAATTAGCAATAGCTCTTTAAATCATCATTTAATCTGGGTATTTCCCCTCGCTTTTCTAGAAATAGTAATAACTTTTTCTAGAATAAGTGCTATCATATGACTTTTACATAATGACGATGACGTAGCTAATTAGAACTGAAATTTTTCCCTTAAACTAAGCTTCCATATTGAACAGGTATGATTAGCTTGCCAATTTGTGGTCACAAACTGTTTAACTACAGTAAAAGAATGATAACTGAAAATTTTAGCCAATTTTAATGACCTTCAATTTTTTTTAATGGTAGTAAATCAGTTTACCCATATAAATGCTGAAATATTGCTCTTAAGTAAGCATATTAGCGTCAACATCAGTAGAATATTTCTTGTACTTAATATCAAAATCATACATGGGTAATTTTATAGACCAGCAAAATAATCTACCTGTGAGATGTTTTATATTTTTAAGCCAAACTAAAGCAGCATGATCAGTATGTATAATAAAATGACTTCCACGAAAATATTAATAAAATTTATTTACAGCACCTATAATTACTACATTCTAATTCATTTATAAACATTCCAATTTAGCTATTGCATTACTTCTTTCATAACATCTTAATTTGGAAGAATGAGGGTAACAGGAATGAAGGTACAGGGTGTGAAGTACCATCTGCATGTTCTTATTTTAAGCTGAACCAGCAGGTTCCTTTGAATCATATAATCTACAATACATGGCAGTGTAATTTATATTAAACAATGTCAAATTCGTATAGAAATTAAAGCGTCATTTAAATTTTCAAAAGCTGTTTGACATTCAGTTTTTCATCTATACGGAGTATCTCGTTTAAGTAAATTTTCTAAAGGAAGATTAAATTCAGTTTACTTGAAATAAAGCTAAGATATTTTTGTAGTTCTTTAACATTTCTTGGGAGTTATAACTTTTAAATAGCTTCAATACTTCCATTACTGCGTTGATGTTTTTCAGCTTGAGTTTCGCATCCTAGGAAATTTTTCTTTTATTTCATTATTTTGATTTATTTTGAATATTTCAATTTCATATTTTCGTCTTCACATATATCAAATAGCATTTTAAGATGTTTTAAAAGTTCTTAAAAATTTTGGGAGACTACTGTGATGTCATCGCAATAATTTAAAGCAGATTGAATCAGATATGTATCTCATTTTTTTCTAAGAGCTGATTAAAAACAGCTGAGAAGTTTTTGCAATCAAAAGATAATCTGTTAAGGTCATAAAAACCAAACTTTATTGTGAATGCTACTTTTTCAGCATTTTTTCATATAATCTTTTATACCAGTAACTACCATTTCTGAAAAAAATTATCATAAATATATTTTCATCCACACATTATTACGAATGCAAGATGCACCCATTCTAATCACCTTTTCTACATCTTAAAATAAAGACAATGGATGTAAAAGAGAGGATAGTGATGAAACGTCAGTTTGAATTAAGCCAAGCAGAAAAGTCTCTCACACATTCAAAAAGAAAGACTGGGAGAGAGTCAAAAGGTTACAGTTTGCAGCGCTAATTTTTGTATGACCCACTATGTAAGAATGTTTGACATGGATTAACTTGTAAATGATGCAGTTTAATAGCACATCTAAAGTTTAGATGCTATATCTAACGTACTAGAAAACATATTCGCACTTGTTAATTTGTCTGGTACTGCATAGGTATGGGTTCGGAATCGTTTTTAGTAAATAAGTTAATATTCCTATAATCTATATATTGCCTTTTTTTTCTTCTTAGAGACTAAAGTTGCAAGTGCAGCGTAGGGACTAGGTGCTGGTTTTATGATATCTGCGTGTAATGATTCTTCTATTTATTTTCTATTTTTCATTGTTATGTTTAAGGGATGCTCTTTGTAGTCCGTAACATATAGAAGTTTTGAAGTTAATATTACGTTTGAAGGCCCCATATTAATACAGCTCACATCACATTTACGTTTACACATATGTGAGTATCTATTGATTCTTTTGCACGAAATTTGCGCGTCATTTGCACGAAAAACTTTTCATTCAATCTTTTGTCTTTCAATATTATTATAACAGTCCTTTTAATTTTCAGTATTTTAACTTAAATATAAGAAATTACTCTTAAAAGGATTTTTTAGTTGTACAAATTTGCTATAATTCTCTTAAACTGAAACAGCTAATAATTATTAAAATTCAAATGCAATTTAAACAAAAAAAGACAAGCTGAAGACAACAATAAATAATTCAAGTGAGAATTTTCAACATAAAATACCGCATCTTTACTTAATCTTCCAATTTTTCTAGACAATTTACTTAATTTAGTGATTGTGAAATTTCCCGATACAGCTAATAGTTTTCTGGAAGCTGTATTTTCCAGAATTTCAAAATCACGATATATTCTTAACTATTTGTAGAGACAGCATTAACCTCATTACCTGTATCTATAATAGCAAGAAAATGTTTATTTCCTACCATAACATTTAATGTAAAATAATTGTTATTTTTAGAGAAATATTTATTTTGATGAGCTGGTGGTTAATTATAATTTTGGATTATTGCTTAAACATTTTATACTATTTTTTAGAATATTCAATTGTTATGCGAATAAGGTAAAATGTGAAAAATGAATGAAATAATTTTGAACAGTAGTACGGAAAATGATATAAAATTATATTTTGAGTTATAATATTGAAAAAATTAATTGCTATGATAACAAATATTATTATAATGAGTGTAGCTTATATTAATGGTATAACAAACAGAGCAGTTATAATAAAATTGATTATGGGTAATATAATTATAAAGTGAAATGTATAGAAAGAAAGTAATATGAAACTATGGAGAATGAATATCATATTACTAAAAATTGTACGGTAATTATAGAGCAAATTGAGAGGGAAAAGAGGCCGATTTTTACCTCATTTTAGTTGTTCTTTTTACCCTTCTCATACAAGATTAAGTTGAAGGCTCTCACTTCATAACTGAGTGTAATTTTTTATACAGAAATATCATTTTTTAGTCCAAAGGGGCTTTGTCTCTGAAGGACTATTGTTTTCGTTTTGCGATTTTGCGTCGGAAACATTAAATGTCGGTTCACTTTTCAAACTGTTCCCACCAAATACTGTAGCCCTGTATTACATTTAAATAAATTAAGTAATGAAGAATCTGCATAAATGTATGTATGTTTCTCCAATTGCGATAAAATGACGGTGCCTAGGGCCATCGAATTTTGAATGACGTAATCCTGCTGCGAATATGGGCATCTGGAAGCCCAAATTTGAAATTTGGAATTTGTTTCATTATCGATTTCATATTTTGTAAAACTTTAACGAATTTTTGATTAACAAACTCAAGAATTTCAAAGCGAGCCATGGCAACGTTGTACAGAAAAAAAAAACATTTTTATCTCCAGCGCGTGAGACTATGTATGGGAAATTCTAAAGATATGCCCAGTTTAAAATTATTTTGCGATATTGTTCTTTAACTGAATTTTATGGTTTAAGTGCCAAAAACTTGATATTTAATAAAAAAAGGTAACACACAAAATGTTAAAAAAATACCCCTTTGGACGTAATTTAAAATCTGAAAGGTTTCAGATTTTCTTTTTTATTTATTGTTTATTTATGTATTGTTATGGAATGCTTGAAGTTACTTTATGCAAGGAACGTTGGCCTTTACGAATGATTACCGAGTATCCTTTTACAATTATCGCGGTCGGCTAAAGTGGACATGTAGTGATCGATGGAAATGTTTATATTTGAAGTACTAAACTGCCTTCCAGTTTAGTAAAATAAGAAATTAAAAATGAAACATAAAAAATGAAACCATAATTTCAATAAAATACTGCAATATTTATAATGCTAAATCAATATGAGAATTAGTTATAAAATGTTTGGCATTTGTCATGATTAATCAAGAACGGCAATAATGAGTATGTAAATTTTTTAATTTGTGATATTCTGTGAGAATATATTTCTTCCCTGAAGAAATAGGATTACGGGGACTCCAAAAAACAAGGAGTTTTCAGATTTGCCTCAAATTTTAAAAGGACTTTAAAAATTGCATTTCTTCTCAGAATTTGATGGGTCAAGATATATATTCTACGTTATTAAAAAATTTAGTATTTGGTAAGAAAAATCATGATTTACAATTTGCTTATTATTTTTTTCTTATTTTGCTTTCCTGATACTCTTTTCTCTCAAAAGGGCTTTTCTGCCATCAAGTTTTTTTCTCTTTGAAGGGGGATTAATCAAGATAAAAAATACGTAAATCAAAATTCTGACAATTTACAATAGTCCCTTAACATTTCATTTTAATTTGACTATTTCCCTTTTCTGTTCTAAAAACGGTAACTGCCTATGACAAACCCATCTAGACTGCATTATTTCCAAATTAATCCATGTCACGCATCCTTACATACTGCTGCTGATGAAAGTACTTACATAAACGCTTTAGCCAATCCTAGTGATTTGATACCAAAATTAACGCTGTAACCTTTTGACTCCTTCCCATTCTTTTTTTCTGAATGTGTGAGAGACTTTCCTGCTTGGCTTACTTCAAACTAACGTGTCATCGGTTTCCTCTCTTTTTCATCCATTGTCTTTATTTTAAGATATAGAAAAGTTACAAAAAGGGGATGCAGAATGGGTATATATTGCATAAATAATAATGTGTTAATCAAAATATACTTCTTAAGAACTGTTTTCTCCAGAAATAAAGCGCGTTCAATCGTCACATCAGCTGCGTTTGACTGAAACTAGGCTATTACTATTTGCAATTTCGTACATGACTGATCTTCTCTCACATCTTAAATTATTATACGCACATACGTAGATATACAAACTATATGTATGTATGTGTGTGATTGTGAGTGTGATTATTACTATAGTCTCATGTTGTATCGAGCATTTTGGGTGGAATCTTCGATTTTGATATATATTCGAGTTTATTAGTGTGATGATTATTTTATTGGAGAATAGACACGACATTCCGCAGATGAAATGATTATCCATAAACTTCAGGAGGTATAAAAAATTAACATTGTTTAATAATAAAGATTCGTTACAGTAGGATATAAATAAATGGAAACGAAATAAATAGATATTGTGGCAGAATAATAAATATTCTTGTGCAGTTTAACAATAACGAATCAGAGCAACGTAAAATCAAGAATGAATGTAAAGCAAAAGAAAAATCTCCTATTCCCAGAATGCCACCTAAACGAATTTAAACCTCCTGTTGATTCTTCCTTAAAAGGGAATGAGGTATAGTTTCATTGTATTAAATAAAAAAAATTCATGCTAGAACCGAGTTTTCAATGCTTTCCAGTTTGAATTCTATGAGGAATCATAGACAACGCATTTATCACTTCGTGGTTTTTCTGGATAACGTGAAGATGAGAAAAATTTACAATTTTATTTTACACTGCGTAACATTTCCGGAAGGAATTTGTCACTGTCCTATATAACATCGAACAGCGTTATTATTATTCCCCAGGCTTTAATACTCTCGGATCTCCGTCAATCTAAAGCGAAAGACTCTACGACAAAATTGCATTTTCTTTTTGATTTTTTTATTTTTATCCCTGGAGGGTTTCCTCGTACTTTTAAAGTAAGAAAGTGAAATGAAACGCTTTCATCTAATCCGTTATTCGACATTTCAGTATTATATTGAAATGCTTCAAGAAACGAGAAGAAAACTGCGACAATCTTGATCAATGATCACTCTGTTTATACCAACTGAAATGAATAGTCATTCTATCTCTAGAATTTTATTTTTAATCTTCAGACTTGTTATCTGATTAACAGGCATATCATATGCCCACAGAACTTCATGCAAATTCTTCGAAAGACACGAGCTTTACGCTTACCACCGAATCACAATTTCTTGAAAACTTGAATTTTGAATTGAAAAGGATTGCAGTTTTTTTTAAATAACTTGGTGCTTTAAGGATCAAGGAATCTATTAATAAATTTTATTTAATCCATCAGTCATTTTTAACAACGACTAACTAAACACTCAAATACATTTCAAGCAACGTATATTCGTCAAAGCTCAGAATTCGCAAAGTTATCATTTTTTATCACAGAAAACTAATCTTTTCTTCAAAAACGATTCAGAAAGTACACACTACATTCAAGGGCATCTGTAAGTACTTAGTACGTCCAAGAATGTCTCAATTTCTTAAGCATAGCTTGTATCTTCAATTGTTCAAATGTTCATACTTTCAGAATCTTTATTGAAAATACGAGTTTGTTAATTACCTACAGCAACGCGCCGCACAGCTCAACAATATTACTTTAGAATTAACTTCTTTTTTTTGCCTCAATTTTTCTCAATTTTCCTGCTTACGCTACAGTTGCAAGTTTTATGTTGTTTAATCTAGAGAAACTTTGACTTTCCGTCCTCTCGAGACAAAAATGCTCCCGTCACCACCCTCAATCACGCCTTCGACCACCAAGAGAGTCAATAACAAAGATGCATGTTTAACACCATGCTTTGTACATAGCTAATAAAAAAATGTTTTGATCAAAAATTGATCAAATCGTACCTTTCTAATCGTAGCTATTGTAAACGTAAAAATGGGAAGTTAAAAAACATCGAAAGCGGTTTCAGGCTATAGAAAGGCTAGAAGTTCATGCTGTTATCTATAGCATATAAGTCAAATAGCTCTTACTTTCTTTTTGATCAAAGCAAAGCGTAACACTGCATTTTCTTACTTATTGCATTAACCAAAGGTGTGAATTAAAAGCATATAATACAGTCTTACGTAGCAAGACAATTCTTGTAATTTCTGATAATTTGTAAATAAAGATAACAGCACAGATTTAAAATATATATAACATGTTTTGCTGAATTACGAATCCCAGGTATAAAAAATAAATTGAGTAGGTTCTTTCACTTATTGTTCGGATCTTTCAATGAATTTACAAAATATAATTATTGTTTCCAAATCATTCTCTATTTCCCTGTAGTCCCGTTTTCTAAAGAGCAAGGAAAGGAACATTGCGGACCTTTGAAAATCTGTTGTGTCTGGATGTTCAAAATGGCTTAATTGGGCACTGCTTAACAGCGAAGAAACGTGTAAATTGTTGAAGAATAGCCGCTTATATTATACTGGAGGAAATTTCTTCTCGCATAAACTTTGCATATATATATTTCATAAATATCACCCACATGTCATTCATGCAGCTAGAATCCACGATTCGTATCCTGCATTCAAAGAATATTAAGGATTATAATGTTGCTTTTTAAATATTAATTTCTGTCTTTATATTTTGCTAATTATTAGCTTGTAGAGTGATTAACTTTTTTGAAGCAGGATACATGAAAAATGAGCAATGTCCCCGCCCGGACTCGAAACTGGAGTTCTCGAATACACACCGAGTATACTACCATTACACCACGAAGGCATGGAAGGAGAGAAAAAATACCTTATATACTCCCCCTTCGAACGGGCGACTGGGGATTAGTGGACCCGATCGCCAAATCCTGGTGGTGACGAATTATTTTCCACCACTTTTTAGTTCGAGCGCTACTGTAGATTTATTAGGTTATTTTGAAGCAGGAGACGTGAAAAATGAGCATTGCCCTCGTCGGGACTCGAACCTTGGCATTTCGAATACGCACCGAGTGTTCTACCATTACACCACAAAGGCACGCTGGAAGAGAAAATATAGAGAAAATACTTTAAAGAGAAAGTACTTTAAACTACTCTCGTAACCCAGAGATTTTATTCTTTGATTCCTGGATCCAAAATAAATGTAATAATTTTTATCCTATTCTTGCGAAGCTGTGCTTGTTTCTGATAACTTTTACTACAATATAATGTTATAGTTGTTTCTAAATTATTAATCTAAAATATATTCTTTAATAACTTTTCAAAATCTAAAAATTTCTTTCAGAATAAAACTTTTATTAACTAAGCATATTAATCTAAAGTTACATCCTGCTAATTATCATTAAATATTTAATTACATTTAATGATTATTCAATTACATTTTACATTAAATGTGTTTTTCTATGTATTCTATGTATTTCTATATATTTCTGTGCATTCTTTCTATGTAACATGAGCAATTATTATTAACAATAACTGTCAGCCTTTAATTATAAAGTTATTAAGTAATAATTATTTATACTTTATTTCAACTGTTCTGTTCAGATATGTAGGAATTTACTAAATTATAAGTATTTCTACTTTATTTCATCTGTTCTGTCCAGATCTGTAGAAATTTCTTCAAATATCAGTCTAATAATAAAGAACATTGCCCTTAATCTTAGTTGCAGACATTAATTAATTCCTTTTTAATCTAGCGGATAGTAGGGAAATAAATTCGTCTCGACTTTTAGGAAGTACCATCTAATCAACTGAAAGCCGAATGAGCAATTACATTTCTCTCATTAACACAGGGAATTCACCGAAAGAGCCAGGGTAATTGACGTTGAACTAAATCTTAATTCTCCGGTAATGTTGCCATTTCATTTGCATATAATAATTGACTTTTGCAAATAGGACAATGCACCGAACCGTTCGATATAAACGTCTAATATTAAGGCTTCAATTGTAAAAGAATGTATTAAATCGAAACCTGAAACTTTCTTAAATCTTAGTAAAATAAAAACATTTGGAAAACTATGTATATAACAATATGTCGCTGCTAAAGTACGTTTTCTTCTGTCAATAATGATGATATCCTGTTATTCAGTTTAAAATTACTTACTTATTTTTAAATGTTGTTCAATTATCTCCCTTTATTAGACTTATATATTTTCTTAGCTAGATGTAAAAATTTCTAATTGGGATTATTTAATCAGATTTTGTATTTACCTGTTGTTACTGTTGCATTAACCGATTGTTATAAACCAGTTATTAAAATTACAAACATTTTTATAACGCTTCCTCATACTCTACATCTCTCTGATGCAATTTTTATGGTATGTGTGTAAGAGATACCTTTTTATCACACAAAATGCTTTGGGTTATGTATTGAAAAGTCCTTATTTCATTGTGTTGGCAAGAAGGTAATTTTGTTTTTTTAGTGGGAAATAAAACTTATTTTTTTCCTATACACAAAATGAATAGTCAGACAAATATCTTTTATTCTACTTTATAAACTTTTGCCATCTTTGTAAAAGCTCACTTTTGCCATCATCATCCATTGTAATTTCATGATTCTATGGTCATAGAACTTTTGGTCTTCAAAATACCCAACCAAGTGAGATATAAATTTATCATTTTTACTTATTTTAAATGAAATTTTTACCATTTAAGATGTTTTGTAAACTTCAAATTAATTGATAATCCGATGGCACAAGGTCGAGGCTTTATCAAGGATGTGATATCATTTCCAACGAAGTTCCAATAATTTCGTGCATTTTGCTAAATATGTGCGAGTCCTTGCACAGTCATGGTGAAAGACATCTTTGCAATTTTCAAATTCTGGCCATTTCCCTTTCATAGTTTCCCCCAATTTCATAAGTTTGGGCAGCAAATATCAGTTGATTATTTGATTGCTTAGAAGAAGCTCAAGGTATGAAATACTTAAAGTGTAATCCCACCAAATTGTCAATATCATGTGTCAACATGTGTGATACATTTAACCTTTTTTCAATCTCTCACACAGTTGACGATTCGATTTAATTATCGCTTGCATTTTGTCATCATCAACTTCAGAACGTAGGCCATTGTGTTGGTCATATGCAAGTGAAGACTCTGTAGAACGAAATTTTTTAAACCAATCCTAGCACATGCGTTCTGTTCAGCAATTAAGACCATAAACTTCAGATATCTCTTTGTGAGTCTCAGTCACTTTCTTGCCTTTATGAAAATAAAGAACTAAAATATGTCAAAGATATGTTTTGCACCTCATGTTAAAGTTGACTGTAAACTAAGAGTTTTAAAGAAAAATACATGGAATTTGTTTCTATTGAAGCTTAAAAGTGTCAGCTGTCAAATCTCAAAAGAAAAAAATTATAAGATTGACGGACGAATAACAAAAAGAATATAACGCTATCTATTTGTGAAACCCGGAATTATCAACCCAATAGAAAACTGAGAAGTGAATTTAGTAAAATGTAGTTGGCCGAACGGAGCCAAAAGTAAATTGTCAAACTAAATCGCAGTTATGGAAAAAAATAGTTTTTCTTCCTTTTCATTAGTAAAACTAACTATTTATTTTGAAAAATATAAAATTATATAATACTAGAAAACATATAAATAAGACAATTTTCTTAAATTATATTATCGAATTAAAGTGCTCATTATAGCTATAAAAAGTCTAGCGATAATATTTTTGTGGAAGGAGTCTTCTTCTGAATTCATTTGGAAAATATTTCGTATGCATAGTCATAGCCTTCCTTCTGAGATATTCAAAAATATGTTCATATTTGAATGCATGACAAGTCCAGTGACATCTGTCTTTTCAGATGAAAAAAAAGCTTTTGAATTTATTTGCATTTTTAATACAGTAGCTGTAAATTACTCCAGAAGAATGCTGATATTTAGTAATTCCTCCTTAGTGCACGATATAAATCGTAATATTCATCAAATCACTCTCAGGATAAACCCTAACTCGTAGTTCAGCTAGTCCCTAAAGCTCACAGCTGATTTATAATCGAACTCACTAGCTCTCTGACCAGTATTTATACTCTGTATGCCCGTTATATGCAGTATGGGCTCTAGACATTTCTGGAAGAATCGGTCGTAAGGCTTCCAAAATGTATTTTAGTGAATCTTCCAGAACGTCGCATAGTTGCCAAATCACCAAATATTCCCAAGGCCCTTTACAGAAGTTTAAATATAAGACATAATGCGGCGTATTAAATCAAATACAAAATAAACCATAAAATTCCATTCCAAAGACAAAAAATAAAGAAATAAATAAACAACATAAAAAAAGAAAATCTGAAATGTTTCAGATTTTAGATTATGTCCAAAGGGGCGTTTTTTTAACATTTTGTGTGTTACCTTTATTTATTAAATATCATGTACTTCGCACTTCAACCATAAAATTCAATTAAAGAACAATATTGCAAAATAATTTTTAAATGAGTATATCTTTAGAATTTCCTATACACAGTCTCACGCGCTGGAGATAAAATGTTTTTTTCTGTACAACGTTGCCATTGCTCGCTTTGAAATCTTTGAGTTTGTTAATCAAAAACTCGTTAAAGGTTTACAAAATATGAAATCGATAATAAAACAAATTCCAAATTTCGGCTTCCAGATGCCTATATTCGCAGTAAGTTCACGTCATTCAAAATTTGGTGAGTCTAGGTACCGTTGTTTTATCACAATGCGAGAAACATGCATACATACATTTATGCAGATTCTTCATTATTTAATTTCTTTTAAAATAATACAGAGTGATAATATTTGGTGGCAACAATTTGGAAAGTGAAACGGACGTTCAGAGGGATTCGACGCAAGATCGCAAAACGAAAACAATAGTCCTTCAGTGACAAAGCGCCTTTGGACTAATAATACAAAAAGCTGCATGATCAGAAAAATAAAAATACAAAAAGAGGAAACTAAGTAAATAAATAAATAAAAAAAAATCTGAAAGATTTCAGATTTTAAATTACGTCCAAAGGCGCGTTTTTTTAACGTTTTGCGTGCTACTTTTTTTATTAAATATCATGTACTACGTACTCAAACCATAAAATTCAGTTCAAAATCAATATCGCAAAATCATTTTAAAATGAACATATCTTTAGAATTTCCGTAAGTCTCGTGCGCTGGAGATAAAAATGTTTTTTTTTCCGTACAGTGTTGCCATTGCTCGCTTTGAAATCATTTAGTTTGTTAATCAGAAATTCGTTGAAATGTTACAAAACATAAAATCGATAATAAAGCAAATTTCAAATTCAAAATTAGGGCTTCCAGATGCCCATATTCGCAGTAGGATTACGTCATTCAAAATTCGATGGCTCTAGGTTTTATCACAATGCGAGAAACATGCATACATTTATGCAGATTTTTCATTTTTTAAAATTTAATGCAGAGCGATAACATTTAGTGGCAACAATTTGAAAAGTGATTCAACGTTTTAATGATTCAACGCAAAACGCCCAAACGAAAGTAATAGTCCTTCGGGACTAAATCCCTTTGGACTAATAATAATAACATGCATATATTTATGCAGATTTTTCATTTTTTAAACTTTAATGCAGAGCGATAACATTTAGTGGCAACAATTTGAAAAGTGAATAGGGCATTCAGAGTGAATCAACGCAAAATCGCAAAACGAAAGTAATAGTCCTTCGGGACTAAATCCCTTTGGACTAATAAAAAAGGATTAAAATAATCACAACACTACTATATCAATTTTAAGAAATTTTATGTATTTTCAGTCTTTTCATTACTGTATAAAATCCATTTAAATCTTTCCATTAATTTCTAGATCTCAGTGGTGAAACCCAAGCCCGATGATCAATTATTCCTGCCTCCTAAAAAGCTGCAGTGGTTCAGAATATCATAATCTTTATCTTTTTTACGAGCCAGTAATGCACGCTTAAAAAATCTTCGAGAGCATTTCATGAATTTTATAGTTTTCTTATATTTTAATTAATATCTCTAATGGGAACATTTAAGTATTCTGAGAGGTTAGTAATTCCTTAAAGAAGATAATATAATTGGCACAAATGAAATCGAGTTTAGCGAACAAAAAGTGGTATTTTCTATGTTCAAATTTTTATATTAATCCAAAGATTTGAAATTATCCTGATGAATTACTAGCAGTTTTCTCTATTTCAGGAAAACTTTTATTCGTATTTATTAGTATTAACTTGAATGCTTTAATTTTCATATCATTGATAGATGTATGTCCTCGTATCATGTAGATATATATCACCTTATCCACAAATCGGTAATATTCATAAATTTAAAATCAGATACTAAATTAGACCCGAACTACTAACAATTCTGGAAACAACAATTAGGGAATTTGTTTTATTAAATTTCTTAATTTAATTAAAATTTTTAGTTTTAGGTTTTCAATGATTTATACAGCAGACATTTCATATATATATCTATATATATTTTACATTCTACCTATTCACAAAATTAAATCTAAGAGTCCTTCGTCAGTATTGTTTATTTCAGTTTTATAGCATTTTTTATGCAATGTAAGTAATGTGAACAATTAGTATTACCGACATGATCACAATTAAAACGTAATTTCTCAGTTGTAAAGCAATTTTAAAACCCAGCCTAAACTTTTAAATTGATAAAGAAACTTAAAAACATTTCACTAACTTTAAAGCAAAGGTGGTGATAACTGGATTCACAAAAGCAAGAAAACCTCGCAGTAAATTTCAGTTTCTTGCTCACGTTTTCATCATCGCGATCTTTAATTATACCCATAAAAATGTATGTATAAAGCGTTAGAGACTGCTAACAATGACGAATTAAATCAAGATGGTCAAACTGGAATTCAAGCGAATTGACTGGAATTATTCGTTCATAATACTATTTCTATGCTATCATTACCCTTAAATTCAGTTAGTGTCCTAATACAATTCATACATAGGAAACCCTCGATTTATATTTAGTCACATATGATCAACAACGATACCTGAAACAATTTTATTTTACTTATTATTGCGTTTAATTAAAATCGTGTACCTCCGATATGTTTTCTACGTATTTTGTATTTGTGTTCGATAGAATGGGAAAATGCATTTCACTTTCTCTGAACTTCGTAAAATAATTCTTCCTGTAGTAAGGTTACATTGCAAGTTTGATTTAGAAATTCTATCTCAACACTACTTAAAATCAGGAGCCTACTAGCAATGAAGGATTAAAATTTTTGTTTAAAAAATTCGTCATTGATAGTACCTGCAGTATAGTTAAAATAGTTAAATATTTTCGAAAACCGGCAGAATTCAAGAATTATTAAAAATTTCGGAAATTTTCTCATTTGGAAGGTTAAATTTCGATCTGTTCGATAGTTTAAAGACAAGTATCTTGCGATAATTAGCTTGGCTATTAAGTCTGTGAGAAACCTTTCACACTAAACAAGAAAAACACTTAGACTAAATTTAGAAAAAATTGCTATGAAATATTGTATTTTCACTCAAATGTGTATATGTGAGAAATTTCATGAAACTCGAGTGTGTAGAAGAAAGTTAAAACTTAATTATTTGACCAAAATTTAAAAAAAAGGGAGAGAAGAAAGTTAAACAGCAATGTGTTAAAAGAAGCAAACTCCACGGAAATCCATGTTATATTTTCATACAGATTCATCACAATCTCAATTTCAACGCAAAAAAGCACGGGTTTCATATAGTTATAATTTTTGAGCTTTTATTGTGCCATATATCTCTTATTTTACTTTGTGCCTCTTAGTAAATGTATCTGAGACTGTGTATCAAATAATTCAATAGAATTTTTATTGTTAATAATTTTAATGCATACTTCCTAACAACTAGTAATATGTCTTAAAATATTCCATTACGTATAAATTATTTTTACCCTTGCTGCTAAAATTTGTAATGGTTTTACCTATAATGGAACTACTAGTCGATATGTTATGATATGAGGGACATAGCCCGACTCTCCTGGCTGACTTTACGTCGGCCTGTGGCCTTTTTGCGGGCTGCGCCAGAGCAAACTAAAAACAACACCTCCAACAAAACAAAGACACGAAGAACAAAATTAAAAAACAAAATTCAAATAAAATTCCTTAATGCAAGCTTATCATGATTAATCTTCTCCATAAATTTTTTCACTCTTTGCCATGACATGTAATGATTTGGTTAACTTCAATGTCTGAAAAACATAAATCTTTTTTAAGTTTAACAAATTTCATATAACCTTTATTTCGATCAGACCCTTCCCATTCCTCCCTCCATTCATCATAAATATGATTTTTCATAATAGTCACAGCTTTCCTTGTCGATCCCTGCACATCAATATCACGAGCATTAACATCGATAATTGCCTCCTTGGCCAGTGCGTCCGCCCTCTCATTTCCAAAATGTGCAACGTGTGCCTTCACCCAATTAAACACAACATTTTGATCTTCTCTCAATTCTTTGTATAATTCTCTAATATCTATTCTTAAAGGATTGTCTTTATTAGGTCATGAGAGAGCTTGAAGAGCTGTCATACTGTCAGAATAAACATATATATCATAGTTCCCTTTAAGATTCTTCTTAATCCATTTCAATGAATAAAAAATGGCCATAGCTTCCACTTGATAAACTGAGTTATAAATATTAAGTTTAAATTTATTATTCTCAATCTCTGTTCCATAATAATATATAACATACGAGAAAGCAATGGCGTCTCCCAGACCTGACCCGTCTGTATAAATGTCAATTTCTCCTATTTTTGGAGCATCCAAATAATACGGAATAAAAATTCTTTCAGTAAGGTGAGTCAAATTTAAATCAAATTTTTCAAAAGCACACCGTGTTACAATAGAATCTCGATATAATTTAAAATCAATATTTCGTTTTCTTAAACGAAATTTATCATAATAAAAAATAAATAATTTGGAGAGAGGGGGTTCATCAGCCAGGATACAAACAACCTCAGTAGAGGTCGTTCTAATTCTACTACTAGTCGAAATCTAACGTCACTAGTAGTAAATTTTGATGTGAAATGTTTACTTCGGGTCAAGTTCCTTATCGAATACCAGCCTCTGCATGAATGGCGATAGGGCCATTAATGCTTCAAGCTAAATGTTCGCTTGAATTTCAGCTCGGTTTTCCAAGATAAAGGGGATTATTTGTGTATCTGTAAATGGGAGAAGTGCGCTGAAAGCTGCGCATACTCATTGCATTCCTTTGTAAATCTTTTGCTAGCTGTATTGACCGTTATTCATGGAAGACATTTCATTATAATGAGCAATATAAAAGTTCTCAAATGAGAAGAATAAATTAATTCCTCTTTCGTTAGAGCAACCACTGGTTACAACATCTTTATATTGGGATAAGAGAGAACGTTTTATTAACGTCCACTAATCATGTTTCATATCTATGAATAATTTTAAAATATCTCATAGTGTAATATATAACATTTGTCCAATTTACGTAAAATTTGAATTTGAAACATTATGCTTAAAACACCATATTATATCTTGTATTATACGTGGTGTTATCTAAATCCCTAAGTTAGCGTACATTACATATTTATATCAGCTCTTACTTATTTCAAACTATTCCATTTCACTCACTGCATAATTTTAAAATAAACAACAGTGAAAGATTTTCAAGGAAAGAAATAGAACATGTAAGCGTACTACTTCTTTCCTTTAAAAAACCAACCTTTTTCGGATTATCAAATATATTTAATTGAGTAGTTTATTTAATTTCATGTATCACTAATTTTTAAGTTTTACCAACAGATCCTTTCCAAAAATGGCTTTAGCCAAACCACTGATTGCGGGTATCATCTTGGCTATCCTTCTGGAAAGTCAAGTACTTTGTGATGGTTCCTCCTCCTCCTCTTCAAGTAAGCTGAATTTTTGTATTAATTTGCTGTTGTGCATGTGTAAAGTAATTAATGTGCGTTTCTAAAGAAGTACCTGTAAAACCTGGCACACCCCTACAGATGTTTCCAAAGAATTCGAAATGTATCTAAACCTTACATGACGTTGACTTTCATCTCTATTCCTTTGAAGTATATCAGCATAGTCCTTAATGAGCTATGTTTACGCTTCTCAAAACGAAAGTGCATTTTTAAAAAATACTTTTGGGGAATGATTTAAATCCAATTATTGGTACCTTCATTATTCATCAAGTTTTGAGCTGAATACTAAGGATTTCTTTTATCAACTGCATTCTTTATTTCTACATTTCATGCTGATATATTTCATAATGTAAACATACTTCTCCTTCCTAATACTTACATACAGAAAATTACTTTGAATTTTGAGTATAAATAATTGCTTCACTTTGTATTCTGTCTGAGTCCTACCGTTAAAAAGAATAATAGTCGTAACTGAATGAACTTATCGAGTAAATAATAATTATTCTGCCATTATTTAACCTGGGTCACAAAAATATATAGTAGTTAACCTTCACTTTTATTTCTATTCTAAGATAGAAATAAAACGTAGCATTCGTCTAGTATTCTTAGGTATCATAAACTAACTAGATGTTAGAAGACTGGGTAGGAAATTATTCTTAAGTACGACAAAGTCCTGATAAAGGTATAAAGAAACCTTTATTAGCTCAATTTAAAGTTCGCAGATGGCACCGACTCGTGCTTACAAAAACCACTACTTTTGGCTTAACTCAAATAGGTAATGAGTGACTTAAAACCAAACTGAGTTAAGTTTAGCCTAACGGCTTCACAGGTTACTCACTTAATGCGCAGCTGGCTCTGACTCGTAAACTTCGGTGTAAACAAGCCTAATAGCAAGAAGCCCTCACACCACAGAAATGCAACCGCTAGTAAATTAAAGACAGCAACGTGGCCTTCAGACAGGCAGAACACGCTCTAAATTCAAGTTCCAAAACCTTCCCATAAATACTAACTTCCTCGTTTGAATACACGCGCGCTAACTCATTTACATTCTGGCAAGAAAGCGTCAGTTGAAAGCAAGAGCGATAGGAAAGGTTGCCTCGAAAATAATTATTAAATAATTATTAAAATTAACTGTTAAGTAAATTAAATAAATCCCCACAGTCTTATACGTCAAAGAATGTGTCTTTAAAGTTTAAATAGGTGAAAAAATATAAAAAAGTTTAAATTTAGAAAAAATCATAAGGTTAAAATTTGCAGCCAAATCTTAGTATGCGAATTTCAGTTTAAAGCCTAAAACATTTTTAACCTAAGCCAATATGATAGGCTTACTAGTTTAAGAATTAGTCAGCCCTCATATTAAAGATTTAGAAACTAAAATCTTATGCCCATACCGGGCTCTTCATAAGAACAAATCTAAATGGTAAGGGGAAAAAACTTGCTATTTTGGTATTTCATCTTAAATTTACTCTACGTTCAAATTTGCACTCTTATTTAATAAAGAAAGATTTATTTATTTAAGAAATAGTTATTGATACATTTAATTGGATGGCTTGTACACGAGGATTGCAACAAATTTCTGAAGTGAAAATATTTTCTCTTTTACTTGAAGACTTCACCAATTTAAACTAATAAAGACTTTAACAATGTTTCCATCGAAGTGTTTAACAAATCTTGTTCCTTGTTCAATCATTTCGCTTATTCTTTTCAATTCAGGACAAAAATTAAAATAACCTCACGAACATAAATTTAAATATAGTATACGGGAAAGAATGAAGCGATACACATTTTCACATATAACTGATTTATTAATTCATTTCTAAATAATTTGTATCAGAACATAGATCTTCTTTTAGTATAACTTTCAATAGAATTTTAACAAAATGTTAACTTTTATCCATAAAAATGTGTTTCACTTTAGAAATTAGATCTTTCTTTCTCTATACTGTTACATAACGGAAAATATTTTTCTGTTAATAACGCTTGATTGCGCTTGGAAATATTTTCTATTTATTATGGATTGTAGAAAGAAATGTATTAAATATCCCCTTATTTTACGCACTAAATATTAATATCGTAGAAAGTGGATAAAACAACATTAATATTCGTTCTCTGAATTTTCGACCTCTCATTTCCATTCACAAATCATTTGGTGGATTAAGTAACTCAAAAGTTTTGAACTTGCCTTTAAAAAGAAAATATTATTAGGAAAATAAATTAGTCATTGACCATACAATGAAATCTTTGAAATCTGTCTAAATAGATTAACTCGAAGTCAGAATTTGCTTAATTATATGCAACGAAACGAATTAATACTCAATGCTGATAAAATTTCCTGCAGGGTGTTAAGAAGTAAAAAGATAATTAAATGCATCAGGTATTTTTAACTAACTATTAGTTTCACAAACAGAGTTTCCTAATACCGTAGAAACAAGTTAGTTCCTTATTTCTAGCAAACTGACGCATTAGCATAAGAATTATAGCATAGCATTAAGCATATCTAATACTGATGCATGAAGAAGCCAGTCTACTTATGCATGAAGTCGAAGAAAGCGTAGCAGACATGCTCATTCTGTATAAAAATGTTATAAAAAATATAGTACGTACAGGTATGAATTTCCATATGCTAAGAATATCGGGAATGTTTTCCTTGTGAAAGTGAGTGCTGTAATTAGAATTTCGCCTGCAGAATATTGATATTTCACTTCTCTCTTTTTCCCTTTGTACATATCTCTATTTATATTATTTATCTTTCTTTCTCTATCCTTCTGTGTCTAAATTTTTAATGTAGTAATGTAATAATATATATATATATATATGCATTTAATGTATATGTATTTTCATGTGTATATATGTATTTGTATTTATAGTTTAGAAAAGGGAGTAAAATTCTAAAAGCTATCGCCTAAAAGTAAATTTGATACTATAGTTCCAGAGTGTAAAAATACTTTGAGCAAATAATCAATTACTAAAATAGTAAAAGTTACCGCAAAAAACTAAATGTTGGCATTGAGAAAAAACTCAACATTTAAAAAATAAAATTAAAGCACGTAAAAATTAAGAGCATATTTTAAGCACAAGCTAAAACTACAAAGAATGGCAGTAAATGGCAGTTAAGCTTAACTCGAGGTTTATCACGGACTTATCAAGGGAAAAGCGTGACAAATTCGAGACCAGCTAAATACCATTACCCATTTCGTCAGACGACAAAAATTGAGACTGAAATGTATTTACATTAAGAGAAAAATCAAAAGAATCAACTTTTTACAGTTAGTCTCAATTTTAATCGCTTCTTTTCCCGACGCGCCTGCCATAAATTTAAAATTAAAACAAAATCGAAAAAGAAAAACTTTACATAATGCTTGGTAAGGCGAATTTACAAATTAAAATAAATGGCAAAAAAGGCCATTACTCAAAAAATACATAATTTTAAGGGAGATCCCAATGAGCTAGGAGAATTAAACTTAGTAATTGTAAAGTAATAAAGCTAAATTAAAAATAAAACACAAGTGTCTTGCTAAGACCAATTGCATCTTATAGCGAAAGAAAATGAACATACCTGCATCCTCTGCAGTTGCTGTTTCAAAATTAAAAGAGTAAAATTACTGAAAGAGGTTGCAGAAAAAAGGGGGCAACCAGAAACGAAACGCAGTTAAAAATCACCAATTAGGTTTACTTTGTAGAAGAGGGAAGTAAACGTCATGATGCTTAAACCAATGATGAGCAACGGCCTGTGTGGAAATCTGGACAGGAAGGAGGGAGGGAATGAATGGGGTTTCTTCGAATATCGAATATGGATGCTTTTTCAACAAAATGGCGTCTTGTTTAGTGCTGAGTCACGTAAATAATTTTTTGAATGCGAAGAACAAAATGGCTAAGCTTAGCAATTGTAAAATCTGGCCTGAAAGCAGTGGAAATTGGAAAAAAAGCATGATTTGTTAGAAAAAGTTGTAACTCTTCTTACTAGAGGGCTTACAGGTGATAAGAAACGAAAGAGGCCCTTAAAATTAGCAAAAGGACAGAAATAAGTAATATTAAATTTTAAATTTGATATTAAACTGAAGTTCTGCGCCAGTTTAAGAGAGTGAAAAAGTAGCTGTAAAAGGAACCTATGTTACATTTTTACATTAAATCACTTGAATTCGCCATCCATCATCTACCTTCCCTTGGGATTTAAGTAAAAAATTTCATTATCTAATCCAAATAATCTAAAATAAAAGGTAAATGCCAGCTTTTTTAAGGAATTTTTAATTACTGTTTTAGGAATAAGAGTGTTTTTTAAAATTTTAATGAAGTAGAGAATTTCTTCTTGTAGAAGTTCAGAGTTATTACAGATTCTTTTAATTCTAAGAAGTTGTGCATTAATAGTATTGACAATGACCCTTTTTAAAATGTTAGAATTCCAGTTAGTGAATTTTAATGTATGAAAATTAAAGTCTCTACGTTTATCAAAAGTTTTAATTTGATTGTAATTTAGAATTTGTAGATCTAGGTAAACTACTTCACTTTGCAATGTATTAATAGTATTAAGTTTGAGGCAAGAAGGTTAAATATTAGCATTTTCAAGTTTGCAAAAGTTATTAAGGGCAATAACATCATCAATATAACAATAGATGTGTTGGAAATACTTGTGTTTCTTGAAAAGTTTACTTAAAAAGTTTCCATTCTTCAGGAGCTACTATTGTCTGTATATGCGGAAATAATTTAGGAAGAGTTAGAAGGCTATTATGTATTTCATCCAAGGGTAACGTATTATAAAGGTTCTCGAAGTCGTAACATTGAATGTGTTCTTTTTTAAGCATGTTTAAAGTCTTTAGAATAACTTCATTGTTAGAAATCATCCAATTGCAGTTTTGATCTTGAAAATCGAAACTATTAATAATATCCAAAAGAAGTATAAGCTTCTTTGCAAAGAGATAATAAATTTCTTTTAAAAAGCTTTTAGTACTATTTGCAATGTATCTGACTTTAACAGGAGATTTATGAAATTTAGGTAGGACATAGAGATTTGTAAACCTATTATTTAACTTGTTGGGACGAATTTTGAGTCTTTTATGAAGAGCTGAAAATTTTCTCTTAAAAAGTTTAGTGCTAGTAGCAATTTGTTGATAAGTGCACGTGCTGTGTAGCTCCTTATGTAAAAGCTCAAAATATTTTTTTTTTCATATAACACTGAAATTATTACTAGCTTTGTCTATTTTAGTGATGATGAAAACTCTTCCCCTAGACGTAATAAAACTGCGTTATTGTTGTGATAAGACAGCATTATTGTAGACGACTGTGCCATTATTGAAATAAGAAGACTTGGTGAGAGATGCAACGGATTAATATTGGAGAGCACTGCACCATAACTTGAAGACTCTGCTGCGTAGTTAGGAAGATGACACTCGAAGAACACACAACAGTAAATTCCACACATGATTTTATTTTAGTGACAATGCACATTATCACTGTGGGTGCGCTATGCACCACCCAATTTTGTTCAGCTTACATCTTAAACAATGGACAAATTTAGGAAAGTAAATTTTGCATAGCTAGTGACACAGCGGTACGCAGCAGGAGAAAAGGAGCAAAGAAGAGGGAGTTGCGACATAATTAAGCTTTTTATAGGAATTCCATTTCAGATCACGTGACATTTTAATGTACAGGATTTTGGGTTCAGATCGGTAACTGCGCACAGAACCGCAGGGAGAAAATTTTATTGCTGTTATTTTTAGAATGAAAAGGAAATTAAAAGGCTATTAATTTATTATTTGAAAGCTAGATTTTTACATATTAGATATTTTATATTTTATACACACACACACATATATATGCATTTAATGTAATATAAAAAGATAGAAATTATTTAACGCTTTGTTTAACAATCAGTAAAAAACATTAATTTAAAAGAGATAGTTTTATGTCAAAAAAAGTAGGAAAACTTATTCAGTGTTACTTATGTGCTTAAAATTATTAGAAACGTGAAATAATTTTCTTATGATTCCTTTAAAAGTTGATATTGTAACCATTTTTAACATGAAATTTCTTTAATTTTATTTAGGTTTTACTGATAACTACTGAAACTTTAAAGGATTTTTACTTTTCTAGCATAGGCTAATCACTTTATATTATTTATTAGAATAGCTTAAATTGGTATTTTTGATGTCAAAAACGTCTTATTAGAATCTGTACAAAGTTTTTTACCACTTATGTTAAGCTATACTGCATATATTTATCATCCATGTGACTCTGTATAGCATATGCTCTGCCAATGCGCAAAAAAGAAGATTTTTTACTTACACTATGACAATTCCTAAAGAGCCAGTTCTCAAATTATTACAATTTTGCAAAGTGTACGATTTTATACTTAACTTTCAAAGTTTAATTTGAGGGACTTAAATAGAATAAATACAATCCACTTAGTAAGAATGAATTATTATTTTACGTTTTATTTAATGCAATTTAAAATACACTAATTTACAGCTCCAACTGATAATTTTGATGAATATTTCTATAATTATTAAAAGATGTTCCTAACATCATATACTATGCGCATGTACGCAGAAACGTTTAGTTTTATATTTTATTTATTAAGTACCGGAAATATTTGGTAGTACTGCTTGTGTTACGATGCGGAAATTTTTAATTTCTTGATAAACAAATTTATCATAATTTGCAACCTTTTAAATGCCTCTTCTTAGCAATTATTTTCTTACTTTTAACACTTGACTGTGTATGTAAGCTATAAAAAATTATTGTAAAAACATCTGATTATCTGAAATGCCAGGATGCAAATTAGTCTAGTTATTATAAGACGCCAGGATGCAAATTAGTTTAGTTACTTTTAATAATATTAATTAAAACATACTCTTATATATTAAGATTTCATTTATTTCTGATATTTACAAAAGATACTAATGATGACTACCATATTTTTAAATATAAAAACATTTTTTTTATTTAAGTCAAACCTAGCTTAACAAGCACTTCCCTTAACGAGTGATTCGCATAACGAGGTAAACAAAATGTAAAAAAAGATTCCCTTAATTATCGACGTTTCGCAGATTGAGTGACTTGGAGATATCGTGAGGTGAGATGCAGAATCCTGCCGGCATCTCAGCTGTCAGTCTCAGTTTAGCACACGTTCAGCTTACAGCTCAACCTCTCCTGTATTTAGAACACTACTGTATATTTTAGTGCAAAGTTTGAACATACTTATAACTTTATCCCCAAAGATGCTGCAAGAAGACAAGGTAAGACAAGAAAAATCATCATAGAAGTCAAATGTTAAATCATTGGAAAGCAAAAAAGAAAAGTGAACGTGGCTGACATAGCACGCATCATATAATCGGTTTACATCAAAGATTTGTACAAGGAGCATGACAAGAATTCCTCTGAAACAGCCACGTATTTTTAATGATCTTGAAAGATTGCTTCTCATATGGATCAATGAAAAGTAAATGCGTGATAACACTGTCAGCGTAAACATTCTTTGTGGGAAGGTAAAATTGATTTTTGCTTGTCTCATGAATAAGGCGCCAGGATCATCAATGGACGAAAAGGAGCATCCAGTGTATGTCGTGGGTTCTTCAAAAAGTCAGCGTTGTATACCACAGAGATGGAGAAAGTAAGACTTAAAGGCAGACAATCCACATATTCAAAACCTTTGTAAATTCTGAGGGTTATCTACCGCAGCAGATTTTAAATTGTGATGAGACGTGTCTCTTCTGAAAAACGTACCGAAGCGAACTTATGTTAAACAGCCGTTAGGTTTTCCTGGCGTTGATTAATTATTGTGCACCACCTTTCAGATCGGTCACCACTTCTGGAATCATTAAGTTTTCTGATACGGGAGGCGTGAAAATAAGCAAGGCCCTCGCCGGAGCTCAAACCCGGACCTATCGAATACGCTCAGAGTGTGCTGGAAGGCATGCTGGAAGGAGGGAGTAAATACCTTATAATATTACAGCAGAGGAAAAGACATTGCCAGGCCGCAAGCCAATGAATTACAGTTCCACGCTATTGCTTCATGCAAATGCAAATGGCGTTAAAAATTAAACCGCTGCTCGTTTATCTTTTGGACAATCTACGAGCCTTCATGTCTGGAAAATCATGCTAAACGTCATGTGGAGATTCTAAAGAAGAACTGAATGACATAAGATCTTCTCTAACATTGGATAAATAAAGTATCTAGTCCGTCTGTAAACAAATATCTACTTGAGATGAATTTGTCACTCTGTGATTTGCTTTCTATGAGACTGCTCTTGCACATCCTCCAGGCCTAGAAGATGCGCCTTGACGAATTTATATTCATCAAGATCCTGTTTTCCAACACCACTCCTTCGCTGCACTCCATGGACTAGCAGATCATTTCAAATTTTAAAAAGCTGTACGCTGAAACATTCATCGAGCGTTATTTTGAGGTAACTGAAGGTAACATCACTCTCAGATAGCTCTGGCAAGGTTTCACTTCATTTGTTGCCTGAAGATGTTCGCCAAGGCATACAGGAGCTGCAGAACTCTTATTTCTGCAAGAAAACGCTTTGGCCGAACACCGTTGTTAAACGCGTCTCCGAGAGGTTTGAGGAAGTGCCTATTGAGCCTGTAACTGACGAGATTGTTTTTCTGGTTTTCTGGATTATGCGGTTAGAGATGGATAGCAACGACATCGATGAGCTAGTAGGAGAATATAATAGCTTATGGAGCTGCATTCTGCGTCAGAGCAAAACGTTTTGGAAAACATTTCATCAGGGGAGGAGGAGGTAACAATCTTAGCAAAGCAACAACCTCCTACGGCAAAGCCTCGAGGGCTATCTGCCAAAGAGGAGGGATGCCTTTGTGGAGGGCTTTCTAAGGGAAGCTTGCTTTTATACATGTTACACATGGGGAAAACCACGAAAACGACCATGCTGCCAGCCCGTTCGCGGGATTCGAACCTCGGACCGAACTACCAGGGTTCATCTACTTCACCTCTTGGCCGCTGGTCGGACTTCAAAATTTTTGCAAATGGGGATGTATGATGAGTAGTAAATTGAATTATTATATCTTTGTTTGAGTATTTTTTCGGAATGTTTCGGAATATTTGTTTGAGTATTTTTTTCGCATTACAAGTAAAATTTAAAAGTAAATTATGTTTGTTAAGCGAGGTTTCATTGTATGTAGATATACCCCGCTTTAAATAAATTTAGATGTAGATTATTCTTTAAATTTTGTTTAAATTCATGCTTTCCATTAATATAATTTTTAATTATTTTTTGTAAAATTTAAAATTTTATGCGTGAGAAATATCTAAAAAACATAAATACACTTTATTCTTAGCATGCGCTTATCCTTAAAACGAATGCTTTTTTATAAAGTTTATGTTTCGTATTAAGGATACAAGTTTTACTTTACTAAATGCTTGAGCAAAAATGTATAGCTGACCGCATTTTCGAAAACACCCTTTCTGTATTTAAGAAAGAAAGTTTATGAAAGTCGAAATAAACCAAGTTAAGATGAGGAAAAACCTTAAGAAAATCTAATAATAACACTGCCGATTTCTTTTTCTGTTTTTAGAAAATGAAATTTACCGAGGACCTATTTTTTTATCGATTTAATCCTTAGCTCATAAAGTTACCGCAAAAGCAAACCAAGCATTTTTATACATTTTCTATTCTTGCTGTTCCAACAGAGATCGTGAAGCCAATTGAGATCACAAAACTATGTTCTATGAACAGTATTACTTGAATATTAGATTTAAAAATCGAACAAAATACACATCGATAAATGTGATATATCACATTTTAAAAAGAAGAGAGAAAATTATAATATTGCTTACTCCACTCTGAAATCTTAGCAGCATTTGGAAACAATGACAAAAGATTTATATTACTTTAGGGATATGCAAATTGGATTACACGAAAGAGTGAGCTGATAAATAACATTAACCAAAAATAATATTTCTGGGATACAAATATTTTCAGCTACAACACATTTTTCTCTTATTAAATGTAAAAACATATGTCAGTTTGCTTAAAAAAGTTCTCTGTTCCTGCACTAGTTTTTGGGAAAACGCTCTTGTGTCTTTGCCATCATAAATTTGCTGTCTTCCTTTTTAACGTTTTATGAGCTATCAAAAAAGTTCTTCAATTAGTTTTCAGGGAAAATATTTGTGAATTGTTTTCGGATGGCAACAGACTTTAAAAGTCGCAAACAAGTATTTGGCATCTCTAATTTATTTAACTCATTCTTCCTTAAGAAAGGACCAATACCAATACCTGTTGGACTCTGAAGAATTTTATATAAATCTACACCAATCTAAAATTTTTATATTTGGCCTTTCTTTTAAAATTTCAACACGATCATAAAACCGAAAAGCTAACATTTAAGAAATAAAAATATTTTATAGCCGTCTCCTATTTCGTACGCATGATTTCAAATTTCTTTATACGTTATATCCGCCCTTTGGAGGATGATCTTCTCAGCGAGACGGATGTCACGATCCTGCAGCCCTAGAAATCTTTCCTCTTTCCTTTTCTCCTTCTCTTAGTTATCATATTATCTCATCTTTCTCCCTTGTGGTTTTCTTCCTTGGAGGTTGGAGCTTGTGATGACATTCTGTTAGAAACCTTATGTTTAGCTTTAAATGGCGAGAAATCTACCCACGTGTTTGCAGTACGAGGAGACTCGTGTCGTTGGAAGAAAGAATCTTGTTAATGGAATGGCGAAGTGCTGTCTCAAACACATTGCTTTAGCTCTTGCTTCAGCTAAACTATTTTCCTGTTCTCACAGATGGCATTTTGCTCATCGCTAGTTTTTGCGTCAGTGGCTTAAGAAGAATCATTTGGAAATACCAGCTTTCTGATTATGGGGCTTCAGTTTGTTTATAGACCCAGATAGGCCTGGCGCAGGTCTCTTCCGTTATTGTATTCCGGGATGGTTGGAGACGCCGGATCAGAATGTATCGAGTTTTCTAAGCATGGGTATTTCAAATGTACACTCGAATTCAATTGTACCCACACCAAAGAAGACAAAAGCTGTTGGAAATGCAAACGATGAAAACCAAATTAGTCCATTATTTTTAATAGTAACTCCTGTCACTCCTGTGAAATTCAAATTCTTTTCCCTTGCATAAGTATACAAAACCTCATGCTAGTAAACCGAAGCTTATGAAAAGACTCCACTCAAGAGACTTACTTGTTGAAATTACTACAGCTTCCCGGTCAGTCTTCTTACTCCAAATTATCATTTTGGAGTCGATAGCCATCAGATACTATTTTTTTCAAAAGGAGAAGCGAAACTATGTATATATATATATATATATTATGATGAACTCTTCTTTTAATTATGCAATCTATATAATTGAATTAGATTTCAGTTTATGTGGTTTTAGAAGTTTGTCTCCACACTGCAATGTCATAACTCACACATTATAAGTTTTAGAATACATGTACAAATCTCGAAGCCCTACATAGTTAACTCTTTATCAATGGAAAAATTGAATATCCTTCATTTCCTTTTCAGATTGAGTTAGCATTAAACTCATAGCTTCATTCCATATTTTAGCAGTGAGCTTCATTGTGTCACAAAGCATCGATCACATGATCAGAAACTCACACAGATGATTCATCCTCTTCGAGTTCCAATCTCAAAAGTTTATACTTAAACATTTTATGGACGATATTTGAATAATGCGCATAAGAGATAATTGACGTAATAATAAAACTTCAATTGATGTTGAAAATATATTTATTTATTTATTAGTTTTATTTTCTCTGATACTTGGCAGGCTGTCAGGAGAACAACTAAAAAGAACTAAAATTATATGATCTCTCTGCATTCAAAATATAATGTGTATTTTTTTATATCAGGTGTATTAGTATATGTTCTGTTGTTGTTTTTTTCTTTCGAATTTATGTCCCATGGGAACTTAAAGGACCAGTGTCAATTTGAATAACCTCTTTTAATGTATTTCAGAATTTTTTGTGCTGTCTCATTTATACATAATTTAAACGTTTTTATGGAATGTGTTTCCATTTGTGCTATTCGTTCTATAAATTTTAAATGGAAATTTGAGAAATAAATTATACATATAAGATGCATCATAATATTAATATTGAAAACTACTGTTCATAATAGCTTTTTGCTAATTTTTACAAACTGTAATTGCTAAACAAAGTTGCATCAATAATTCTATCACAGCAAATGAATCACAACTCGAATTTGAAATTTCAATTAAAATATGGAATTAAACAATACAGTCCTAGCAAGAGCATTTATTTCTTCTGTCATTTATGAGTGTTGCATTCAAATGCTGATTTTTAAATATTTAGGTATTGATACAAAAAATGCCCAATTAAGAATTATTGTCAAAAATTCCATTCTAAGAGCATTCACTCCTATAAAGGTTAAAAACAAGTTCGGAAAAAGATAAACGTAGTTTTTACAAAATTTGTAACTTAAATAAATGTATGATTTTAATTTATATTTTTTATTTTTATTCCCCAAAATGCCAGTTTAAAAACATGCATTAGGAATTTTTTTTTCATTTTATTCTTAGTGCATTTGTATATAATTCTGTTTAATCTTGATTTCATATTTGCAAATCGTAACAGTTTGGTATTCTAGAAGTAGTATCTTTTATCCTTAATCCATTCTAACAAAAGCAAAACTGCGTATATCATTTATACATTTCTTACTATGTTAGCAGTAATATTCCCTTTTGATACTCAATCCTTACTATGCATGTATCGATATTTACTATAAATCCATTCTAACAAAAGTAAAACTGCGTATATCATTTATACATTTCTTTCTATGTTAGCAGTAATATTCCCTTTTGATACTCAATCTTTACTATGCATGTTTCGATATTTACTATAAATCTTAAAGTTTCATCAAGAATTGTTTTCAGTGAAGCAGTTGTAAGACATACATAAAATAACTTTTAAAAGTCATATTTTCTCTTTTTTATCATTCCAGTGGCTTGAAACCTAAAAACAAATGGCTTCAAAATGCATAGATTAAATATTTAAATTTCTTGGTAACGTAATCAGCCTCTTTAGCAGAGTTTTTTTAAATTGTTTGAACCACATCTATAATGTTGCGCTGCCTTAAATATGTCATTCTTTCGGCTTAGCAAGCCCCGTTACTCCATGATAATTAAGTCTTATATTTATTTACAAAGCAAGCGCCAACACAGGAGACTAGTTCTCAAAGTCTTTCTATCTGACAGAACATAAGACGATTCGCCTGCCTTCAGATTTAATTCATCTGTAATTGTGTATTAAATTTAGCGTTTATAAAACAACAAACACGTTACTTATTCTAATTCGTTATTTTATTTGTAGTTTTCTACCTAATCGTTACATTTTAAAATACATATTTAATATACATACCGAACTGCTAATTTTTATGAATATTTGCAATGCTATAGTACTGAATAAAAGAGGCTTCTAAAGCCACATGTCTGATGTACATGTAGCTTTAGAAGTACACTTGTATATGATGGGCAAAAAGAATTGATTTAGATTAGTCAGTTTAGTGTTTCTTCCTCTTATCCTTGTTTATCTTGAAACAGATTTTCCAATAAATTTCTTTGATACACTTTAATAGCAATATATACATTTTAAAGATTTAGCTATCACTTATCAGTTATTTTAAAATTTATCTCATCTTATTTTGCTCATTTCTGTCAGTCATAAGAAGGAGTCTGATAAGAAAAGGCAAGAGGTCTGATGATTAAGAATTCGAAACGGTTAATGATCATTTTCGAATTCGCAATATTGTTCGATGGAAAAAAACAATAAATTTCGATTATATTGCTTGTACATTTTTAGCGGAAAATCGAAGGTAGTTAATTTAGACTAATTACGAAATTTCAGTTTACAACATCATTGATTTTCATTACTAAAATCTGCATGTGATACTAATTACTTAAATATTTTATTCTCTTCCAAACTTTTTTTATTTTCTTAGTAACAAATCCAAAAAAAACTTCAAGTTTTCTTTCTTTCTGTTTTAGGTGGTGGTGGTGGTGGTGGTGACAAGTCGGACTCCATACCTATTTTAGCTTCAGGAAAACGCCAACATAATATCATGAGGTTCGGAAAGCGACCAGCAGGTGGGCATAATTTAATTCACTTCGGAAAGAGGGAAGATACCTCTAAAACGCCTCAGCATAGTTTCCTTTATTTTGGTAAAAGGAATGAAGATCAAACAGCTATTCCAGATATCATACAGTATCTCCAGAGAAGTCGTGACAATTCTTATAAAAGAGGGCATACCATCATGAGGTTTGGAAAGAGGGATCACAACATGATGAGATTTGGAAAGAGGGAAGACGGTGAGGATGCTTACGATAATTACTACCCTGACAATTTACCAGAAGAAGACAAGAGAGAAGGACATTCTATGATGTACTTTGGAAAGCGGGATGGTCACTCTATGTTGTATTTCGGAAAGAGAGGACCAGGTCATGCCATTTTGTCCTTTGGCAAAAAAGACGACGGGAAAAGAGCTCATAGTATGATTCATTTCGGAAAGCGTGAAGATGAAGGCGATGAGAGTGATTTACTGCAAGAAGACAAAAGAGCACATTCAATGATTCACTTCGGAAAACGAGAATTCCACAATGATAACGAAGAGAAAAGAGATTCTCATTCGATGATTCATTTCGGGAAGAGGATCTGGGAGAATGATGATAATGTTCCGTACTACTGGAATCCCGAATCATCTGAAAAAAGGAATCATAACCTGCTGAGATTCGGTAAGAAGACGGAAGGATCTCGCAAGGGATCTCATGCCATGATCCATTTCGGAAAACGGGATGACGATAGCGAAGTCAAGAGAGCACATGCCATGATCCATTTTGGCAAGAGATCAGTTGACGAACATTTGGAAGCTAGCACCGAAAGGAATCAGTTGCAGGCTAATGCTAATTATTCTGCGAAAAATTTGAGTAGAATGAAGAGAGATTTATCTGATCCTCTTGTCACACTTGTCCATTACGATCCGGCGTCTGAACCCGATGCAGAAATATTTCCTCATGATGATGACCTCCAAAATTCCGCTTCAGCCTCTTTTTACCATCCAGAGGGGTTGGCCGGAACTCTAGAATATCCAGATTATGAGCAAAATTTTATGGCACCATATGATGAGTACAAACAACTTGGAAAGAAAGATGGATCCAAAAATGTTTTCTTGCGTTTTGGTTAAAATAATTTTTGCTTAAACTATTTATTTCTTTTATGTGTAATTTTAAGCAGTTTTTCAAACTGCGTGGATGCTACCGAATCGTTTTGCTGTAATTTTAAAGAAGTACTGGGCATGAAAATGAGCTTTGAATATCATATCCCCTTGTGTACATATTAAACCGATTTAAATCATACCAAAAATTAAAAAGAACAACCAAATGGATTTATTTTTAAGAATTCATGTATTTAAATTGTAATTTGCTTAGGATTCTTATACCTGGAATGATAATCAAGCGATTTACTTTGGAAGATTTTGTTTCAAAATAAGTCGTTATGAATGATGTATCTATTATGTGTAAAATGACTTGTGAACTCTGAATATGTAAGTAAAACAATAAATGTTAATAAATTAATCTGTTTTTTGTCTATTATTGTCTTATCTGTTCTTAGTTCAAAATTTAAATAAACGCTTAGGAAAAAGGGCGAAATAAAATGCATAAAATTAAAATCTAGAAAGAAACAAGAGGACATGTGCAGTAAGAACATGCAGTCATTAAACAGGCATTAAATTAAATTTACGAAAAGAAAAGCACTTTAACTAAAGTGGGTAACAGCTTTTTATATTAATTAAGTTTATAAAGTAGAAATATTTTATTAAAATTATCACATATATTTTCCTTGTTAACTGAACAATTAAATAATTTTCAGTTACAGCATATTTTTTCAATTTAGATGCAGCCAGTATTAAGTTTAAATGCATTTTTTAATTTTGTCATTGAAGCTTAATGTTCAATAATTTATAATAAAGCACAGAAGTGTAACAGTTATTCTTTATATCATTCGAATAAAAATACTGAAACCTTAACATTACTCAGATATAATAATTTCGATAAATCTGAACCAATAATTTAACAAGAAGTTCAAAAGAAATTTTGCTACTAAAATAAATTAAAGAAACTTTGTGCAACTTTGCTGTTAAGAAAATATTATATTGAAAGGTTCTCTCGATGAACTATAGTTTTGACTCTAAAAATTTCAGATAGAACGTTATGTAGAATAAACATTTTATGTTTAAACACTTGTGATACTAGTGGATGATTAAACGGAGTTTGGAAAGAAATTGCAATTAATCTAAAAGAAACCATTCATTTCCTTTTCAATAACTCTATCTAAGATTTTCTCCTTCAAACGTTTACTTACTTTACTGTAGAATAAAACTTAAATAAATGCATCACAATTAATCAGATTTGTATATGAACAATAAATATACTTTAGCACTATTTCCCGAATTTAAACTATAGGATTAAGTAAATAAGATATTAAACTAATAATCTTTAATACCAGATTTCTTTCAATAAATCAGTATACATAAAAAGAATTTCGTTATCACATAATCTGTTGTGCAGTTTACTAAATAATAAGTTTTTAAAACTACCTTATTCTCTACTTTAAGCTAAATTCAAAATAAATTCTTATATCTTCAGTTCAGATAAAAGTGAAATCATTAGATTTTCTGCTAAGCTGCCACAGTTTTATACTACTTAAGTTGATTCTCTAGATGGAGAGAAGGATTTAAGCTTTTAAGCAGTAGTTACTGTCATTCATGTAGTATTTAAATTTTATCATGAATTTTAACATGTGCTTTCTTCGTTCCTCAAATAATGCTGGAATAAAGAAGGAATTAATAATAATATATTCAGTTCTTGAAAGAAAATAATATATTCAGGAAGTTGGAGAAAGAAAGTTCCAAGCTAAAAGTTTTAATTTTCTTACTGGATTTTTTTTATATCTCAGGATATAGAAAACATTTCTGTCATAGCTTAATTTTGCTGTAATATTTTAAAATTGTAAGTTATAACTTAGGAAATCTAATGCAGATCATATTTTGATGAACTATTGCTTTTAGTTAATTCTGATTTTACAAATTGATGGAAACAAATCACGTATGCTAATATGTATAATATTTAATATCTACATTGTTGACATAATCAATACTTGTATGTTTACAAATTTAAGAGTTTTCAACCAATCAAGATAACGTCTGTTGCATTTCTTATCGACCAGATAACTGAAGATATACAGCAGTATCGTTTCTTAAGACAGATTAAATTTCTTTCATTGTTCTGTAATTACTGTAGTCAAAACAAGAACTGGCGTATATGTCTAATCATTCAAGGGCATTTAATAATTTCATGTTCGATGCTTATGTGAAACTTTGGGGCCATCTAGACATATACTATGAATCAGGAATTCAAGTGGTAAGCTCCAGAGAAACCAATCCTTTTTTCTACATAAAATTTACGTTGTTATACCTATATTAACATCCAATTTTACTTAAACATACAATCTACCATAAATATTTAGTCTTAATTTTTGACCTTACATTACATTATATGCATTGTTTTCTTACTCCTCTCCGTAACACTATGCAATAAAGTATACATTTACTTATGCGCACTTTGTAATGTGGAATAATGACTTTATTTTAGTGAGCTAAATTGTATATCTTTCAAAGAGAAACTTCTTACGAATCGGTAAATACTTGATTACAGTAGATTGAGTATTTAGTTAAAACAGATTGATATGTCTTAAAATTTATTTCATATGACAGTTTATTAAATGATAGATTATTCTAGCAGTGTAATAATGACTAATCATTACCACTCTGTGATGTTTACAATATTACGTTTCACATAATCGATACAGTATAATTACACTTCAGCCAATCAGTCTGGGTAAATGTATCTGTAGTGGGATATTTAGTTCATTCAATCAATTATTTACGAAATTTAATAGAATTCTACCCTAAACATAACTTTATCATTTCTAAACGTTTTTCTTATCATCACATCAAATCGCAAACAAAACAATGGGTCACTTAAACTCATCAAAGTCAATTGACTCTGCAATAAAGTAAGATTAGGAAACTCCTAATAATCTTAAGTTTACTGAACTAAGCCTCCATATTATTAAGACTATTTAATTATAAGCCACTCCTGTTAGTGAAGATTCATGAATTACACCGGCTAATAACAGAGCTGAGAAACTAAAATTCTCATCTACTCCCGAAGTGGTAATTCATTTTCCTTTTTTCGTCTTCTTTCAACATAATCCTTTCCTGGTTTGGGATTTAAAAAAAAGCTCTCTCATTATATTTGAACCCACCATGGATTAGGTGGAGCAACTTCAACTTTGTTGCATTTTAAATAAGAGCCAATCTATATAAACAAATTTTAAATTCTTTTTTTTCTTTATTGCAATTACATTCTCGCCTGTTTAAAGCAAAACAGAATGGTCTTTTAAGTGTCCGTAATGATTTTATTCTTGGACTAAAATCTTCTCAAAAATATTATCATTTTAAAAAAGAATGGTGTCATTCTAAACTAAGAATAATTTTTCCCTGAATTTGTTACACTATGTGTAAGTATTTATTTTAAAACGAAACATCTAGTACCTGATATCATTTTGATCCACAGAACAATGCTACTTTATTGGTTCGTAGAAACCAAAGAACGTAGAATATAGTGTAGTAAATATTGTCTTTCAGTTTCTTTTCCAAATTTGTGTTGTTGATGTTATATTGTTTAGCTATGGAATGGAGAGCGTTCTTTTTCTAATTCTCTATTGTTCTGTTTTAATTCTCATTGTAAGTAATTTTGGTTTTAACTTTTATCCCTTGGCCGACGAGAAATTATGTTAACATATCAGAAAGTTTACAATTTGTTTGTTCTTGTAGTAGGCCATGGTCTACTTCTGGTTCTAATTGTCATAAAGTTGAATGAACTATGTAGAAGGAATTCTCTAAACTAAAATTAAAGCTATCATCTTATAATTAAAACATAATATAAATTCTTAACTGTTTTCATAATGGACCAAATAGCTGACTACTAGAGCCATTTATCTTGAACGATAATGATTCAGAAATGGTCATGCCCTGAAAATTAACAACACTGATGTTATTTAAAATGTCTGCACACTTAACACACTCCTGTTTAATAGCCAAAACCATCTGATCATTTAGCTGTCTCATTCCCACGAACGTTTAGTAAAATATATGTTTTAGCCATTTTACGCAAAATATTAGAAGTATGGTTAAATACAGTTGTGACATTTTTTCATAAAATGATGTACCTTTTGGAGAAAATCGGGAATTTTAAATGAAGGTTTATCGCTGACGGGAAGTAACAGGATAATCCAAAAGTTTCCTTTCATTTGAACACTCCTGTGAAACCAGCTGAATTAACAGGCTACTGAAATCATGCTTTTATTAGATAATAGTAGATAAATTTGCCAACCAATCAGCTATATATTTTCTGTACAGTCAGCTTCTTATCCTTAAGTATGAAGAGTTTCTTATCAATCAGCTACTTTCAATAAGTTTCTTTCAATCAGCTAATTTATCTTCTAAGTATGATTTATTACTTCGTTTTCATACTTTATTTTTAAATTTAACAATTGGTGGCCCATTAAGGTACTTTCGCCTTGTGTAGGTTCCGTTTTTTAAATGTAAAAGGCTTTACAACAGCTGTGTAATAAAAATAATATTGACATTTCACGTAGAACATACAAATGTGCATTATATGAAATAAATATTTAATATATTAATACCAACCAATGATGTCAATTAATGGTCCAAGCAATGCATGCACCTGGCGGCTAGGTAATCAAAATTTATTATTATCGATGGAATTTTCTATTTTGCGTATATTTTTTACGTTATCAAACGAATTATCTCAATTTGAATGAAATTAAAATCATTAGATTCCTGAAACAACCATTGTTTTAATGTTACAGAAAAAATTCTAAATATTTGGTTATTATAACAAATTTTGCGGTCCGCGGCTCAAACGCATAATTTGAATTAGCCCTCAAACGCCTCCACTAGTATAGAATTTAAGTGTATAATAAAATTACAGCAGTGAAAAAGGAAAGTATTCTTTGATGGAGTTGGAGAATTCTGAGCATTTACCTCTTTTAATATATAAATGGGTTTCTTTTACTTACAGTTATCAGTTGAAGGTTTAGATACCTAAAAACAGCCTGTAGACAAAACATGTGCGACAGTTTCTAAAAATGCACAGCATATTTGCACCCAATTCTTGCCTAAAATCATCATTTCATCTTATGATCTAATGTTTGTTATTTGATCGACAGATTTCCATATTATTTCTGTTAACTTGAGGGTAAAGATTTATATAATCATTTAGCCTTTTACACACAAAACTATTAATTTTCTAAGAACCGCAGTTTTTGCTCACATAAGCCGTCAAATCTGATCAAATTATAAAGTGTTTTTCAATATTATTTGCATACTTCAATTCCAATTACATTTGCAGAATATGAAAACGTAATAATAAAATAAATCTAAAAGACAAACTTGCCCTTCTATCAATGCGTTGAAAAAACAAGGTTTTATTGACAAAGAAGTTTATCACCCAGTACGAACTTTGATTCATTATAAAAGCTTCAAGCATAATGTTTACACAAGCATGGTAAACACTAAACTATAAAACTCAATTTCGGTCGATAGTAAAGAAGCTGTTCATGATTACAAACTAAAAATTTAATTCTATTTTCCTGCCAGAATTAAAATTTATATAGCATGAATACGAATGCACAGCATGAATATTCACAGATTGAAGCAAAGGATTAGCAGTGTTAAAGAATGAAGAAGAAAAAAAATATTTTAGTATTTAATTTTTGCAACAGAACTAATTTTGAAGAGTTTTCTCTGATTGTGGAAAAAAATGAGATTGAAAATGCATACAAATCTGTTTATAATCAATATTATTTAAACAAATTTGAGCATAGATCATTATTAAGAATAGCAGAATTTGAATTCTTTTAACACAATTAAGCATGTACGAACCATACATTATAAATAAATGTAAATTTGACGAAATGTCTTTCAATTAATTTACTGCTTCCTTTAGTTGAATACAATATACATTCATAAAAAGATTACATTTAAATTCTGCCATTCATTGAATTATGATATGAAAAATGGTATGCTAATTGAAACGTCTATGTCTCTTTGGAAACATGCAATGCAGACTTTAAAATGACTACTGAAGAATTATCTTTTAGCCTTGTGAAACAAGTCAGAAATGAGAAACAAATGACCCAACTTGGGTTATAAGAAGCCAAGCACTTCTGGCTTAACAGAAAAACGCAACAACTAATAATTTCAATTTCTAGTAGATTAGTCTAAATCACTAATAATCACAGCACAATGTGGCCTGGAATTGGCAGACACGTTCTAAAACTAACTTCTGAGAGTTCCGAAACTCGCAATTTGCGCAAGAGTTCCGAAACTCTTGCGCAAATAGCACTTCATTCTACCTTAATCTGAATAAACTCTCGCTATCTCATTTACATTCTGGTATGAAAAAGTGTGGGTGAAAAGAGAATAATATGAAAGTAGTCAAACTTATAATGAACTATTAGTTAAAAATAAGTAGATAAACCTCCCATCCTTCCCTGCCAGAATTTAAGTACACGAAAAAGAGTTCCTTAATGACCTCATTAAAAGCTTAAATTCTAATCATATAAACTATCTAACCATAGCAAAGCCCCCTCTTACAATAAGATTACATCTTTGAGTGTAATTATAACATCTTGAATCTTCTTGGTATGTACAAATTTTCAGTAGATCACATGCTTCCAGGAAACCTGGAAGGAAAAGAACTTTAGAAAAGGTTCTACAAACATGATATAAAAATTTTCACAACTTTTCATTCAATTTTCTTTGCCCTTCATGCCACACATTTATTCCAAATTAAATCTCTTCCACATGCTCTCCAGAGGAACTAGGGTGTAGAAGTGAAAACAGTATCTTTTGTAAGTGTGTTTACAGACGCTACCAACAAATCAACAATCTACGTATTATTAGAATTTGACACTCAAGACCTCAAAGACAGCCTATTTACAAAACTGCACCTAATGTGCTAACGAGAAAATGATTTAACTTAAAGTTTTGGCTGGAGAACCTAACATACTCATGAAAGCATCTAAATCTACTTAAGTTTCTCAATTTGAAAGTTTGCACTCGCATTTCATTCATGCAATATAATTAAATTCTTATAACAAATCTCTTTAAGCCAAACATATTTGCGAATACTTTTCACAAAAAACAAAATAAAATACATTGAATAACTATAGAATTCAGCTTGCACTTTATATCGAGATTCAAGAGTTGCTTTGAATTTCTTAACATTCGCACCCGCGTTTCCTTATAGCAGTCCCTTAGACTAAAATTGCATTCTTATTTCATGATTACATTAACATAAACACAGAAAAGTGCAATTTCACTTCCGAACCATTTTGCTCTTTAAATAAACTAGAACAATGTCCCTTAACTCAAATGAATTTAGCAACGAGTCCTTCTAGATATAAAATAAAACTGAACTTATCTTTTCGATCTCTGATGCTCGTCCGTCCGTTTTTTGATAAACTGATCCCAACTGCGGTAGGCCTCCATTTGCTGGATCCTAAGTCTTTGTCTCCGGTTAGTCGTTGAACTTCCTCTTCTTTGCTGTCTCCCGGAACCCGTTCCTTTTCCTGCGAAACTAGGGGTCGGGTGGTTCAATCCCTTATTTCCGCTTCATAGGGCTTTCTGTTAGACCTTCCCTCTTTCGATTGAGCAGTTCGCCACGCTGGGTTTTCCTTGGCGCCTCTGCAGCTTGGTCGGCTGTACGTTATGCTTGTTCTTTAATTTTGTTCGTCTGTAACTCTAGAATCGAATTAGAAAATTTAAGACGAGCCTCTGCCGTATTTAAGAAGTCTATCTCTACAATTACGGCCGCTAGTAGGTTTCGCACTACTAAAGAGGTTACCTTCAGAACTTCGTCTTTCACCTACAACAACATCTTTTCAATGCATGTGTTCTGTTTTCCTTGCGCAGCGATAACCTTTTCATCGCGTAATTTAAAAAGTCTGTATTTACGAAAATAGTTCTTACAGAAAGTCTCTGGAATGAAAATACATTGGACTCCGTATCAATGAGAGGTTCAGCGGAAAACTATTCAACAAAATTTGCACTGTTGGCAGTTCCAAATTTCTTATTGTCACAGTATTAATTTAATTTCTGAGCTCTTCTCGTTATTCTGGGGTAACTGTACCCTCTTTCCAGCACCCCATTTCATTTTAATTCGTCCCCCTGCATTTTGTTTGCTTCCATTCTGCCCCCGCTATTCCCGGTTGAATTTTATAATTTCCTTTCGAATGTGTTCGGCCCAAACTTTGGTTTTTGTTGAGGCCTTAGCCTAAAACTTCGCTCTGTTGGCCTCTCACCGCACCCTGTCATTTGATTTTTTTCGATTTTGGAATTTTGTGATTAATTCGAATAAATTTTCCAACGTTGTTGGATTTCGAAGTTCAAAGTAGTCCTGAGCCTGGGGTAGGAGGCGCAGCAAAATCATTTGAATGACTTTTTCGTCTGATCTGTTGCTGTACAACATATTAAAAATCTGGACCTTCAGCAAAATAAAGTCAGTTAGATCCTCGATTTCACACTAAAATTTGCTTAATAGCTCTGACTCGAGCTTGGCTCTGCCTTTCACTATGGAAAATGACTTAATTAATGCGTTCTTGAAATTTTCAAAGTTGCAGCTTATCTCTATCAGGTTCACTCAAGGCGAATTTGCCAATGTATTTGCACCACGTCGTAGCCTGACCTATAAAGCGGACGTGGCAATAGTGAGTTTTGCGCTTCTTGTACTAGATATAGCAAAAAATGTGAATTTAACTGCTCCAGAAATTTTACGACAGACATCCTTCGATCGAAAATTGCTGCTGGTTTCATAGTAGCTCTACGGGTGTCAACGATAAACCCGAATCCCTTCATGGGATTTACCGTGATCGACGAGGCTTGCGACGTTTAGGGCAAAATGCTAAATGGTGAAGTTTTCTGTGACATCGTGGTTCTTTTTAAATGTTGGGCGCCAGAGTAAAGTCTGTGTCTCTTTGGAAACATACAATGTAGACTTTAAAATGACTACTGAAGAATTATCTTCTAGCTTTGTGAAGCAAACCAGAAATCGGAAGAAGAAATCATAAGATCCTTTTATTCAAACATGAAATTAACAGATGATCCATCTTGAGTTACAAGATGCCAAATACTCCTGGCTTAACAGAATAACGTAACAACTAATAATTTCAAGGTGTAGTAGATTATCCTAACGGCTCACAGAATACTTAAACGCGCAGGAAGGGCTCTAGTTTGTAGCCAACCGACGAGACAAAGCCTAAGGGCTAGAATACGCAACGCCGCTAAAGCAAGTCGCTAATAATCACAGCACAACCTGACCCGGAATTGGCAGACGCACTCTAAAACTAACTTTCGAAAAACTCTTGCTTAAATAGCACATCTTTCTACCTTAATAAACTCTTGCTCTCGCATTTACAGTCTGGCATGAAAAACGTGGGTGAAAAGACAGTAACAGGAAAGTAGTCAATCTTAAAATGAACTATGAGTTAAAAAATAAGTAGATAAACCTCACATAGTTATTAAATGTACTTTTAAATACAAATTGATTTCCTACCCATTTCTTTGATCATGATTATTTCCATTAGTATTTTCTGATTGTGCAAAACTATTTACCTAACAAAGCACAACTTCGAATAGCTCAAAGAGAAATCCAACTTAAAACTTAGAGATTTGAAGTTTGTGATCATAACTAGTTAAAATAATTTAAGGAATAAGAATTATAGATTATTATCTCCCCAAACATTTTTGAAAGAAATACTTGCGCAACAGAGGAAGAAAGAAGTATTCTTGACAAAGTTTAGATAAACGAAAAACAAGAAAACTTCCATATTTAAATTATTATCATTAGCATAATTAGGTTCTTTGTTGAGTACAGCTATACTTGATGCCTGAAGTTTTGATGACGAATAGTTTCCTGAATTTATAAGCCTACATGATTAATTTCCTAACTTTTATTTTTTAATAAAAAAAATAAAAAGCCCTCTGGGGAATAATAAGTTATCATACTTGTATCACTGTAGTATTTTTAAACACTGTTGCATTTAGAAAAGAATCTTGAAATTTTCTAGCAAACGTAACCGGTCTGTTATTGGTTAGCAGACAACTTGAAAGCAATGAATACATTGCTTAAAAATTTTAATTATGTATATTTCATTTTAATAATATATCTAATATACGCAAGTTAAGATCAACATTCGCAAAGCGTAGAGTATTAATAAACAAAGAATAAGTGCAAAAAAATTTAAATATGTATATTTCATTTAATCTAGCTCTTATTTACAAATATTTGAACAAAATTTTGGATTTATATAGAACTAATGAAAACATTATAGGTCATATGTATTCCGGAATGTAATAATGCATTAATTATCCACATATATAGATTATGTGAATTAGTATTTTTAAATATGGAAAACTTGAAACATTTTATATATAAATGCTTATGAAATGGTATTAGCAATATTTTGAATTCTACATGTCTAACTCTATTGAAATACAAACCAATAAGTTTCGTTTCTTGTTTTGGTTGGGCATCTAAATTTACATTCTGGTCCCTAATACAGTAATTTCTCAGAAGCTCTTAAAGAAAAAGGATAAATTCATTTGGAATGAATTAGCCTCCTAACTGTAAGTACAAACTGAAACGTCGTATCATAAATGCATACAATACCAACGTTTTCATGAAATAAATTAACTTTGAATAATGTATGATACCAGAAAATTATAGAAAAAAGGAATAGCTCAAAATGAAGTGCAGTATTTTGACTTTAATAAGAAATGTGGTCTCCTCTACTCGTGCACATATACCACAACGCTATTTCACACTCTTATTAGATGATTAATTAGAATTTTAGTGATTAATTTTTACTCTTTGACAGTTATGGCCTCGAAAGCACTGAGATCTCTAGGAAGAAAATGTCGTTTTGTAAAGTGCCTCGAAGACTATCTAGTCAGTTTTTCGTAAGTTTCAGATAACGAGATTTGAATGTACAATTTACTCATGAAATATTTTTTTTGTTTTAAGAAATTCGTCAACCTCGTTATACAAGCTTTAAGTATAACGCTCGTCCTGTGAAGATAAATAGGCGACTTTTCGTCTTGCCTTAATCTCTCAGTGATGTAGCACCAAACGTAAAAAAAAAGTTTCAATTAAATCTCTCCATATTTCTGCTTAACAGTTTGCATAAATTATGAAATAAGAGTAATATTGTGTGGCATTGAAAGAAACCAAAATTAAATTAGATTTTAAGTATTCAGATATGAGATTTACAATATAGTGTCCTTGAAAGTGTTGACACAGACCCTTAGCTTACAAGAATAAACTTAGCTGGCAAAGTTAAAGCCAAATTCAAGTAAATTCAGAAGTTGGGAACATAGCATGAAGATAGTATACTCCTACAGTATGAAGACAGTCCTCCAAATGCAGCTGGTTTCTTTGCCGGAGTCCTCAGTGGATAATTTTTTGATTGAGAATATTTTGGATTTCTATATTTCAACCTCTCTATGTGATATTTTGTACACTAAGCAACAAGGTTATTTTAGTCAGGAATTTGCACTTGGGCGCATTTATCTTTAAATCCACATCTTTTAGAAGCATAAAATCTTCTTGCATATCATCAATGCTGTCATCAATCGTGTTACTAATAAGTATGATATCATTTAGATACATGAAGTTTGTTCTGCTTAGTACGGGCCTTAAGCTTTTCCCATTGCTTTCTAAAACACAGCGGGAGCTCGACGATACACAAATGGCAAACCTAGAAATAAAATATTCCCGAAGTTTTTAGAAATGCAGGTTTCGGCACTTCATGCTTCTAAATGTATCCAGAATTAAGTGTTATTATATTTAGTCGAACCAATATTGCTAATAATTTCCTCCATTATTGCTAGGGGTTCAGCAAGGGGTACATTTAGGTATGCTGTTAAGAATTCTGTAATCGACAGCGATGACCTACGATTTATGATCTGAGAGAATGGCAATTTATTTCCTTTCTGATGCAAACCACTGGATTTCTATATGTATTTTTATGATTTGTTCTTATATTGAGTCACATATGTATGGTTTCGCTGTATAAGGTGGATTATTCTCTGTCTTTATCTCGTGTGCGGCTATGTCTCTGAATCCATGAATCTCGTTTAACAGTGTCGAAAAATGTACTTACCAAAAACTTGGGTTAATGCCATATCAAATGCGAATAAGCACACTTTGAAAAATATAATGTGCATACTTCGTATCTACCAAGTTTCATTTTCGCCTATTTATTTAAAATTTCTTACTATTATTTAGGTACGTCATTTGCTAATTATAATACTAGATAAGAACTGAATAAATAAATACTAATATGGATCGCATATAAATATTACTAAAATTGTAGCTAAAGCATTTTCGAAGAGCTCTTTTTTATGTATTCATCTTATGTATTCATCTTTGATTGAGTTTTAGAAGGACAACAATGAATTTTATTCTCTTTCTGTGTAAGTACTCAATTAAGATCTTACTGTAGGTGAAGTAAACATTTGTTCTATATAGAAACTAATGCGTTTCATTTTACGTCATATAAGAAATATATACGTTGACAGGAATTGTTCAGTATTGACTGCACTGTCTATAACATCCGGTCTTGGAATTTGTTCAGTGTTGAAGCACTGTCAGTAACTTCAGATATATAGAGGTGTTCTTTCAGAGAAAGATCTCGTAGAGCTTCAAGAGTTGAGAGTACGCGTTTTCTTAATTCTTGTGGCAGTATATATTTAGCACCTCGAATAGTTTTAACTATGCTGGCGCTCTCGTCGTGAAGAGCAAGAATCCTTTCTTGATAAGACAATTCAGTAGAAGTTCGAAGTGTTTCGATGTTTAGATTACTTTTATAAGAAACCGTATCAAGTTTTTCCATAATGCATATAGTAATTTAACAGTCACAAAAAGCTATAACAAAAATACTAGGTTAATCAAAAGAAAACGGTAATCTCAAAAGGTGGTATAGCAGCGGCATATAATGTTAGAGAAACAGATGATAACCTGTAAAACAGGCTTCCCGTACTAACACTGTTCTTGCAGTGAATTTGTATTACAGGCAGAGAAAGAGAACACCAAGGAACATTAAAGCATTGAGTACAATAGCCTAAACAAGTTATGGTTATGCAGAAAAGAACCGTAAAACAGTTTTTAAAACTTTTTAAATTTTAAAATTTGAATTTTAGCAAATTGTCCGACAAAACTTCCGTTACTGACTTTTACATAAATAGAAAAAACAATCTAAGCTGTAGCATAATTATTTGTATATGAATTTTGGGACAAGTCCATTGAGTTAACATTAGGGAACCAAGATAGTATAAAACATGTAGCAAAAATTAAATACAATGAAAAATAAGAGATATGAAATTAAATCTATTAGTACAAAATATTTATTATTATTTATTATATTTATTATAAATTTAAAATTTGAACACACTAAGAATCACACAAATACATAACAGCACTCAAATACTGAAAGACTATTATGTTAGAGAGCAGGAAACCCAAGTGCTTGTTACTAGGGCCTATTGAACTGTCTATTACCTCGACCTTCCTCAAGGACGAGCTATTGTTGAGTGCAAAATGACAATATGGCTGACGCAAATTGTTAGTAAACAAAAGTCAAGGTCACGCAAATTTTATAAATAAATCTACGATGATATAACAAGAGCCGCTTAATATAACAGAATAATACACAGTTCAATAGACAGTACAAAATTTGCCGACCTTGGCCGTGATGAGTGCAGATCACTAAGACGTAGTAATCCAAAGATAATAATTTTTTGTAAATTAACCACTATTTTCTGGACTTAAGAAAATTTTCGAAGCACTCGTATATACTTATATAACACAGCACAATGTTGAAACACAATGAAGGACGCTGACATAATCTACATAAAGCACAAATCACAAAAATGCTAACAACTGAAGAACCACTGCACGCAGAAACACAAAACTGGTATCAAGCTACTCCGTAAATATTCACGCGCACTTTAAAAACAAAAATTAGAACACTGTGACAAACATTTCGCTAATTATCGCTGTTAATTGCGGAGCTCCAAATCGCACTTCTTCTCTCTCACCCAAGTTCTCCTCAAAGGTTTAGTGGATAACATACGAAACAGATGCCAGATTGGTATGAAACTATGCTGGCAGATTCATATCTACCTTATTTTGAGTAGAATAAGCCTTTTTAGTTACTGTGAAAATAGTTGTATAAACGACGCTTTTTTTTTTACTTTTCGTTATCTTGTTTTGCCGTGTGTACGATTATGAATAAAAAAGATATTTCGAAATATCCATTTAATATGTGCCATGTGTTATTTTTTATGCAATGTCTGTCATTAGTTACGACACAAAATGACTCTGAATCTTAGCTGCTGTCCAAGCAATATACTATAATGTAACTCTTGTTTAATATGTATGCTAATCACATGGACTTACCACAGGTACACAGAATTGATAACATACACTCTTAGACAAAAAAACGACGCATCAAGAAGAAGTTATCCGAATGGGACTAAAATCGGTAGAAGTAATGTACATGTACAGAAAAACAAATGATTACAATTTGAGAAAAATTGTATGATTTATTGAAGTAATAGAGTTTCATAAAAGGAAAAAGTGAGTAACGCGTTTGTCCACCTTTGGCCCTTATGGAAGCAGTTATTCGGCTTGGCATCGATCAATAGAGGTTGCGGATGTCCTCCTGAGGGATATCGTGCCACATTCTATCCAACTGGCACTTTAGATCGTCAACATCCCGAGGTGGTTGGACGGTCCAGCCTATAATGCTCCAAACGTGCTCAATAGGAGAGAGATCCGGCGACCTTGCTGGCCGAGGTAATGTTCGGCAAGCACTAAGGCAAGCAGTAGAAACATGTGCAGTGTGGGAGCGGGCATTATCTTGCTGAAATGTAAACCCATGGTGGCATGACATGAAGGGCAATACAGCGGGCCCTAGAACTTTGTCGACGTACCGCTGTGCTGTAAGGTTGCGACGGATAACAACCAAAGGGTTCCTACTATGAAATGAAATGGCATCCCAGACCATTACTTCTGGTTGTCGGGCTGTCTGTCGGAAGACAGTCAGGTTGATATCACACCGCTGTCCGGGGCGTCTCCAGACTCGCCTTCGCTTGTCATCGGGGTTCAATTCAAAGCAGGACTCATCACTAAAGACTATTTTACTCCCGTCAGTGACATTCCAGTGCGAATGAGCCCGACACCACTGCAAATGGGCTTGACGTTGTACAGAGGTCAATGGTAGTCAGCAAAAAGGGTGTCGTGACCTCAGCCCCTTTCTGTAAGCCGTCTATTAATGGTCCTTGCGATCACTGAAGCACTAGTTACAAGTACAATCGATGATAATGATGCATCTGGGGCTGTGAGCGCCACTCTGAAGATTGCTCGGTCTTCACGTTCTGTCGTTTCTCCAAGCCTACCGCTTCCTTCTTGACGCTGTGTGCGGCCATGGTTCACCCATTCCTGCCAATATCGTCTAATAATGGCATCGCTCCTGCTCAAATGACGAGCTATTCGCCGATAAGGCCAACCGGCTTGAGCTCAACTACACGACCTCCCTCAAATTCTGACATCTTCGCATATCGTTCGCGCACCTGTATGCTAGGTATAGTTACTGTCTACCAGAGTGAAATTCGTGAAGAATTTATGACCTGGAATCGTAATTTCTCCTCTTAAATATCCTACCAGTTGCGCAGATCAGATGCGCTGTAGCGACAACCGTTCATGCATTGGCAGCCAAAATGTAAAATTTTGCATTTTCCATCGAAACCTGTATGCATACCAATTTGTATCCAATTTGCTTTATATCTTCTCGGTGCGTCGTGGTGCGTCATTTTTCTTGTCTAAGAGTATATTTCTTAGTTCCTCAAACAACTGAATTGTAACGAGGGTAATGTAAAAATGATTTTATATAAAGTGAATTTTAAAAAACAGCCTCTATTTAAAAAAATGTTATATGAAATTTGAATGTGTAAACAGATTTGTATGCAACCCTAAATCTTTCCATAACTGTTACTGAATCGAAATATAAAAAACACGTTTTTATGAAGAAAACATGTAACATTCTGCCGGAAATGGCAAAAAAAGAGAAAAGCTCTGGGTTGGATGAATCATCGAAAAGAAAAGCTACATAGGACGAAAGGCAAGAAGGTTGGTTGTTTCCTAGCACAAAAACCAAAAATTATTATACTGCACCGAAACACAAGTTAAATTAATTCTAAGCAGTTGAAACCATATAAATAAATAATCAATGAACTAATTATTACAAAAAGACACTAAGCCGGATACATGATTAAAACTCAGAGAATGAACGCAAACACACATTAAAATCAAACTAAATCAAATCAAATAATAATGCCCCATTCTTTTAGATGCTTAAAGAGACAAGGATTGACATCTTTCCCAGTTTTAAGAGACAAGTTCTAAAGACTAAAATACTTTAAACGAGTGCCCCTACGTACAATCAATTAGGATATGACAAACAGAAAGTTGAGTATTGCATTTTAAGCACAAACACTCACTTTTGGCTTACAGAAGATAATACTGAATGGCTTAACAACGACTGACTCTAAGGCAAGTTAAAATGACCTCTTTTAGTGGCCTTTCATTACTCACTTTCAGTTTCTTTCTTCTTAATTTATTATTTACCTGCACATCCCTGATTTGGCTGTTTGATGAAAAGGATCTTACTCTTTTCATCAAAAGCCACTTTCAAATTACTGTATTTTCGTAGGCTTACACCTCAGTGAATACAACTATGCAAATCTTCCCTGGATCATGTTTCGGTGGTTTCCTAACATCTTTTACAGATGTTTTAGAGCCACTGGTATTTACATGTTCACTCGTAATTATAACTTTATGCCTTCGTGCTTCGTGTCTCCATGCTGTATCAAGCGCATTCATGCAAAGAGTATTTTATGTTAATTAACCTATTATTGCGATTTAAACCTTTACTGTGCCGCTCAAACGGGAAATTGATTAATCACTGTGATTGCCAATCTCGGAGAAGGCATGGATGTAAATTATTTTAAAGAAGGCAACGGTGGCAGACCTATTAAGTGCCTCCATAATTAAAATGACAATCGCTTCTGGCCTTAGTAGTGGCCAACGCCTATAACGGCTACTGCCTGCTTTTGGGAAAAAAATCTTTACTCTCCTTTCCTCAGTCCTCACCAGAATGCAAATTAAATTCTTGAGTTTTTATTTCGAGGGTTTTGAATGATTAAGATATAGAGCTTTTAGCAGAGTCGCCTGCAAACAGTAAATATTCGGGGTTTAGCCATTTCGCAAACCAACGTTAAAGCGCGTCTTTAAAATACCAAGCCACCTCATATAGATCACTTTGTGTATTCTCAAACACCGATAATTTAATTTGAACTTCGGCTCTGTTATCTTAAAGGGATAAAGGACGTTCAAATTCGTAAATTTCCTTCAAAAATTCGAAATTTCATTTTTTGTTCGTAAAAATAGAGAATAATGTAAGTGATGTCTACAAAAAAAGAATTTTTAAGTTGCGATGAAAATAAAGCGTTTTATAAGGAAATTTCGTTTTAGATATGGACACTTAAATGCGTTTAAAGGGTATATAAAGGGCTGCCATATTTGTTTTCCAGACTTTGCACTCGCAGACAAGCCACAAACTTATTTTATTTCAAACTGTAGGAACTGCAACATGCATATTATTCTTAACGTGAATGGCAACAGGAACTACTTCAAGTTTTGTTTACATTTAGAGGTACAGTGAAATTCGTTTGTTTATATTTGTGATTTGTTTTTATAAATCAAAAATATACATGCTGTAAGTTCCAGATGGCGCAAGCCTGTGTCTCGTTCTTCAAAAAAAAGGAAACTTGCAAGCGATAAAGCACAGAAAAGATGGAATAAATGCAAAAGTGAAACTGTGGAATGTTTTGATACTGGTTTGGACAACGTATACAATCCAAATGCAGATGTTTCACACAATTCTGATGTAGATGTTTTACAACATTCTAATTGTGCTGACACACAGAGTATAATTTTAAACAATATTAAAATATCCAGGACTGAACAGAAGTTGTGTTTCTTTAGTAATTTTGGAAATAATGATGATTTAGTGGAAGGTAATGCTTCTACTTACACTGTCATGTGTGATAATATGTGGATTGATATACTGAAGGAACTTAGGTGTCAGTATTGCAATAAAAATGAACTAAAAATATACAAATAATGATAATTTTGGTTATTCTTCAAAGCTACAGATAATGTGTAATTCGTGCAATACACTTTATGGCTCAACATATTTAAGTCCACGATTGGCTGAACAGCGTCGTTTTGAGACAAACAAAAACGTGGTTGAAGCTTTCCTGAATATTGGTAGAGGACATTCTGCTATGGAACAATTTTCAATCTCTGTTGTATACAAGCAATGGACAGGAAAACTTTCGATAAATGTGTTGTGCAACTTATAAAAGAAAGCAAGAGTATAAAAGAGAAACTCTTTGAGTTGTCGAGGAAAGCAGTACGGGAACAACATAAAAGTTTATATCCATCTAAGAAAGGTGAGGATATTATTGACATTGGAGTGTCATTTGACGGCACATGTCATAAACGTGGACATAATTCCTTATGTTGCATTGGCTGTGTCATTGTATTTTGACTGGCCTTGTTACTGACTTTATGATAATTTCAAAATACTGCGATCACTGTAAAATTACTGCCCATGATCTGGGTGTCGATACCGCAGAATTTGCTGTGTGGTTTGATTTCCACAAAACTTCAGGTATGTGTGAAAGGAACTATGATCGTCCTTCCACTTCAATGGAAGTACGTGTAACGCAGCTGAGATACTGTGGAAACGTTCTATTAAACGTTCTTCTATCAGTGCATTTTGGGATATGTGTGTTTGCTTAGCGAAAACGTATTGTGTGTGTGTTAGCCATTCGTAAACTATTCTTATGACTATAAGATGATTTACAATTAAAAAACTCACTGCACAGTACCAAGTTTTGTTTTTGGTACTCTTCTGTTATCAGGACGGGATTCAGAAATGTGTGTCACGTACATATATGTGTGGATTATGTTCATGTATGCATGTGTATATGTACTTACCTATGTATATGTATGTATACACACATGTATATGCACATACATGCATATACACGTGCATACTCGAATCTGGTTTCGATAGCAATAGAGCACTTTTTTTTTCAGAATTTGTATTCTTTTCTATGATTAAATTTTTATGCTACTTATTTATAATCTCTTCAAGTGTAACACTTTTATTTGATATACTATCCAAAATAACTAAAATGTGTTTTATGCATTTGGTTTTTTCCCATAAATATTAAAATATAGTCAAAATGATGTCATTATCAAGTATTAAAAGTTGCATGAAATTTAGTAAATATTTAGTTTATTACCCCAAAATCAATCGCTATGTCAATCAAAATATGAATAGCACAGCCAGTAAAATTCAAGGAATTGTGTCTACATTTATGCCCCATACCATGAAACGACACTCCAGTGTCGATAATATACTCACCTTTTATAGATAGACAGCAGCTTTCCTGTTATTTATTCCCTTACTATTTTCTGGACAACTCAAATACCTTCCCTTTTATACCCTTGTTCATATTTATAAGCTGAACAACACATTTATTACAAGTTTTCTATCCATTGCTTTGATACCAAGAAATACTGAAAACTGTTCCGTAACCGAATGTCCTCTACCAATATTTAGGAAAAGTTTGACCTGCTTTTGTTTCAAATTACCATTGTGCAATCAATCAAAGACTTGAATAGATTTGATTATATAATATTTTATTTGCAATGCTATGCAGAATAACTAAAAATTTTTAGACAATGATATTTGAAATACAGGTAAAAGTAGGTTAGCAAGGAAATACAATTCTGCGTGATATACCGTGTGTTATGCTTGTCTACAGAGCATAGCACATAAAATTGATTATGTTTAAACCAAATGAACAAAACTGAACTGAGAAAGAACTAATAAATGAAGTAGTAATACAATAGAATGCAGAAGCATTTATAAGTTATTTTCAGGCATGTAAGTAAAAGTAAATCTTTAGATTGTGTTTTCACGGATTTCAGATTTTTGAAAATTTTGGGTATTGAATTTGTCTCTTGCGTTTTAATTTTTTCTGATTTATTTTCATACTTGATTTATATCATTCCTATACTATTCATAAGAGAACGTGCATCCATTTTACTATTGATGAATTTTTCTAGGAATTGTTAGGTTTTTGTAAAATAACAACCCACAAAATTTCAAAAAATTGTAAAAATTTAATAAATATTTTATTTTTCAATTATGTTTCATCCTATTTTAAAATGCATGCCGAGTTTGTTTACCATATGATATAGATTAATTATGAAAATTATTGTAGGTTTCTGATTATTTTTTATCCGTGAGGGGCTATATGAATATAAACATAAAAACGTAAAAATACACAAAATTATTTTAATTTTTTTAAAAACTTTTACCTCTATCATTATGAAATTGTATATTTAGGTAAGTATGTGCACAATATACATAACTGAACAATATTTTAAAGTTTGAACAAAAAGTAAGAATTTTTCATTTGAACGTCCCGTGTACCCTTAAGTACCCACAAATTTCGGAGATTATTTGTACGCACATGTTGTGCCTTTTGTTCATTTAAAGATTTTTGTACAAAGTTTATTTACAACCTTCTAAGAATTTGTCATAATATTTAAAGAGGGATAACTCGCTTGTCCGTCTAACAGGGTCAGAAAGACTTTGACTAATTTTCTACTCAGTTACGATCCTATAACTGGCGCCTAACCCAGAAGAATAATATCCGACGACTACAATTTTTAGTCTAGCCTCCCAAGACTCCAAGCCTCTAAAGCATCAACAAGCCTAATGAAATGCTTTGGATACATTTTAAATACAATGCTTGCATCAACGACACCATCCAGTAGCTTTTATAATACAAGTTCAGTCTTGATAGAAAACTTAGAAAGTCACATTTTATTCTAGCTCATTGCATAAGTTCAGAACATTTCTTTGCCGCCCTACGAAGTAATGAATTGAATCAGTCCAAGGGCACTGGCGAGTATCTACTATGTAATCTCAATGTTAGTAAGAATGGGTACTAAGAATTAAAAATTCGAAGTAATTAAATAAGTCGAATTTTTAATTTTTAATTATTAACAAGTTTCATTTTTGACAGCAACACCTGTGGTTAAAAAGAGGGCAAAATCAGAATCAGATATGATATTTAAGAGGAAAAGATTACCCTTGCACATTCAGACTCTGTATCTCAGATATTTATTGCTAAACTATTTTTCCTTCCACGAATCTGGAAGAAGATATCATCCAAAGAAACCAGAAAAAAATGTTCTTCGGAGAACTTGAAAATTAAACTTTATTGAATAATATTATATTAACTGGGATTTTGTAATTTTGGGAATTCAGACAGTTAAGTTTTAAAATTCAGAATCTTATCCAATGTCTTTAAGACCTTTGATTTCGATTAATTTAAATTCTACTGGGAACAAATCTAGAGTATTTTATGGTAATTAACCAATTATTATGATTCAAACCTTTACTGTAACTTCTCTTTTCCGCACTCCTCACCAACATCCAAATTAAGTTGTAGAGTATTTAAATCGTGGAAATTGAATGTTTCAGGCATTGAGCTTTTGGCAAAAACATCTGCAATTTACTTCTGTTTCCCAGCCCTGCCAGTGAGTAGTCTGGTTTTAGTCATTTCTTTAACCGACGTTAGAACGCCAGTTTAAGTACTGAGCCAGCTGAGCTAGGCCCCTTTGTGCAGTTCCGACTACGATAATTCAATTTGAACTCCTACTTTGTTATTTTAAATGCCCGCAAGTGGCGAAATTTACCTGTGCACACAAGCTGTGCGTTCTGCTTGCTTTAAGATTTAATAAAAAGGTTATTTACAACATTCTTAAGACTTTCTCGTAATATTTTTGATAAAACGATAACTCGCTTGTCAGTGCAATAAGGTCAGAAGAACTTGATTTAATTTTTACACAATTAAAATCCTATAAATAAGATTTTATAACTGAAAAAAATTTCAATCCTGGACATTTCTAGGTTTAATGCAGAACTCATTGCAGTGAATAGTTATTAAAAATGAATTTATTTCAATGTGTACAAATATTATATTAATAATGCTTATGCTGAAATGTATAGTAAAATTAGCAGTTTAGTTCTGTTAATGTTTCTTATATATGCATCTCTCTTGAGGAAGCTTCCAAAATGGTTTTCAATATAACTGCATTACGAATCCAATGAATATTGATACTGCTATACATTCAGATCAATAGAAAAGGCTGAAGTGATAGTTATTGGGGAATATCTAAGAAGACATCATTAATTAACGCGCAGCGTATGTCAGCGATATCTATGATTGTACTCAAAGCCATATTGTGTACCGTATGGTGTTTGTTTATTAAATGTTCATGTTTAAGTAATTCAACGGTCTTTTTCTTCTTTCTAACATAAATTCTGCATGTGACATTTTTAATGCTTTAAAAATTTTATACCATAAAAGTATAAAATTTACGCTAGGGAATTTTACTTCAAAGAAATATTCGAAGGAAGCTGACCTGGAAAGGACGCATTCGTGAATCACATACCAAAATATTGTGGTTACTATGCAGATTTAACATGGAGAAAACCATGGACGTTCTATGCAGCCAGTCCTTTCAGTTGGCTTGGATGCAGCTAGTCCTTTCAATTCAGTTGCGCTGAAACAGTAGAAAAAACCTTAGCTTTTATCTCTATTTGCCGTTTGGTTGTTATTCTATTTGGCTACATATCATAATACTTGATGATATGGTTAATTTGCATTTAACGCTTTACAGTGCATATACAGGTGAGTTTTCTATAACTGCATATTTGTATATAAATTTATGTTCCAGTTAAAGCTGTTATGAATCCTAAAGTATATTCTTCGCAATTAATTGGGCAAACTATTTAGGAAATAAAAATTAAAATGAGTAACAGCTTATTAAAATTAATTTATGCTGACTAACAAAATGATTTCTTAGGTTATATGTATTTATTATCGGATATAGACTATATTCACAGACATATTAAATATAAAATAAAATCACCTTAAGGCTTAACGAGTAAAATAAAGTTATTTGTATTAATAATACTTGAAAATAAAATTTTCTGTTTTTTTTAAATTATATATTCAATCTCAAAACTTTTGACCTTGTGTTTTACCTTAATTAGACTATATTTTTCGAGAAATCAACATATGCATTCCCTGAATTATCAAAAAATAGCTGAAACCTTCTTCTAATGTATTTTTTTACAGTAAAAAAACACTGTGGCGAATATTTGAGCTAAAATAAAAGTAGAAAATAACATTTTATTTCTTGAAGTGATGAACATATATCTCAGAAATGAAAGGCCAAATCATAATGAATTTACGTTTGAATTATCATAGGAATCACAAGAAGCCATTCAGCTAAAAATTAATATATTTTTGCACAATTTGATTGCAATTCCTCAGAATAATTTTAATGTGAACAACGTAAATGTTATAAATATTTTTTTAAGTTGCAATGATATGCAGTACCAATTTGCATTAAATTAATTTGGAAAATGAAACTTTCAAACACTTTTGTGAAAGTGTTGTTTGATTTCAGTTTATTTACATTCATTCATAAAAGGTTTACAATAAAAATTTACATTAAATGGATTTCCAAAATGAAAATTTCAAGTACATTTTATAAACTTTCGTTTAATTTATGTTTATTTACTCTTATTCATAAAAGGCTTTGCAGATAGCTCTGGTGAATTTCGCTTCATTTAATACCTAACCAAACACATAAAATCTATTGAAAAAGTGTACTTACAAATATTTTATATGCAGTTTAAGACGACCATGTGCCAAGTTTGAATGTTTAACAATATCAGCTTTCTCTAGACTGGAAAATACAGCTTATTGTTTCTTTATACTATCAATTACTTTTCTATAAGTACAATCATCTGACAAAGGTTTTGTAGGAAAATTGAGCATCATGTATCAACTAGGTGTAAAATAATGTTCATATGTAAAAGGAGAAGCCTATGGAAGCTCTTTTTAAATTTTCTAATGTGGCTGCTAATTGTAACGTTTGCTTTTTAACTGATATTGTACCAAAAGGCTTGGATTATTTTATGTGCATAGTGTCTGTGTGCTGCTGTATGTGAGGATACTTAAAATGCTGGCAGGTGGAAACACAGTCGAATAAAAATGAGAGACCTTCGAAATCGTCCCCAAAATGTTCTCCATTAAAACTTTGACGAGAAGCCCTCTTCTTATGGGTAAAAGTTTAATTGTCCTTTGTCGTGCAATTTGGACACGTTCTTTGTGCTGAATGGCTAAATGACCAATGACCGATGGGTGTCGTTCATTCCTGATAATTCCATCAAGCTGAAAGTTTTTGGGCATTTGAAATAATAATTTAATCACCATCTTCCGACTTGTGAAATGTATGCACTTTCAACATTTAAATGCATACCATTCAACATATATAAGTTTTAATTTTTTTCGTAGTTACACGAACCCATTATCTAGAGACTGAAATCCTCGTCTTTATGGTAATATGACTAGAAAGTTAAACTCAATAATATTTCATACATTTACATCAGCTAAAATTAGGAATAGAGACAAGCTCGTGAGACTGTAGTTCAGAACGTAACATACGAGGGTAAGTTGAAAAATAAGTTTTCCCTGTCGACTGTGGTCAGAGTTGTGTATGAAAGTCAAAAAATAGAATGAGACATTAAAGATATGACATACCTTTATTTTATTATTCTCGTGCGAGTACGTTGAGACATTTGTCATATCGCTTGATAAGCTTCAAAAAGTCCTCCAAGAAAAATTCAGGGCTTTGCATATGGAAGAAGCGTTGAACGGCTATGGGCGAAAGGCGACACAGCAGGAAAACGCGCAAGTCACCGATACACCATTGGGTAGAGGTCGCTGCAAATCAAGCAGATGGCGCTGTTGCAGTGCCTGCGCAAAGCGGAGACCAGCCTCTCATTTGAGCCCCGGTAGGTATGGAGAGAAGGTGCGTTTTGAATTCGTGGTCAAAGGAGGAAGTGAGAGCGGTTATCCGCCATGAATGGGAACGTGGAGTATCTGGAACAGAAATTCATAACCGCCTCGTGGAAGTCTATGGGCCAGGTGGGATGTCGAAGCAAAAGGTGCGGAGATGGTGTTGCACATTCAGTGATGGACGTCAGCAAGTGGAGGACATACCGAGAGCTGGACGGACGCGCACGGCCACTACAGATGCAAATGTCAGGAAGGTGGATGACATGATTAGAGCGAACCGGCGTATCACCATCGATGAAGTAGCGGAAGAACTTGGAATCTCACATGAGCGAGCTCAAAACATCATCCACAACATTCTTCGATACAGAAAAGTGTCAGCACGATGGACGAAGTTACAACGCTTTTTCCTTCGATATTAAGATTCATATCGAATTCAAGGGAGAGAAGTACGCCGTTTTTATCCAGCAACGAAATTCGATTCGCAACACTCTGCATTATTCGAATAGTACAGAGATTGAACTTCAGTAAGGAAATTCAGTGTTTGGAAATGGGAAAAGATTTACCTAAAATCAGCAGTCTCCTTAGCTTGAGTCCATGTTTAGATGATAAAAAAGTGTTATAAGTAGGAGAAGGATTGAAAAACGCACATCTATCAGAACATGAAAAGCATCCAATCTTATTGCCTTCAAAACACAATGTGACGAAAATAATAATTAGACACTTTCATGACAAATATCTGCATGCAGCACCAGAACTTCTTCTATCTTTAATCAGACAGCAGTTTGGGATCACAGCTGCTGGATCTGCTATTCAAAAATTAATAAAAACTTGTGTTACATTTTCCTCATTCTATTTTTTGACTTTCATACACAACTCTGACCACGGTCGACAGGGGAAACTTATTTTTCAACTTACCCTCGTAGTATCTTCATGATAAGATTACCCATAATAGTGCAGGCACAGAAAAAAAAATCTCTGCTCCGAAATACGTAAAATACACTCACGTTTGTGAAAATTGCAACACCATGAAGGACTTACGCGAGTGAGCTGAAATTTTCAGGAAATGCAAAGTAGCGCATGATATGCAAATGATTAGAATTGCAAATCCGTAGCGCATGCGGATGCTGAGCAGCGCCCTCGGAACGGCTGATGGATCCGAATAAATAGACGGCTGTAGCGAGGCGTGTATGGTTATCGGTGGTTATCTGCTAGTGGTAAACGTTAACTCAATCTGTACTTATGCCTCGTCGACGAAAGAGAGCGAGATTTGAACAACTTACAGAGTTTGAACGAGGGAGAATCATCGGCCTTCGTGAAGCTGGATTGTCGTATCGTGCAGTAGCCTCTCGTGTGCAGCGTAACAGCAGCACAGTGATGCGCGTTTGGAAGCAGTGGACGGACGAGTGTCGGACAACTCGGAAATCCGGGAGTGGACCCCGAAATGTGACGTCAGCTCGCGATGATAGACACCTGGTCCGCATGGCGCGGACGGACCGTACAGCTTCCTCTAGACAATTGGCAGCACTGTGGTCAATAGCTACAGGTGTTTCATTGTGTGCTTCATCAATTCGTAGACGTCTGCTGCAGTGTGGACTGCGCGCACGGACTCCTTTATACAGGATCCCCCTAACGCACGACCATCGCCGCCTGCGGCTACAATGGGCCAATCAGCATAGAGACTGGCGTGCTGATTGGCAGCATGTCGTGTTTTCTGACGAATCCCGCTTTAATTTGTGGTACCATGATGGCCGCATTCGTGTCAGACGCTATGCCGGTGAACGCCACCTTCCGGAGTGCATTATCGAACGCCACAGTGGACGAACACCCGGAGTTATGGTCTGGGGCGCCATAGCATATCATAGACGATCTCAATTGCTACGAATTGTGGGCAATCTGAACAGCAACCGGTATATCCGTGAAGTTCTACAGCCCGAAGCTGTTCCCTTCCTTCAAAGCTTGCCAGGCGCTGTATTTCAACAGGACAATGCCCGCCCTCATACTGCTCGGATTGTTAAATCCTTCTTTGCAGCGCAGCAGGTACAGCTTCTTCCTTGGCCTGCGTGTTCCCCGGATATGTCGCCAATTGAACATGTGTGGGATGTCATTGGTCGGCGTCTTGCTCGTGATCCTCGTCCTGTTGCGTCTGCAGACGAACTTTGGGTACGCGTACAAACGATATGGAATGCTCTTCCTCAGTCAGACATTCAAACTTTGTTTGACTCCATGCCACGTCGTGTAGCAGCACTTATTGCGGCGCGTGGTGGCCACACAAAATACTGATTCTGATCTCTTGTTCTTGTTTGTTTGCTTTGAACATTTAATCATTTATTTGTACCACTACCACTCAACTGTGTATTAAATTGCATTCAATTATGACGATTCCTTCTTGGTGTTGCAATTTTCACAAACGTGAGTGTAAAAAAAAATAACGTAATATCACTGATGTTGCTAATGCATTTGCAGTTCCATATGATGGAAAGCTTAAAATAATTAATACGTTCATTTCTGCTTTAAAGAACTCTATGTAAAATTTTTATCGGCACTTACAAGCCTACTTCGAATTCTTCGATTACAGAAAGCAAAGTCGTCTACAGAAAAGAAAGTCGTTATTATTGGTTTAAACTAAATTAAAGCCACTGACTCCAGAAACATTTAAGACGATATTTTGCAAACTCTCACAAGAAACCTCTGTCAAGAATATTTTACTGATTACAGATATCTTTAATTTTTATTTGTGTACAAAATTTTTCAAAAAACAAATCCAATCAACAGCCTCAAAAAGTAAAAAGTGAAAGATGGCAAAATAACTACAAATTACAGATTCATCCTTTTTTACCTGCCCTATCAAAATTCGTTGAAAATATTATCATTAAAAGATTTGATATTTTCATTTAATAAAATAAACTTTTATCATCAAATGAGTTCGATTTCGAAAGGAATTTTAAACAGTGCATTAAATCATTAGATTAGTTGAATTCATTGCAGAACGATGTTTTTAATGCTGAGAATGCATCTGACAAGGTATGGCATTACGACTACCCTTGCGAACTAATTTCCAATCATTATCTTTCTCAAATCAAAATTACCTTGAATAAAAAATTAAATAAAAAGACATTTCAAATTAATTTTAAAAACATGTTTTTTCTCTACAAGATTTATTGGAACTGGAATCGCATAAGTTTTCCTTCTCATTTCGATTCTTTTAAATTTTTACCTTAATGAAATGTCGAACTTTGTTCGGATTCTATTAGTGAAATAAGCTGAGGACACAGCTATATTAGCAAAGACTTTGATCTGTATTACGCGTAAGAAAACAATTACAGAATGTAACGCTAGTCTCATCTTTCTCTGCTCTAACTTGGAAAACTAAGGAAATGCGTTTAAGATTACTTTATGTTTCTTTTAAAAAGTCAGCAATTCACTATCTTGTGGGTGAAATTTATGTAGAACTAAATTTCAAATATCACAGAGATAAATATTTTATCGTTTAATACTCATTAATTCGCTACTAGCTAAAGGTTCTCCTCCCAGAATCAACCATAAAAGAATTACAATAAAAGAGAAACACGCCAATGTGACAATCAAATTGGCTGAAACAACCTTGTATTTGACGTACATTTACTAAAAAACACTCAATCGATTTCGAAGGCAGCTACAGATCCCTCCTCATCAGGAGAACAAAATATCTAGAAAGGGAAAGAAAGCTGAGTAACGGCTTTTTATACTCTCGGGTAGAACCACGTACGAGGAAGCAACGCCATCTATCGGCAAAAATAATCATCAAGAATTATGTTAATAGAATTTTAAAAGCGCTAGGAATGACTGGATTAGACTTAAAATCGTTCACTAAACTTGCTAAATCTTTGTGAATAGAAAATCCAATTCACCAACGGAAGAAGCTTTTTACGGAAGAAGATTTTTGGATGATTTTTGCAGATCCAAAGTCAAAATTATGATTAAATTTCCAACTATGATACGCTATTGAAGACTTGTTAATTTCGCCCTTTCGGACATCTGTTCCTTGATACGAAACTCTAGACATTTATTGAGAGACTCTGAGATATATTAACTAAACAAAACGCTCTTTTTGTTTAGCCAATATATCTCAAGCCACTCTTGAAATTGAATCCAACAATTCCCTCCCCTTCCTTGATATTCTTATAATCCGCAATGAAATTGATTTTAGCACTACTGTGTACCGTAAATCTTCTGCAGTTTGTTTACCACCCCATGCTAAGTCATGCTACCCTGTTAGGCAAAAAATGGCTTCTTTTTACTATTATGTATTTCGCACACTCAAAGTTTGTTCCGCAGTATTCTTGCTTACCAATGAACTTAATTATTTAAAAGCAGTTGCTATTGACCGAGGGTTTTCTCCCGTGATCATTGATAAAGCTGTTAAAAAGTTTTCTGTCGCATAGGTATAAAAGACTAAGGCAGAAGACTAAGTGGCAGAAAACAGGACTCATCTGGCAGGAGACTAATCTTCTGATTGATTTGTCACGTGTAAACGACCAAACGTTATTCCTGCTAATTTATCAAGGTAATTTACATCTGCAAGAACGGATTTTAACAGTACGATGAAGTTTCTTCTCCCTTTAACCCTTTGACGCGCGGTGGTCGCGCCCCGAAACCACCAATTTTCGAATTTTTTCCCGCTCTTCTTTCCCAACTGTTTGAGTCAAAAACGATTGATTACTTATCTTTCACCTCTAAATAACACAAAATTACTACAGAAGGATACTTTTTTTAGGTCTTAGTATTTTAAATTGGATGCCTTTTAAAATTCAATTTCAATGAGACAAAATAACTTCCTTTTATTAATAATAATAACTTTAAATTTCAAAAGTTTTTCATCACACGTCATTATTTCTATCATAAACAATAAAAATACAGCAATAATTAAACTGTATATATAAACAACCTGCCTATATTTATGGCATTTTCTTTGTGGTTTCAGGGCGCGACCACTGCCCCACTAGAGCATTGCGTTACAATGCTCACAATCCCCTAGAGGCTCAGTGGTCGCGCTCTGAAACCACTGCCCTTTACAATGGTGTTTGCTGCTTTCAAATAGAAATGTTTGTTTTCACCCGGATATAGATAAGGGGCTTTGAAAGCACAGAGTCTTTTCATTACCAAACAATACATGCACCTGGCCCTATAAAATGCCTTTCATTTCCAGAGATTTTTATCTGTGTTCAACACGCTTGCTTTCTATGCTAGTACTGTGATTTTCTAAATTATTTTGTGTGGTCCCAATAAATTGCTAATATATTTTTCGATAATTAGAAATAGAAATCGCGCAAAATTTGATTAAATTTAAAATATTTTATCAATATTTTGTTTTCTACTGTTGAGATTCAAAATGCCTCGCAAAGGGTTAGAAATAGCTGATGCATTAGCGTTACTTGAAGAATTACCTTCAGATCCAGAATCAGTGATCTCTGAGGATGAAAGTGACGGAGAAGGAAATACTCCTTTACCCCCCTTCCCTCCTGCTTATGGAAATATAGAAGATGATGGTGATGATCAATCAGAAAATGGTGATATAAATTTACCAGGTCTTTCCAGAATTGCAGATGTAACATGGAATAAAATACAGAATGTAGTTAAATCCGTTCCCGAATTTTCTGAGGATTATGGCCCAACTGACGAAATTACCTCTATAGAAGATGCAAAACCCATGGATATATTTATGGCTTTTTTTACTGCTGAATTCATGGATAAATTAGTTTTTGAAACTAATTTATATGCAACTCAAAAAGGTAAGCCATTTTCACCTATAACTCTTCAGGATATGTTGAAATTTTTAGGGATAAACATTCTAATGGGAATTAAAAAACTCCCAAGCTATCGGGATTTCTGGTCAACTAATGAAATACTAAATGAGTCTTATGTGGCGAAGCAAATGGCGGTAAAGAAATTTTCATGGATTTTAGGTAACTTGCATTTGAACGATAACAGCCTAATGCCAAAAAGAGAGGACAGAACGTTTGACAAACTGTATAAAGTCCGACCTCTACTGACTCATTTGTCGGAAAGATTCGATAGTCTCTTTAGACCAGGAAAAAATCAGTCGATTGACGAATCAATGATTCGTTTCAAAGGTAGAAGTTCACTAAAACAATACTTACCTAAAAAACCAATAAAACGAGGATATAAAGTGTGGATGCGTTGCGATGAAAGCGGCTATGCTTGTAAATTTGAAATTTATACTGGCAAAACCCATGAAGTTGAAAAAAATCTGAGTGAAAGAGTGGTAAAAATGCTAAGTGAGCCCTTGTATGGTAAAAATCATAGAGTATACATGGACAATTATTTTACATCCTATGAACTTTTCAAGTTTTTAGAAACGAAAAACGTATTTTGTTGTGGAACTGTAAATATAACAAGAAAACACCTTCCCAAAACACTGACGGAAGATAAAAAATTAAAACGGGGTGACTTCGATTGGGCAGTAAGTGATGACAAAATAACTTGTCTAAAATGGAAAGACAAAAGATGTGTTACCATTTTATCTAGCCTAGTTGATGCCGTTATTCCATCTACTGTAGAAAGGAAAGAAAAAACTGGACAGAAAATTCAGATACAATGTCCAAAGGCAATTATTGATTACAATAAAAATATGGGATATGTGGATTATTTTGACCAACTAAAAAGCTTATATGAAATTGATAGAAAAAGTAAAAAATGGTGGCATCGAATCTTCTTTCATTTTATTGATGTCACCATTATAAACGCCTTCATTATATACCGAATGCTTCCAGAAAGTGACTCCAGTTTAAAAATACTCAAGTCTTTCAGAATGAATATAATCAGTAGTATGATACAAATGGGAAACGAAGGATCCGTATCAAAGCGAAAAAGATCAAGCTTGCCTATCAACATAAAAAACCGTAAATTTCATGTGCCAGATGAAAAGCGACGAAAGAACGCAGAACATATGCCAGTAAAATGCAAATCCCGGCGGTGTGCATTTTGTAGCACAAGGGAGAAACCACATAGAACAAAATACATGTGCGAAACGTGCAGTGTTGGCTTATGCATGTACCAAAAAGATAAAACATGCTTTGAACAGTTTCATAAAAAATAACTTAGTTCTTTGACATTTAAAAAAAATCATCGAGTTTTTTAATACTCTATTGAGTTTTTTTTAAATCTATTTATCCCAATTTCGTTATTATGTACATTCTCATGTTTTCACTGCTGTAGAAAAATTACATAAATTTTAAATTTTTTCTGATGATTTACTTTGTAAAATAAAGCAAAAAATTTACATTTGATGCAATTATTAGATGCATTTATTTTTATTCGCAAATTTCGTCATTCGTTGGAAATGCGAACGAAAAAAGGTAAGTTGTTTTTTCCTACTAACTCAGTAAGTTTCAAAGTTCTAGACGTGTGCTGGTTTCACAGCGAAACCACCACCCACAGATCAATGGGCGAGAGTAGAATTTTTTTAATTCATATATTATTTGTCTCTAGGACCATAATATTCAATTTCTAGAGTTTTTAGTTAAAAAAATTATAAAAATAATATCGCGCGCTTCAAAGGGTTAAGAAGACATTGACAATGGCTTAGAAATAGCGACACTGAAATAGACATCAAAACAATGCACTACTACCTAGAGTCAGTAAACGGGAGAATAACCCTCAGAAACGTTTACTTGTCAAGAGATGGGGCAAATTATATATTTTTCTCTCTTCGGTGTTTTTCATAGACATTTCTTTTCCAGAGTGTTCTGCCAGTTCGCAAGACAGTTTTCTACATTGCAAACTTTGTGTATTTTATTTTGAATGCTCCGTAGAACTTTATGAGCATATGCAAAACAGGACATGCTTGCTGACAAATATTTCTTATGAGGGCCGATATTTAATAAATTCAATGCATCCTGAGTTAGGAAAGGTCTATCATTGAAATATACATAATGTGGCAAAAAATATGCATTTTATATCTTCCATTGTTTACTCGTTTTCATGCGTAAACAATGAACACAGTATTTCTAATACGCAGAGACATGTAAACACTGATTATCAGGCAAACTGATGACAAGATATACTGACGCTTTTCTGATGTGATGTGACTAATTGTGACTAATAGGTAAGTCCGTACTGTTAGCCAGTTCTCTTCTTTTGGCTGGGTATTTTTCCAACATTTTTATTATTTTATAATTTTACGACCTTATAAAAATTTTTAAATACTCTTTGTGTTTGACAAAGCTTCGAATCTCAAAATAATTGTCTTCACATAAAAGTAAAAACTTTAACTTCTAATTTAAACGTTTTTGTTTCCAAATAATATCAATTATTCTGCTACTCTTTAAATTTACCTTTTCTCATATCAAATTTCAGTAAATTTGATTTATAACTTTGAAGATATTCTCTTTCATTTTATCTGTTTATCATCTATGTGGAAATATAAGTTCTCAGAGATTAAATTCTATTCCCTGCAAGGGAAATTCGTTGGGTACGTCTGCAATTTCAAGTAATCTTGAAATACTTTACTGGAATTCTGTCATCTGGAAGAGGTTTTGAATCTCTAAATTTAAGTCATTTAGAATAACGCATAAATTTTACTACAATTTGATGTCCATCTCGTATTACAAAGTTTTCTAGAATGCATTTCATGAATTCAGTAATGCACCCTCATTCACATTAATTTGAGGAAAGGCTCAGTATCTCCGAAAGGTAATTCGTTCTGAAAGGTCTGAGTTCGTGTGAATCCAGAATCAAACTTTAAGTTAGCTAAACTTATTTTAGTAACTTCAGTCTTGTATTACGTATATGTTGACAAATTATTCATGTGATATTAATTAGCCTGAACTCATAATCTTATCTTTTCAGCGTTTTCCCATTGGCTTAAATTCAGCCATTAATTTTTTTAAGTGGAATCTTCTTTAGCACTTGATGGAATATTATTCATAGAAAAACTTTTTCGTATGCAGTTATATGTGAAAATTATACGTAACGAATGGTTCAAATAATTTCTATCCAAGAACAATCAATATGTATCAGAATGTTTATGTTATTATTTTGGATGTAATTTTATTTTTAACACTGTTGGAAATTTTCTTTCTCTCTTGTGTATATGCATTGCTGATGAAGAGAGGTGCAACTATACGTAATCCGCAATAGAAGCTGTCATCGTGACTGTTAGTTGCATACCTGGTACTTGCCATCGTGGTATGTTTTTGGGCGCAGATTGCTGGCGTGGATGTAGCTAACGAAGACACGAAAGAGAGTAGGAGACAAGGTGAGTGTATGAGATCCAAGTTCCAACTACTATCTTCTATGTAGTGCTTGGCCGGCATCATATAATGCCAAAGTGGACTCAGTACATCACACAGCAGTTATCATGATCAAGTTATCATCTGTTTACTTTATCTTCTATTTTCATATGTCATAACGATTGCTCTCAAGCCGCAATAAATGGTTTTCCTTATAATTAAAAAAAATCCTTGCGGTTAACTGAGGCAATTAAAAATTAAATGGGTTTTTTTATTTATTCTTTCCATTTCATCAGTTAAATATACTTTATAGTAATTACGATAGCTATCGAATTCCATTAAGTTCAAAACGTTCCTAATTGTAAAGAACTGTATTTATTACTATAACCTTGAAATCCGAGTTATTGATTATACAAAATAAAATTAAAATTGATAAGACTAGTATAATAGTTTTGCTTTTATTACTGTATTTTCGGTCAATACTTTATATACACGTTTTCCCGATTTTAAATTTTTTCCTAAACTTGTATTCCAAAAACAATAATAATAATAATTGGATGTTAAGCATTTTTATGATTGGGAAGTCCTGGTATATGCCTGCAAATGTAAAATTCTTCTTTTCAAATTAAATGTTTCCAAAACACCTTTTAGGGTTTATTCACGATAATTAACAAGCTATTTTGCATTTTGAATGTGTACCAAAATTTCTCTCTTTCCGTTTCTGCCAGAATGCAAATTAGCTCGCGTGTATTTAAGTGAGGATTCGAGATTATTTAGATAACTTCTGTTCCTGTCTTCGGCTTCGTTTTTTTTCTTCCCGATAGTGTTTCAACGCCGGTGAAAGTTTAAGAGGGCGCTTTAAGTTACTTTATGTAAGCCTCTGACTTTTGATATTTAGACGGGTCTTTTACACCCTTCTTGCATTCTGTTTCATCTTAGACATAGCGATTAGGATTAGAGGCTGAGAATCTCTGACAACTTGCATTTAGTTACAGGTATATTCTTTACAACCTCTTACGCAAAAAAGATAAATAGATTTTTTTGTATCCTTAGAATCCATTGCATCTTCAAGTGTTTCATGATTGGTAAAAATCCTTTCCAACTATAATGATGTAAATCATCTCATAGTAGAAACTTTGAAAAATATTCAATATTCTTTTTTTCACTTCTTCATTGCAAGTATTTGGCCATATAAAATGCTTCTATAACTCAAATACACTTGATGACTGCATATAAATTGAATATAAATGTCTTGCCTCCAGAATCCAAAACACGTTTCTTATTACATATAACACAAACTGTATAAATTTTTCAGATTCACATTCACAACATAAATTTAACTACGTGTGATGCATATAGCATACACAATCTAAATGTATGAAAAATATATACGAAACTTCAGGTTGCTTCTCATAAATCAGACGAAACCACCCATGCAACCAGCCCGTTTGAGAGGATTCGAATCAGGTTTGAATTATTAGTGTTCAAGGTTTTAACAACTGGCCCTTCGTTGGGTCGGTTTTACATCTATCTACATTTATAACAGTTAATTCTTGCTTATTTAGATTAATCCTAATGAAATTCCTTTATTAGTCCCAATTAATTTCAAAATATTCCTCATAATAATAATTGAACATTAGAAAACCTATCTATTAAACAGTATTTCCCACACTAAAATTTGTTTCACTTCTGAATAATGGCTGTTGATGTCCGCACAATAAGTATTCATATGAACTTCGTGAGCTTAACATGCCAATGCTTTGTAAAACTTATTTGCACCTAAATTAATTCGCAATGTTATAAATTAATACACTAATTGTATTTAAACAATGATGTATATCAATATCATAAATTTCACGAAATAAAGTTATTCATTCAGTCAACTGAAACATTATTATTTTTCAACAAAAAAATAATGTTCGGTAGTAATAAACATTAATGAAATTAGTTTAAAATTCAAAATTACGTCATCTTCTGGATGACTAAAGCAAATTCACCGCTCTACTAAAAAAAAGCTACCTCACAAGGAGCCGGTATATTTAACCTTTAAATATGCAAAAGACATTTAATCAAATTACTATAAATTTTAAAGTTTACAATTTATTATTTCAAGATTAATAAATAAATAAGGCCACATTTTTCTAAACTACTTTAGCAGAAATTACTAAAAATCTATACAGGAAACAACATTTCATTACGTAAGAGACGGTTAGACATTTGCTTCTCTGCTATGTAGTGCTCTTTTCTTGTAAAAGCAGTCTTTTCAAAGAAGCTCTATTCATCTTAATTCCTCAAAGTAAGTAGTATATCTACTTTTGTGACATCATCAAAACAACCTACTTTATTTAAACACTGCATAACAACTTTCATTTGTTGGCAACTATCCCAGAAATTCAAGGATTTTCAGAGATATAATTTGCAATGGTTTTGCGAGATTAATTCATATTATTTGCTACGCGAAACCAAATTTGCAAGAATACGTTAGCCTGAACATACGATTCAACTTGAAGTACATTCTCATACCGACGCTAAAAACTAATGTAAAAATTTCCATATAATTTCATAATTAATAAATATCGGAAAGACTCTGCGTAACCTAAAGGGTGTACTTACAGAATGTAAATGAGCTTTATTAAATATTTGTTTTTTTAATAAAGATCTAATTTTTCTCTAATGATTCAAAAATGAACAAAATTTTTCACAATTTTAAAATTATTTTAAATCACTTTTTTTTCAGATGATATACTAAATTTGATGTAAAAACTGCCATTGCCGGATATTGTCCAACGTTAAGATAAGCATATTCGATTTTTTTTTTGCCTTAGACTATAAGTAGTCAAGATAGAACAAGTGTTACTTTTATCTTTGAGGCCCCACTACTGTCCGAATTGTTAAAATTATTGAATAGGGAGAGTCTGACCTGAGTTAGATTCCAGGCGAATAGACTGGCTGCGTGCTTGTTTGTAGGAGTTTTTCTCATGTTTAACGTGCATACCAGCCAGTAACCTATAGAACGTCCTCCAAGATACACCCCTTCTTTCAGGTAGGCAGCCCTTTCGGGTTTTGAGGCATTCGAATAACCTAACCTAATCTATCTTTGACTACAGCAAATGATAAACAGGGAGAAAAAGAACAGAATTTGTTGATGTGAGTTTGTAGAGTTACTATGAAGTAACTAAATTTCTCGTGTAATGTTTGTTTTGTTACTTTTCTTATATTTCATTTGTGTTGCGAAAATAAATAAATTATTTATCAAAGCAACTTTTTTTATTCAGATGTAAGTAAATATTCGAAATTAGGCCTTCTAATGTCAAGAATTAGATGTCTACTTATTTCCAAGCTCTGTTACCAAACAATTATGTATTTAATTTTCTCTTGAAATACAATACATTCAGCTGGATTTTAATCTTAACATAGTATATACGTATGCTGACTATACATAATTTCGGATTTCTTATAAAATTATTCTGAGCTAGCAGAAAATTTTAGCCCTGGAAACATCCTTAAACATAAACAATTAAACAAGAAGTTTTCCTATAATTAATGCCTAAAATAATATTCGATTTAAATTTGATAAATACAAGAATAAGAACTCAGATACTCAAATTCAGATTTGTATTAAACAAAACTTGCGTTTTATGAACTTTCAGGGACTTCAACAAAAATTATATTTCACTAGAGAGAACATTTCTCTGCCTCTTCGCTCGATACATATAAATTTTTCATAAAATAAACAAAACATTTTTGTAAAATTAACTGCGAGCAGATGGTTATGAGATAATTTTAATCTCAAATATTTGCTGGATCTTTCCTTTAAAAGTATTGCTGAAGAAGCCAGAAACACACTAATTGTGAATTTTCTTCGTTGAAATATTGATGACAAGATGATACATGTAAGGATGATTTCAAGAGTATTAAAATTCATCATTTCAAATGGAAATACGATATTAAAATTTAAGCATAAGTCTATTTATGTAAGTCTAAATATGCAATGTTGTGCTAAAAGGCAGGACAGGCACAAATAGTAGCTTACATCTGTAGGCTAGATAATGCGTAGAATCGACACTGTACATGATCAACACTGATAATAATTGTCGACATATGATAGCTATCATAGAAAAGAAATTTTGAAAAGGATTTAATGATGAGTATCAAGATTTACGCATATTTTGTCTGTTTTATAGAGTCGCCACAAGTACCACTGACATAGGATTGATACCAGCATATCATCAAAGTAACTGTGGATAGAAATACCAGTAAAATATTTTACCAATTTCCAGGTAAATTGGGAAACTTAGAATAAACTATTACTGATAACCAGTAAATAGTATAGGATACATAACCAGTAATAATATGACCTACAACAAAATAATCGATATGCATCTTCTTAATTTCGCCACAGCGGTGGCTTAATTAAGAAGATTAATTAAGACATAATTAAGAAGTTATAAATTCTGATAAATTTAAAACTTGATATACATTTTATTAGCAATGAAAATACCTTTCTGATAAAATGTTAATTTATGTATCACCCAATCTACATTGAAATTAATGCTTACTTAACTAAAACTACACTTTTAAGTTCCAAAGTTAAGAATGCTTTGAAGCATCTATAAAAGAAACTACGCGCGTTATTCAGGTGTTCTGAGGTAAGTTCTATACTCTGACTTCAAAATCTAAAGAGACGAAGTTTACATCTCACAGAAGTTTTAATAAATTTAGTGAAATTACGATTAGAGAAAAGTTCTTGAAGTTAATAGACGGCCTGTATAAGAACAATTTGTTGAATTTTGTTGAATTAAGAGATAGAATATACTATACATCTTCCGAAACTTTTCGAAGCCTGATTGCAAACTGCATTGTCATAATTGAAAGAATATCTACAGTTCAAAATTAAGGTGAAAATTGTTCTAACCTATGAGATATCAACTGTGATAAATAAACGATGAAATAAATAATTAAATCAAGTTTTCAAAAACATTATTGCACAATATGAGGTAAAACAATCAGCTTTAGTTAGGTGTAGATTTCGAATAAATTCTATCAATTTCGAGGGCAGACACAGGTCCCTCTTCTTAAAAAGCAAAACACATTTTGAAAATAAGAGAAACAACGGCTGATTTTTGTATTGAAAATAACTTAAGCATGAACGCAGCATCATCCATCGAAGAAAATGACAAGGGAAAAACTAAGAAAAAACTAAGATATAACAGTAATTCTGAAAGCCTTCGAAAGTACTGTATTAAAACGCTAATACTTTTAATTAAAACTTTTAGAATTTTTATATCTTAGTTTTTCACATTGCATTAATATTTCCTTCGATAGAAGATGATAGGTTTATGTTTCCCTGCTCATTGTTCTGAGTTTAAAATCGGTCTCGCTAATACCATTTTGTATTTTTTTTCGCTGTTGAAGAAGAAAGGGCTGTGTCTAATCGTTCTCCAAATCGGTATTTTCTACACGCCTTTAAAATTTATATTCAGGATATAATTTATTTTAATGTTAGTGCTCGATAATTTTCGAATGAAACGTTTATTTCTACATCATTTGCTCTTACTTTTTCAATAAATATTTTAAAACATATTGGTAATTTACCAATAAATTTAATTGTCTAATTTACAAGACGAACCGCAACTGCAAAGACCGTGAAGTCTCTAGACATGAAATAAGGTAAGCATCTCATGAAACTGAGACTGAGACTGACATAAGTCTGACAAAACTTAAAATTTACAGTAGTGAATAAGCAAAAGGAGAAAATTTCAGTACATTATTACTTCAGGATACTTTCACAGAATGTTGCCTGGCATAGGCTCTAAACCTGTTTCTGAGCTTCCATGATGGTCCAATGTGATCAGAGCAGCTCTTCTAATTTTAATCTTAAATTCTAATTCTAATTTTAATCTTTAAATATTCTTCCAAAAGGAATCTAAATTTTGAATATGAATTAAACATAAAATTAAGGAAAAACATAATTGAAGAACAGAGATTTCTATTATTTCACGTATTTCACGTATTAATTTCACGTATTGTATTCATAATTACTTCATACAAATCATTTGCAATTTTTCTTTATTCCGCAGAATAATTAATCCTTTAGAGAAGAAGGACTGTAGATGCCTTTGAAAACCTATGTTGAAATTAATTCGAAGCGTATGTACATTACTATAAATCGCAACTGTCTCTTAATTAACACCTTTGTGAGAAATGTCTTTTCGCTTCTTAACATCATTGACAGTTCATAATTTCAATGAAAATTGTGATATGGAGAATAATGAAATTTCAAGAAAGAATTATTTAAAGAATGTATACAAGAAATTTCAAGCGTTTTGTGCTGTATAAAGAAAATTTTATATACCAAGAACTTAAATTTTGATAAAAAAAATAGATAGCATTATTCGCGATATCATTCCAAGGAAGAATAATGCAAAGATAAGTCTTTTTATTCAAATTCTAGATGACTCACCTTGAAAGAAGAGAAACTTAAGGTACCTTCATTTGATCTCAAAACATGAGGTTATTTATTCATACTTTTAAATAAATTTGCGAATTTTCCAACATTTACCATGAAAGCTACCCTCATATATTGAAAAGCAATTTATGTTTGTTCTACTATCACAGAATTTACTTTCTGTTGCAAATGTTAATCTTTGATTAAAGTGGTAACTGAAAAGAAAGATTTGATAGCGGTTTCATGGCTTTAACGCTCTGACCGGCCATGGTTTCGCTAAGAAAGCACAAATTTCCCAAAGCTACTACCAGAAAAATTTATTTTCTTGATTTAATGTAAAAACTTTTCTGGTATTTTATACCTGGATTTATGTACTTTTAATATATTGCCTTAATTCCTTTGATATATTTTAATATGCACTTATATATACGTTCGTACAGATATCACAAAAAATATTCTAGGCCGTATATATACGGCCTTGCCGGTTAGAGGGTTTTAAAATAATATTTTCAACACTGCGAAGCCAGACTCACCCTTTAAAACATGTTTCTCCACAGAAATATGTCTCTCACTAAGAAAGCAACTTCAATGGGCTAAGTTGTCACGAAAGAAAAGGTTATTTGAATACCGCAAAAGACAGGAAAGGAATGTTCAGTGAAGTCTTTCCAAGGAAAGCTGGCTCGTGTTCTTTGTTATACATGGAGAAATCCATAAGAATCCCTATCAGCTAACCCGTTCGTCTTGCGTCCCGTTAAACACTATTACCAGACTCTGCGGTCTTACTACTCAGCCGCTGGCAACTTTTAGCCTTTGAAGAACTGTAGTAAAATAATCGAGAGATATTTTGCTTTCAAATTATAAAAATTTATTTTCTACTCAATTTTGTAAAGATACAGTGTTTTTGTGTTATGTCAGTGTTACCAGATCTTGCGATGTTTCCCAAATCTGCGAATTTTGACAAACTTGTGCTACTAAAATTTTAGTATTTGCAATTTTGTGAAATTTTTGCAACCTTCATCATTTCCTAATGCTAATCTTTTCAGAGATTTTTTTAATATATCGTAAAATGCTTACATATTAAAATAATGTATCAATTAAAAATAATTTTTATTTAAAGAAACGTTGAGTTAGGCTTAAATAGAAGTTGGCATCTGGCAATCATGTTTACGTATGGGCTTTACTTTCTAAATCTGCACAGCCTGACGCCTGTATAGCGAAAAGGGAGCAGGGGGAAAAAGTGGGAAAGAAAGAAAGAAATAAAAACTGCTTCGTGACCTCTAACCTTTTCCCTCCTTCTTCCCCCGCGCGTTGTGTTTTTAAGCCAGTTCACCCTTCCAATTTTATGGTGGTAACGAATTGAACAAAAGAACTTGCAGTTGGGTACCCAAACAAGAAATGAAATTCATTCTCCTAATTATAATATTGCTAAGAACTACTAAGCTACTTTTGACTTAAAAATCAAAGCAATGGCATTTTTCTAAATAACAAGACGAATAAATTTAACATGAAAGAACAAGGCTTACTTAAGTAATGAGAATCTGAAGTAAGCCCATCAGGCAGAACGGAAAACTCACTGAAAAACATTCCTCAATTAAAATCTTCACAATTAAGCAAAAAAACAATGAATTAAACAAATTAACTGCTAACTCAAAAGATTTAGTACAAAAACGTTAATAATCTAAACATGAGGAATCTCTTAAGAACCGACAAATTAATTTAAATTTATTCACAAATAATTTTTAAATAGAACCTAAATTAACTGAGAATTAATTAAAAAAAGAAATGGATATTTAAACCATTTAAAGTGAGCAATATAGTTTTAAAATTTTCGTTAAAGCTAAGACACATAATTAAAACGACTAAGAATCGAATACAGTCTATAACTTCACGGAACCAATAGACAGAAAATTTGTGATGACGTCAGAGGTCATGTCAGCATGCATAACTATGACGTCACAAAAATCCCGTGATCTCTGACGCCATTTGCAATTTTGCGATTTTTTGTGAATTTTTTTGTGTTCTTTTGCTACTTTAGTTGAAAATTTTCTGGCATCACTGTGTCATGTGCGCATTTAAAAATCTGTCTGGCCGAAACACGGAATAAAAAGTTAGGGACGGTTAGAGAAGTGATAGGAAATGAAGTATAAGATGGATTCCGTCTTTCACAGTGTTCTCAATAAAAACTAAAATAAAGTTTGGAAAAGGTCATACTATCATCTGTGATGTTTTCACTTCTTCGGCCAGCATCAGGTTCTGTTTTCCTCACGGCTATGATACACTGTAGATCAAGCTACATTTAGATCAGGAATAACAGTAAAAATTAAGATAAAATAACAAGCCGAACAAGTATTATTCTAGAAGTCAAACAACAAAATCAGCGTTATATTTGCAAATTTTTACAGGACTACTTTCGATGGGTTTACAGAATCATCTTCAGCTGTCAAAGCGCAAATGAACGAGGTACGATATAGCAATTAGATAAGATAAAAAGCTGAGGATAATTGTTCGGTAAAACCACCGAAATCAGTCCTGTAAAAATTTGCAAATATAACGCTGATTTTGTTGTTTGGCTTTTAGACTAACAGTAAAAATGTTAATAACTGTTTACTTTTTATTCTGACTTATTGAAAGCTAATTGTTATTAATGTAATATAAATGATAATCATTTATGAATCCAAGATCGCAGTTTTGAAACATTTTAAAGAAAAATAAATATTTGATGGTATCAAAATTTCGGTAAACAGTTTCTTTTAGTTCAGCATACTATGTGAGGTACCATATATAATAATCGAAGACCATACATCACAATCAAAATATTATATGTCAAAGGCAGTTTTACTAAAGGAATTGAGGATCATTTAGATCTAAGAGATTTTCCATTTACAAGATTGGAACTAAAAGAGTAGAGCACCTAAGTAGATGCTACTATATCTACACAACTGACTTGCCAAATGCCTACCGTTGAGATACTTATTATTTCCTGTTGGTGGTAACACCGCCTTCTTCTTGCTGGACCCATGAGCTCACTGTATATTCATAATGCGTAGAGAAAGAGTCCTGTGACTATCAAGAGGGATGAAAATAAGAAAGAAAAGGAATCAGATTGCCATAGACAGGACAAGGGCCGACTCTGAGTATTTATGAAATTCCATTTCTGTCAAATTACTGCTCCCGAGATATGGAACATCAAATGTTTCCTAAAAAATTTTATATAAGAAGGAGCAAAATTTAAAACGCTACATCTAGTCAACCCCTAGATGCAACGTTAAAAATATTTCTGCGTTTTTTATTACATCACGCTCTATTTATTCGGATCGTTCTTAAAACCCCATCAAGAATTCTGCCTTTTCAAATCTGACATCAATATTTTTGTATGTGCTTTCATTTTAAAACATCGAATTTATTTCGTATGCTTTGAAGTACTTGCTTCATTGTTTCCTGAATATAAAACCATATTTCAGATTAATATTAATGACATCTATGAATGACTGTGACAACTAAACACTGAATTTTAAGGTAACTTCAATGCTACTTAACTTCTGCTTTCTTTGAATAATATTGTGAACATGACGAAAGTAGTTAATTCACAGGGATTCAAACAATGATCTGGTGAACTAAAAGGTAACCTTAAAATTATCAGACTATGGTCATCAAAATTCAAAATAAATATACTCTAATGCTATTAACTTTAAAACTGGCATATTTCCTTTTTAAGTGAAATTAAAGCCACTCCCCTAAAAAGCAATATTTAAGGAGCATACTGAAAGGTTTCGAAAAATAAAGTATTATTTTCCCATTTAATCCGAGTCTAAGCCTTAAGATTCCAGTTTTTACATCAGAAACACATATTTAGGCTTGATGTTTTATTGCAATTCTAAGAAGCAAACTTAATTTTTGAAGTTTATAGCAACTTTGATAATTATTTAATTACTCAGATTGCTATTTTACTCCGAGCTCGAGGATTCTATTTTAAGGGCAGGAACTTGGATTTATGCCTTTATTTATCCATTTACTTACAGGGTGTAGATAAGAGAAGAGATATTAGTTTTGAAATTTAATGTAATTTTAGCTACTAATCAGTTACCACGTTTGCCGTTTTACTGCGAAGTTTGTCACCAAATAGAAGCTATTTAGAAAATTAAAGGAGAAAATTAATTTTCCATAATTTTAAAGAATTCAGATTATTTGCTTTTTTATCTCTCGCGTCATGTTTTTTCACGATTATTTTCCCGAATTTCGAAGAATCCCAAATTTTTAATTTCACTAATATCAGATAAATCCTTGAGTCCCAGACTTTTCCCGATTTTCAATTTTTATTATAATCGTTGCGCGTTTTCTAAACTTAAAATTCATTACAGAAATTACATTAAAGAGAAACATGATTGTGTATGTATAATAGTGTATTAAACACAGTACATTTAGATGAAAAGGGAAATCGTGATCTCATGCAGTGGGATAGTAAGAGAGGTAGAATATGACAAGTTTTTTAATACGTAACAGTAATGTATGTAGTATTATGTAATGGTTATTCCTCATGTTTTAGTTGTTTAAATTAATGCTTTTTTCCTCTCTCTGTCTAATTTCTCCGGAAAAGGTATATGCATTACATAATTGGTACCTTTAATGCTCAGATTGTGTATTGAGAAATGGGTGATGTAATATAACGGTATACTTCTTCTATGGAAAAACGAAAACTTTTTCTGCGCAGTTCGAAGCTCCCATTTGGCACGATAAGCAAGTTTCTTGCGAATTTTCTTCCTTCTCGAACGGACTGATGGTAGAGGTTACTGGATTTATATTACGGGAAGTTATCTTTGTATTTACTGGAAGTTATTTCACTGATTTACTTACTGGAAGTTATTTTTGTATTTCTGATTTCGTAGTCAATATTTTCCTACTCTTTGAAATCATATGATTAGTATAATCCAGAGTGCTTTTAAAGTTTACGGTTTTGATACTTCGATTAATTTTCTTTGATTTATTTACGTATTAATTTTTATTCTATTTCATTTTATTTGTTTATTTTATTATTATTATTTTATTCAATTGAAATATGTTTAGTTTCAGAATTGTATTGATCTGACTTATGGGATTACCTTTCTGACATTATCTTCGCCGAAGACTTCATTTAACTTATACACTCACATATTCGGATTTATCTTTCCTGATGATTTCCGTAAGTTGCAGTTATTGCTTTCTTGAGATTTTTACTTGTTAGCACACTGGTTCTCAAACTTTTTTACCCCTTGCACCCATTTCACCAATGCTCATTCCTCTAGACGCTCATTCCCCACTTCCTTTTCAAAATTCGCAAAAAATACATATGCATTTATTTAAATTTAGATATTTTTAATGTGCTTCATAAATTAAACAAGAAAAAGCATACAAAATATCTATAAATATGAGTAAAAGTAAGAAATAAATTAATAAATAAATAAAACTTGTTTTTTACATTCAAAATAAAAGTAGTTTTTTACATTTATAAACTAAAACTAAACATTTAACAGGTAAATAAAAGGCTGACCTCATTACTCCCGAACTACTAACAAAGGAGTTCTCAACCAGGAGAGCCTCTGTGTTAATAGTTCTACATTTAACTCATTTCCCTCACTCAGTTCTTTAATACAAACCTGAGAATGGATTTCTTTCCTCCAAATGATATTTTAATTACTTTCATGCTAATTTTGTGCCATAAACGTATTGCAATTTTATCCCTTCTTCTAGGGAGGACAATAGGGACATCATTTTTAGGTGACAGGACACCTGCACTTCTTAAAATTTGCATACGTTATTCATTGCATTTCAGGATGTACAATAGCTAGGTTACATCGCTATCCTCGTTCGCTTTCTTTTTCTCTCTCAAGCCCATAATTTTTTTATTTAGTTTGGCCATTTGTTTTAATATTTTAAAACCCACCTTTTTTATTTGGCTTTGAAAATATTTCGCAGCAAATGATGCGAAATTATTTTTCATCTAAAATCAAACTGCAACTTTTAATTTTGTTTCTTTAATAAGCTTGAATTTTCTCCCAGTGGACAGAAAGACTAGGCGAGGGCAAAATAAGATATCTGTCCACTTCGTGTATCTTTCTATCTGTCTGGAATATTATTCATAAAATTAGTAATGAAAGTTGCTGTGCTTGTGTGTTTAGTAAATTAATTTGCTGAAATTTTAATGAAATAAGTATTTCGAACTATTTCATCTTGAATTATGACTGAGCATAAATATACAAACAGCCTCGAATTAGAAATATATTGCTGTAAATATCTAGGAGTTTAATGGAAAGTCATCACTATTTTAAAGAGCATATGAAACTGCCGCTTCGAATAAAGCTAACATTTCCTTCATATCAACATGCGGCTTTACTGGCAAAAAATCCAAATTACATTTCATTTTAGTCAGCGTATGCTTTTTATCTTGAAAAAGACCTGTTCCGCCAAAGTAAATTAGATGGATTTCAAAAGCTCCACACAATTGTGAATGCTCCATGGTACGTGAGAAACCCATAAATTCATTCCGAATTAAAAGTGATAGTACATATGTTGATCACTGCATGCAGTTTCTCAAAACAGATGAAATAATTGCCGTAGCCGAAAATATAAAAAATTTCTGTTTACGGCCACAAAGTTTAAAAGGCGTTCAAAAGACCGGAGATTGTTCACCACAGTTCTGCATAATAATTCTTCATTTCAAATGTCCAGTACCACTTCAGTTTGCTTTTCTATCAACAGATACCAATAAATGTTCTACTTACGAACTCGTGTACTGGAACTAGATTCCTTGATCACCTACTGACCTCGATTTTCGTAACTGCAGAATAGTGCGATTGGACTTAATTTTCTAATTACCCTGAATGTCTCTAGGATAACATTCTGACTGATCCTGGTTTAAACAATTCAACTTGCCACCCAGCAGCAGAACCAAGGGTAATTGCGTATTAAAACAATTATCTTGGTGCAGTCTGACCTTCTTATAGAGATGAAGCGTAAACATTACGTATCAGCGAAAGATGGCGATTTTCGAGTTTTTTTTAAACATTCCAAAACTATCACTATTTATCATAAATACGCAAAAATTATCATCATATCAAAAGGAAAAAATCTGGATGTGTACATTACATGACTTCTTTGTACGGAATATTAAATTATACAACTATTATTATATTAAATTTTACGCATTTTTTCCTGCATTTCATTTAAACTTATTTTCTCGAATTTCATTAGAGATACTCATTCAATTCTTTATACTCAAAATATCTTCATTAATAGTTGAAAAATATAGAAAAATAAAAAACACCAAACGCAGTTAATACAATTAAAAAAAGAATTTTTACAATTAAAATTGAGGTTCTAAGCAAAAACAAGCAATTCGGCTAGCGGGAAGAAGGCAGATCTTTCGGTGCACAAAACTGAAAGTTTACTTTCGGTCCCACTCGGCAAAAAGACACTGAAGGTGGAAACACTGACTTACTAAGTTTCAAATGTAAACAAATATGGCTCCTATGGTAAAAGAATTAGGCTCAGCCGCGCTTAAACAACTTTTAAATTGTTAATATTTCTACAACTATTGCATACAAATCAACTAAATGCATAAAAACCTTAACAGGAAGAACAATATAATTCAATCATTTTTAAAGCAAAAAATGCCCAAATTACAAACATATAAGAACACACACCAAAAAAAACTGAGCTCACGGAGCGGAGTAACAGAGTGGTTGCCTATATATAGTCTATAAAGCAAATTTCAGAGAGGAAAAAACAAATTGCAGAGAAGCATTGATGTAGGAACACTGAGACGCAGAAGAGCAGAAATGCTGATTGCGAAGATATTTGATGCTTAGAAAGCAGAACTCGTAATGACTAAGAAACTTGGCCGTCCAGGCGCTTTCAATTCCATTTTTATTTACAGTTGACATTTGTGGCCATAATCACTTGGCACTCTAATCGTGCCTATTTACAGAACATTTAAATTTTTTATTCTGTTGCGATAGGAAGGGATCCCAGAGAAATTTCCTCCTCGCAGAGCACAAAGAGAAGCTAAAGTGCATAGTTATACAGTTTGCAAACTCACGAAGAGGAAGCTTTTGGTTTGAGTTAGGAAAGTTTCTGTTCTCGGAGATTCCCAGTAACTCCGTCAGCAGCGTTATGCAAGATTAACCTAGAAATCACGCAGTCCAGAAATATTACTATTTTCAGAATGAAGACGGGAGTTAAAGGGCTATTATTAATTTATTATTTCAAAGATAGATATTTTATATTTTACATATACATATATTTATCTACATTTGGTGCGGCTGATTGCAATCAAAGCGGAAGGAGCACAATTATAAGTTATAGCAGTCCTATATACAAAATTTCAATATTCTGCGGCTACTCGTTTTTGAGTTATGGTGAGATACATATACACATACGTACGTACTTACATACAGACGTCACGAAAATATCTCTTCTGCATACATTTTAAAACCCTTTTGCTACAAGTGTTGTGAAAAAGAGTCCTCTATTCTGTCATTATGTACAGATGTTGCACAAAAACATTGTAAAATTGCATTCGATAGAGGTCAAAATAGATATTTTCGTTGAACTATGATATCTGGAAGTTTTCGCGATTACAATACTTCCTTTACTTCGTACAAGGAAGTAATAAAAACATTTATAACACAAATTTTGATTATTAAATAGGGATTAGATTATACATTAAAAAGATCTCATGTGTACACCTCATGATTTCCTTGTAGGGAATATTAAATTATACGCATTTTTTATTGAATTTCATTTAAACTTATTGAATTGAATTAAATCTACTTCCTGGGTAGCGCATAAACCACAATAGAGTAAATGCACTCTTTAAAAATCACTATATTTGTTTACCATAGCGACACTCTGGAACTAGGTTCACCTAACATCGTACATCTCATTGATTTCATAACTCAGAATGCACAAAAATTATGTATATCATCTGAAGAATTAACTAATCGTTGCCAAATGCTCTATTCAAGTACTATGATAAATTTAAAACGATGTATAAAAGAAATTGCACAAAAAAAAAAGAAAAAAAGAAAAGAAACAGTTTTTCACAGACGATTCAATATTTCTCATTGAGTTAATACAGATCTCACTTCGCGACAAGGCAAAAGTACAAAAAAACTGAAAATATCTATATTACAAATTACAAAGTAAATCTTAAACACCTATTTCCCCAAATAAATTCCAGAATGGGTTAAGCATGATTTAATTCGCAATAATAAAAGAAGGCATTATCTTTGTTGTCGCGAAGCTTAGTTTCTCTAGATTGGCAACTAATCCACTATTCTGCTAAGTTTCAAAAGTAAACAAAGATGGCTGCTATGGTAATAATTAGGCTTGCCCGCAATTAAACAACTTTTAAATTTTGAGAATTCTACAAGTCTTGCAGGCAGATTTACTAAAGGCATAAAAACCTTAACAGGAAGCTAAGAACAACATAATTCAATGATTTTTAAAGCAAAAAATGCACAATTTACAGACATATAAGCATAAAGAAATTATGGTCACTGAGCCGAGTAACAGAGTGGTACTTTTGGTGCGGCCAATTGCAACCAAAATAGGAGGTGCACATCTACATGTTATAGCAGTCCTATGTACAAAATTTAAACTTTCTGAGGCTACTCGATTTTGAGTTATGCTGGATACATACATACATGCGCACGTACGTACGTACAGACGACACGAAAAAAATCTCTTCTGAATCATTTTAAATCAGTTTTATAATTTTGGGGGGAAAAGGAGTTCTTTATTCTTTCCATACGTACAGATGTCACGCAAAAACGTCATTAAATTGCATTCGATAGCGGTCAAAATAGATATTTTGGTTGAAATGATACCCGAAAATTTTCGCGATTACAATAATACAAGTAAAAAATAAAGCATTTTCATTTTTCGCGAAGTTCTCTAATCTTTTAGCCGTGTGCTTGTTCCCAAAAACACACCGATCTGCTTAAAAAACGTCAGAAAATTACAAACTCGGCATAACGCTCCAGCAGTCTACCAAATTCATTTCGGCCTTGTTTCCCTTAGCGATTTTCCGGCAAAA
>KK114271.1:246557-278540 GCA_000611955.2 Stegodyphus mimosarum
ACACCCATCAACGGGGTTTTTCGGCCGCATTGCCCTCCATGCTACTTTTTCAATAAAGCTTCTTTTTATCCCTCTGATTTCTCTTTTAGTAAGTGTTGCTTACATTACTCATGTCCTTACGTATTGGGGATCTTACGGTATTAAATGTGTTGATTTGGAAAGCTTTTGTACAAGGTTATATTGAAAAAACCGTTTCGTCCTTAATTTTTGCACACCAGTGTATATAATCACTTGCTTACTATAATATTTTACGTTTTAAAGGAAATTTTGTTACTCATTAAATAAAATTTGCTGTTAAATTAATTAATCATAAGCGTTAGAAATTTCATTTTTCCTAAAATTTACTCTGGCAAATTATTAAAATTATTAATAATATATGAAGAATAATTAAATTCCACATACCACCAGAAATGCATTTACTTTCCTTCAATAAACTATGCGAATGTTAATGCACTTTGACTATTTTATGGGAGATACCCTATCTCCTATTATGCAGGATATAAATCTGTTAGGTAACATATAAGATTAATGTGCTGATGGAATTAGGATTAGCTTAATAAGGATTACTGTAAATGATCATGCGGTAGTGCTAAATTCAATTAAGAGAAGAGAAGCTTCATTTTACGCATAAATTGAAGAGGTTGTTAACGTGGATTTGATTTCTGCATTTAAGTAAGGAGAGGTCTGCTAGTTATTAGGAAGTTCAATTTGGCGGTGTTAATATTGTTATTTAAAGCGCTTCATTATTTGAAATTGTTATACCCTATTTGACGATATAGGATGACATTTGTCAATGTTTTTGTACCTTGTCTTGTTAATTTTCATTCTGAAACCATACTAAAACATTAATATGTAAGAATAAGAAACCTGTGGAAATTTTATTTAAGTGGCATGTATGAAATTCTGGAAATGGCGATGTATTATTGAGTGTGTTGTCGATCGTTTTCGAAATTTCAGTATTTTGAAAACTTTTTGTCAAACTTTGTACTTACATATTGAATAGTAAAATAGTGGTTCTTCATGTGGGTAGTGACAGAATGCAAACCCTAAGGCAGTTTGAGAAAAGTTTAGAAGCATAATGTAGAAACATCAGTACTGAGTAATTTAATAATAAACTAATCATATTGTGACAATGTATGTTGTTATGTTGGAATCTGCAGAAGTACGTTTTGCGGATTTAAAACATAAAAAAGAAATTGTTCTGGCCATAAATGCCGTCCAGTTATCAGCTAGAAATGTTACAAGGAGAACTGAAACAATCGTGAGCCACTTAGAAACCCAGTTGATAAAAGGTATGAAAAATGTGCAACTTTTTCCTTATAACCGGACGAATCGAAAGATATAACAGATACAGCAAAATTTACCAATTAAGTCTCAAGATGGCCTTTGAAGATTTTACCATAAAAGAAGAGTTTCTAAAACTCTTACCGCTTTGACAGACCATACAAAGGAAGGATTTATTTTTAACAGTAAATATGTTTTTGTTTGTCGCTAAAATACTGATTGAGAAACTACCGCCAATAAAAACTGGCGGTGCGCAAGCCATGATAGGGAAGAATACTGGATTCATTGCTTTATGCCAACAAGATCCTTTTATTCCAAATTTTATTGCTTATCACTGCGTTATACAGCAGCAATGACTGTGTGTAAAAATCATTGAATTCCAACAGGTAATCTATGTTGTTACAAAAATAATCAATTCAATAAGGAAGACAAGTGGAGTGCAATACAGACTATTTAAACTGCTTATTGGAGAAGTCAAACAGCAAGAATCAGAGTAGTGTCTAAAGAGTATCTGGTTGAGATGTCTAGAAACCAAACTTCGTGAATTTCATTTCTCCTGCATTGAAACTGATGAGCTAATTTCCTTTACTCAACTCTTCAAAACAAACATATTTCGTTTTCCAAAATAAGAAACTGAAACAGTCTTTTCTGGGACGCTCCAAGTATTGCTTCATTAGGAGTTTCCTTCATTAGGAAAAGGACTGGTGCGGCTATGTCCCACAAGTTCAGCATGATTACTGCACTAATTGTGCAGTGTCATTCCTGCATTCTGTAGTATTCAGTTAACTTAGACTGAAGCTCTTTTGCTGTACTCAAAGATTCAGCTCTACAAAGGACATTGCCGATATAAACATTTTTAAGTAAGCCTGGCGCAACTAATGGAAACCTTGGACCTTCATCAATTGACAAGTGTTTGAGGGTCCACATAGCTAAGTATTGGACACTAATTGTCCTGTAGATCATAGTCTTAAGTTCGTAGATTTTCACAAGTGCATCACTTTCTTTTCTCCACATGATTCGCTGCAAGTATCTCTGTTCAGGATTAATCTCAATCAGTATATACAGTCTTCTGATATCTGCAGTAAATGCGAAAGAATACGGTCGAAATTTAAGATGAATGAAAAGAGACCATCTTGAATGACACCTGCGTTACGTTGCAAAGAATTTAGCGAAATTCCATTTGATGTTAAACATGATGTATTAAACACTGTTCTCGAATTAGTTGTTGGTTTCTGAGGGGAACAGATCGCATGATGTGACATATGGTATACTACCCTAGGCTCACCTTTCTCTTTAAACTCAATCATATGCCCAAGCACTTCATACTCCTTTAAAAGATCCGGATACAGACTTAAATATTCAAGTCCTTCTCTAATCGTTTCCATAGTGAATTTAAGCTTTCAGGATCAAAATCTTTTGAATTTCTTAAGCAAATAGGGTCCTCTTTTAACGGCACTGTTGCAGCGTGTCTTTTTTCTTCATTCCAGTTATGAGTTCGCATGTCATGTTTTTCACATATTCATAGCTAGGGTTTTCAGAGGCCAGGGACAGCTGAAGATTTCGCGCTCATTCTTGTTCGCTTAGAATGGAAAATGTTTAATGCTAAGATATCGTAACATCAGTCTGGCTACCCATGAATGCTGCACCCAAGGACAGATGTCCCCCTTGCACCCCTCTAGCTACGTCCCTGCACATACTTCTGTTTCTTTATTTTTTGGAATGGCTCTTCCAACATTCTCTGTTTTCGAGAACCTCTTAAGAGTTTGATCTAAATCGTTGTCCTCTTGAACGATCCCACAGTGAACTCTGTTATCTTTTACCGGTGACGCTTATTTGTAGGTTGTTATGATGCCATATTTTTAAAAAAACATGAAATTTTCCAATTGCAGTTATATACACTTGTAGAACGCGAATTATTTAAGCAATTAGAACATAATTTATTGTGTTTGACTATTTCAATTTGATTATTCACGGGTAGTTGCAAGTAACTTGAATATTATGGCAAGAATTGGTTTTCCTCACAAAAAACACACTTCAAGGAATTTTGCATAGGCAAAGAATGCCTTTGAAATAATTTTCGACGTTTTATAATTGTTGCGAGATTTTTTCTAAATCTGTTCACACTTTCGTTAAGTGACTTTCCCTGATACGTCAAAATTAAAAAATTAAATCTTCTTCCTTTGCCATTTGTTGGGAGGAAAGCAAGTTTCAGCTTCTCTTGCAGAAATAATGTACTAACGTTTCTCGAACTCATGTCTTAAACAATGTGTCTGATATTATTAAGTGCTTCAATGCTTCGAAATCAAACATTTTCTTTAATTTTAAGTAATATTCAAATTTGTTCTTAAGTGCGCCAGGAACTGAACATGGGACTCATTTAGGTTTTGAGCCTTTTTGAAATTCTCTGAAGCAATTTGTGGAGTAGGTTCGAATTCCTTTAGAACAATACCTTTTACTTTTTTATAATCACTTATATCCTCATCTATCATACAAGCGATAATGTTCGAAGCACTTTTCCATAAACAGGTTTAAGAATATTTCCGCTTTAGATTTCTTAGACACATTTTTTGTCGTGAAAGCTCTTTCTAAAAAAAGAGATAGAATAACTCCAATTTCCAGGCTTACTTGGAACCTCCAACGTTACAGTTCTTATACTTTTAATAAGGAAATCTAAGAAATCAGAATTTTCTGCTTTTGCTTCGACTTTACTTCGACTTTACTCAACTCGACTTTACTTCGACTTTACTCAAATTATTATCATTATATAATTACTTTACTTCGACTTTACTCAAATTATTATCAAATCTGATTTCAGCTCGTAGTCGAGCAATTTCCAGTTCTGTTCTACATCTATTCAATTTAATTTGTTCTAATTGTAATACTTTAGCTTCTTCAGATTTACAATGCTCTACGATAGAATTACCCAATTCTATCACGTAATCTGGATCGGATTTAAAACCTTCACTACTTTTAATCGCTAGACTTAAATCAGCAACCGTTATCTTTTCACTTAATTCAATATTTAATTCTAAAGCTAGCTTTGAATTTTCTTTGGTTGCATCTTTTATCAACATTATATTCTTAATAAAATACCAGAAGGTAATAATATTCAAGTAATTGTTCCCAAAATATTCTTAACAGAGTACAGAAATTCAAAATTGTTACACATTATCTGAATAATAAAATGGCACTTTATTCTGATATCGGAACTGCTGACTTACTCATTACTTGTAGGTTTAATCCATAGACTCCAATCGAGACTGACCAACAATGGACTCGTGGTCTGTAATTAACCTTTCATTTTCCATTAACTTTTTCAGTAATTTTATACAGTTCTCATCAACTTTATACAGTTCCATTAACTTTATACATTTAATGGAGCTGTATAAAATGAAACTGCATACTTTGTTCATTTCCATTAATTTTATACAGTTCATGACCACTCGCAGCCATGAATTCTCTCAAATTCTTAACACACATTCTCACATAATAATATATCCAAGAGTTAGAGACGCGTGCGCAAACGGAGGTATTGAGATTCACACGCAAACGAAACACGTTGATAAAATGGAACACGCTGATTGATGATTAACAGAATGAGTTTTAACAAGACTGAACAACAAATGGATCGGCAAACAACTGAGCTGTAGACCAGTCAAGCGCTCTGTAAATGCGAAGCATAGAGCAGGCGCTCTGCACTCCAAGAGGTGTTTGCCAAGGCTTTTAAAATGCTGAGTGTTTTCATACACTTTTTTCTTAGATTTAAGACATGAGAAAAGAAAGTCAGTTTTCGGTCGAAAATCACCATTAAAAATTTTACGTCAGGTGCAACTGTAAACATTGAACCATTAACTCGAGCTCAGGATGGAGACCTCGTTTTCTAATAAAGTGGACGCACAAAGTCTTCTCATTCGAAAACATAAATCCTTGTTTGTCTGACCATTCTTGTACCTTGTTCAAAGCGATCGGTGATCGCCTCTCTGTTTCATAACCGTCCCTCGACAGCTAATTTGTAGGTCATCAACAACATATAAATGTCCTAAAATGGTAGGAGGAAGTTATTTTAATGCAGAGTTTATTCCCAAGTTCAACAGGGTTAAACTAAGCACATAGCCTTGAGAATATCCTCTTCCTATTCAAAAACTTCTGACTAAAGAAAGCCAATCCTTACTTGAAAAGTTCTAGCGTCCAAAAATTCTGAATGAAAAATTGTAGGTAGTGGTATTTCTAAAAAATATCCTAAAGAACTTCACGATATGCTTAACGACTATCCATTGGCTCCAGAGAAAATGAAAATGCAAGTTACTCATCTTTCCTCTTACACACTCAATGCATCAGAAAATAATAAATTTATATCGAATAAAAAATTAGTTTTTAAGTTAAACCATAAATTATATATTCATCTACTATAAAAATTTACGATTATATCTCTGATTAGGTTTGAAATTATTTTATATACATAAAATATTAAAATTTTTCCAAACGTATGGTTACGATCATATAAACAGTTTAACACGAATCAGCATAATCACATCAGGCTATTGTTACGTGAGTACGGGTTTGTAATAAATTGAATGCACAAATCCGATAATAGGTTAATAAAATTTATTCTTACCAAAAGAAATATATCATAACAGCAATTTTTCCACAGAAATATTGGTACAAGTGTTCACAGTATCACGCAATATAATCAGTAGTTATACTTTAAACTACTAAGAGCACTAAACACAACGCAATGCAAAACGCATCTAAAGAGAAAGCTAATCCGATCTCACTCTGAACTCTCAACAAAAGCAAATAACTGACTGACTAAACAACTGAGAGCAGATGCTCTCTCTTCGGCCTTAAATAGATTTCAACCTGCCGCCAAAACATTTCTGTAATTTCTGCTTCTCGAAATTACTGGAAAACATACGGTGGGAGTATGGAGTATCCTCCAGATTACTGGAGGGTGGAATTACGGTTTGCAACTAACATAGTGGACAATTACATTTATTCAATTACAATACTTATTACGGTGATACAGAGATCGGACTAAATTTTCTCCAAATTTTGAGACTTTTGGCGATTTCTTGCCGAATTTCAAGACAAAATTAGTCGCCAAAACAGTTGTCAACTTGACGATATCTCGCTAAATTACCCAGATACCCTCTTACTCAATGTTAAATGAACTTGGCCCGTATTCTTTTCCAGCATAGATTTCTCTTAAAATTTGTCTCATGCTATATTACAAAGAAAAATACAACAATTTTACTTATAATTCTATTAAAGTTATATATATAAGTACAAAATTCGTAATATTGCCCCCTTCCCAAGGACTTCATGTCCCGGTAACTACAATCCCTGGACTAGGAAGCCATACTTACAACTAAGGCATACATGCAATACTAAACATTACGATACAATAACAAACGACATAAACAATAATTGCAATAAGCAACATAAAACAAATCAAATACTAAATCAATAAATGAGTGCATAAATTTACAAATTTAGAAACAAATAGTACCATGGTGTCATTTTATTTACATTATATATACTATGTACTATGGGTATAGTAAGGAGCTAACCTGTCTAATGAACGACTTTAGGCTTAGAATTTGGAGATTTTCGAATCTAAACAACGACTTCGTTCAGCCTCTTTAAGACTCTGTAAGAACCATCTCAAGGCGACTGTAATTTAGGAGAGAGTCCTTTTCGTCGAATTGGATTCCATAACCATACCTTGTCTCCTTCGTTGAATCGATGTCCTGTAGCTCTCGTGTCGTACCAAGGCCTTCTTAAACAGAAGCCCAACTACGAGATCGTGACGTCACAAACTGGCGGCCGACAATCGCCGTTGGTCACCTACTACTTGGCTTTAAAGTATATATATTTTTAAAGCTTTACTAACAGGATGCTATTTTCTAATGATGTAGACACATATTACTTTTTTTATTTTATATATCTATATTATGTATACAGAGAGAGATGAAAATATATATTTTCAATTCATTCGCGGATATAACATTGGAAACATATTCATATGCACAAAATATATTATATATTATTAATTTTTGTATGGTCTTATATTGTATGTTTGCAGTTAAAATAATGCTTTAAAGTACTGGTTGACTTTTGATTAGTAAGAAAATGTTGGAATCTCCCTCCATACTAATAATATTCATATGTTAAGTCACTTAACACTTTTAGAAGCTTTTAAATTTTAGCAGGGTAGATTTATAAGGACAAAAGCTTCCATTAAAGAAACTAATTCTATATACACATATATATACAAGTTGAATTACAATTCTATCTTATTTTTAGTAAATAGCAAGGTGTTGGCCGAGGTTTCCAATCCTCGCTACCAGAGTGTACGTGGTAGAGCCTAATTATGTCAGGAAAAGTGCTATGACATAATAGGATACCGGACGTCCCTTGCATTAACACTCCATCCCTCCCTCCTTCCCGTAATGAAATTCACAATTTTTAAATAAATTTTCCTCTGCTGTCAATTTACCAAGTATTTTAATAACATTCTCAAAATGCTCTTATTCTTATTTCATTCAAATTTAAAATTTTTTTCATATAAATTAACATTAAATAAAATTTTTTCATTAAAGTTTTGTGCTCTGACTGGCATCTGTATCTACGCAATTAAGCTTTTATGCCACGAACAAAAATGAAGTTTCTCAAAATAAAATTTAAAGTAATCTTTTTTCCCCATTAAAAGTTTGAATTTTTCTTTTCTTTCCACCTTGTTTGGACAATGAGTCATTTATTTTTTACAGTAATTCTTCAGGAAGATATTTGTAGCCACATGCACAAGAAGTTTAAGAAGTCTGTTGGACGAGTGTTCATTTTCACATGTCTCAAATGGCAAATACTTTTCATCGCTACATAATCGCTCTGTAGTAAGCTGGGTTGCTATACCCCTATGATTTCTACATTTCAAAAACATTTTTTAAACATGATGAAAGTTCACTCAGATTGCTATAACAGTATTTCTTTTCATATACTTGCTGTTCTGCTATGTTTTTAGATATTGCTGCTTCAAGTTGCTCATTTTCCCTTCTCTCTTTTTTCTTCAGCGGCTCTTCACGAGATGATTTTGTGGTAGACAAGTATTTGGGGCAAGTACTGAAAATTGAAGGAACTGCATTTTCTTTCAATCGTACTTGTTTTAATGGAACTTTCATTTTCTTCCCCGTTTTTTCATCGTAGTATTCAGAAACACGCTGAAAATCTTTCTCGTGAAAATGTAATTCACAGACCTAAACCCCCGCAAATGTAAACATAGACCTAGTTACTAATTTTAAAGTAATAAAAGTAGGATTTCTAGTTATGCAATTTATATTTTAACAAAACAAGTAATAGCAAGCACATATGTGTTTGTCTCCCAGTAGGGAGGGGGGAAGAAAAGGATTCTTAGTGACATAACTTTTAATAATATTTGAATTTTCATTCATTAGGAACCTAAATTATTTCTTATTCTACACAAAACTATGCACTTTATATTACAATTTAAAAAACCATAAGCATATTTATTGCTTTCACAGTTCCTTTAGAAAAACTTTTAAGATCAAAATATATTAAATACTAAGTTAAATAATTTCATTTTCTGCCATATACGTATGAAGTTAAAAGTTCCAAGTTATAAAATTAATCAAAAAGTAAAAATTTGGAGATTTTTAAAAAGTAAGGGAATATTTAGCATACAATTCGATACATAATTATTAACCACACAATTCGATACATAATTATACTAACTGATACGTGATTACACAATATTATGCATAATGTATAGTATAGAAATGAAATTCCTTAATATTAACTTATCCATTCTTTTAAATACAGAAGCAAATACCTTAATAAATTTAAATTTCAAGTTAGGCTTAACTTACCCGAGAATACTTCGAAATGGTATAATTTTCTCGCGGTATCGATTTTAGCGATCTATTTAATACATCTTGTTGCTTTGGAAATCTATATACTGACACTTTAGGACCGTTAGTATAATTTCCTCGGCATAATGGTACACAGCACTTTAAAGGCATAATAGAAATAGGAAAAAAAAAATATCAGTATTAAATTAAGCAGACTTGGTTCACTAACGCGCCTTCTCACGACCAAGGGCGAAATGCCCCTTACTTGCTAATGCCATCTAGATGGCCTTGGTTTAGGGGCGATCTTTCGCACCCCATCGAGAAGGCCAACAGTTTGTGACGTCACTAAACTTCGAGCCTTCCGTAGGGAGGCTTGTGTTTAAGAAGGCGTTGGTCGTACCATGTCTTGATCTTCTCTGTCGCCAAGTTCGCCCACTCACGTGTAAAATTTTGCATCACTTTAGACCTAGCCTGCAGATCTTGGATCTACTCCTCAGCCGATGAAGACACATCCAAAGAGCGACCAAACAAGGCAAGGTAGACGAAGGTCACCACCGAAGAGCATTTGGGATGGGGAATAGCCGGTATTATCGTGGACAGCACTCCGATAAGCCAGTAAAAACAGTAACTTCTTGTCCCAGTACTATTGGTTTCTGGAAACCACCAACGAGATATTATTATGGATGGTTCTATTAAACCTAACTACCATGCGTCTGACTGGGGATGTAAAGGTATAGTTTGGGTTTTATCAATGCTGAGTAGCTTGAAAACTTCTTTAATTACAGCTGATGCAAAATTTCTGCCTTGATCGGAATAAAACTGAAGAGACACACCGAACCTGGAAATTCAATGCTGTATCATTACCTCTGCTACTCTGATAGCCTCTTGATCAGGAATAGGATGCGCTTCAGGTTACTTAGTGAAGTAATCAATGACAACCAGAATCTATTTGTTGCCATCAACAGCTCGTGGCAGGGCTTCAAGAATGTCAAAAGCGATACCTTTAAAAGGCGCTCCCACATTGTAACGTTTTTTCTTCGCTCTGCTGCATTTTTTCGGTCCTTTCTGACCCGCACAGGCATCGCAAGATTGGCATCACTTTTGGACATCATCCTTTGCATTACTCCAGTAAAAGCGTTCTCGAACTCTCTGCAAGGTCTTCATGATTCCGAAGTGTCCTCCTGTAGAGCTGCTGTGTAGTTCTTTAAGGAACTCCTGGATCTTAAAGTATCAGTTGCCATCGGAAAGCCTTTCCATCATCCGATTTGAATTTCCGGTATAAGACGCCGTTTCGAATGTGGAGTGAGTCCCAGAGAGCCAAATAGCATTTTGTCGTAGGACTATAGTTCGAAATATCTTGCCAGGTAGGTTTGCTGTTTGAAGATCCTATTAAATCAATTATGGGTTTTATGTCGCCGTCTTACAATTGGTCTTTTCTGACATCATTATCACTAAATGGGTCTCAATCAACTGATGTTGAAGTTGCAACTTGCCGTGCGACCGGATTCAGCAGCTCTTGTTTCTCTTTCGCCCTGGTACGCTATCATTGTCTTTCTGAGCAAGATCTTCCAGACAAGGGTTCGGCGTTTTCAGGAAAGGATCCCTTCTGATAACGGATAGTTATGTCCTCAGAGGTTGAAAAGCATTTCGTTACTTTTAAAGTCCAAGGAAAAATTATATTTCCTTAGAAAGTCCAATCCGAGTATGCAAGGATCTGTAATATCTGCCACATATGAAGTGTGATAGTAGGCAGTAATTCTAAACGTGAGGTTTATGCTTAACTTCCCAACTCTTTCTGTTTGATCACCAGACGCAGTCTGAAGGATAACATAGGATGGCGTCCAAATGAGTTCATCTTTAAAATGTCGAGCTAAATCTTTTCGAATAATAGTAACATTCGCTCCTGTATAGATGACTATATTGCAAGAAATTCCACTGATATATCCCATGACGAAGAGTCCATTATTGCCGCCACTCACTGCAGAAATCATGAGCGCTTTAAAATGGGGCTTCGCATTATTCTTCAAACCCGCTCCGCTATAGCGCCATGTTTTCTGCGTCGCTGCTAGGGAATGGTCTTATTTTCCGTGCCCTGGGGTGTTCTGCAGTTCACTCGGACGTGGTTCTCAGGGAGCACCGCAGTTCTAGCACTGTGTGGATATATTCTTGTCAGTTCTTTTCTGTATCAAGACACTGGCTTATCTATCTGGTTAAATCTTCTGTTCTGTTTTTCGTGTCCTGGGGTGTTCGGCAGTTCCTCCATGGCCTTCAGCACCTAGTTCCAGCACTTTATAGTCGGTTTCTTGTCCCTCCTATACCATCTCAAAGTATTGACTTGTTTGTTTAAATCGTCTAGACGAGCAGTCACTTGATCCTCTGGCTCCTGGAATTTAGCAGCTGTGATTGGGTGGCCATCGCTACCAGTTGCTTGCTGGATTGCCTCGAATTTCATGGCGTACTCCGGAACGCTATTTAAATCCTTGTCATGCGCCATTCGTTGGAGCCTTCTGTATTTCCGTATCCCGGATGCCCTCGATGAAGTACTGCAGGGGTAGGATTTCTTTGTTTCTCTCGGGCACCCCGAAAGGAAGAGGTGAGAAAGCCATTGAACATACATAGTGAGCTTCTGGAGTATTTCCGTGGGCATTTGTTTATTTTAACTGAAGCCTGCTGTATTCTTTCAAAAATTTCTCCTCTAAGCGCAGCTCAACGAGCTGGATAAAGCTTTGAATTCCAGCCTTTGGGAAGAGTCTGAAAGATCTCTGCTGCATCTGTTCTGAAAGAAGCGGAGAGATGACAAGCATTGGCTTGGAAATCTTATCATTCACTTCTATCACTATAGGAAACTGTGTCATTTATACTTGCCAGGAGGTCTTCCCATCATATAGGAATAACTTCAGAGAGGTACGAGAAGTCATGAGTAAATATTTAAAACCATTAGTATTGCTCCCTGCCATTTCTACGAATTTCTTCAAGGTATGAACTTCTTTGGCAACCGCAGAAACCCTGTCATCAGTTTGTTGTTCCAAGGCAGAAACGCTCTCTTCTAGAAACTGTAATCGATTTGTTCTTCCACGGCCGAAACTCTTTCTTCAGAGTGTACAACTCAAATGCGTCTATTCTACCTTCCAGAGCCTCAAATTGGTTTCCGATTATGCAGGTAATTTCTCTTTTCGTTTCCTCTTGACCAGCTTCAATCGTTTTTTGAATGTTATCATCTCCCCTTTAAAAGACTCTGGAACACTTTTCATCTCCTCTTGACCAGCTTCCATCTTTGAACGGCTTTCACCTCCTTTTGACCAGCTTCCATCTTTGAATGGCTTTCATCTCTTCTTTAACAAATGCTTGACCAGCTCCTATCTGTTGTTGACCAGTTTCCATCTTTTCTTGAACGGCTTTCATCTCATCTCTAACAAATGCTTGACCAACTTTTATCTCTTCTTTAACGAAGTTGACGGTGCCTTCCATCTCTTCCTGAAATGCAGCCATCAACTGTATTAATTGTTCCTCCATCGCTCTTGTCACAGGCATTCAATCCCACTTCTAACACCAAAAAGTGTTGCGTACGTGCGGGTTCGTAATAGGTTGAATGCGCAATAGGTTAATAAAATTTATTCTTATCAAAAGAAATATATCGGAATTCCGTAATTTTCCTCAGAAATGGTCATACAAATTTTCATAGTATCACACAGTGTAAGAGAAAGCTAATCAGATCTCACGCTGAACTCGCAACAAAAGCAACTAACTGACTGACTATACAACTGAGAGCTGATGAGCTTTCTTCGGCCTTAGATAGATTTCAACCGGCCGCCGAGATATTTCTGCTTCCTGAAATTACTGAAAAGCAATACGAGGTTTAAGATGATAGAGGATACCGTGATAGAGGGACTGGACCAAACTGTCGTCAAATTTGGCACCTTTTGGCCATTTTTGCCAAATTTGGTAACAATATAGGTCACTAAAACCGTAGTCAGCTTGGCGTTATCTCGCCAAATTTACACAGATACCCATTTACTCAACTTTAAATGCACTTGCCCCTGTATTCTTACTTTTCCAGCATAGCTTTCCTTTAAAATTACTCCCGTGCAACATTTCACAGAAAAATACAACAATTTTACTTATAATTCTACTAAAATTACCCATCTAAGTGCAAAATTCGTAACAATATGAAAAAGGGATTTTTTAATTAATGAACAATAGTATGTACCACAAAACTCTGGAAAACGCGAGGAAGCATATTGATATTCAGTTAGTAAATACTGAAAAAAGCTAAAAAATTAATATCCCCTCCAACCATTCATAATTTCAAGCTTTTTGATAGATCCGTGGTTGAAATACGGAGGCTGAAAATTGAGTTTATCTAAACGGACCCATTTACACTGGTGTGCAAAAATTAAGGACGAAGTCGAAAAAATTAGCATATCAGCTGAACGAAGAGGCAGAGCGGACAGAAAGACTAATCAGGAGATTAAGTAAGGTGATGTACGGTTGCACATGCGCAGATATGCAGGTAGACGTAATAAGGGAGTGTCTGAGTAGTATAAAGCATGTTGTCGGTGTAAGATCAGTATTTCTGGCAAAGAGATTGCACGCCGTATAGCAGTTAAAATCACACCGAGTTGCTGCCTCAGCGAGAAATGGCGAATAATCAATCTGTTAGACGACATCTGGATGCTTTTACCCGAGGTCGAATCATTGGGAAGTTGGAGGAAGGCCGCAGTGTGACAAGTGGGGCTGCAGAGTTCGGAATTGCTCACAGCATCGTTTCACGACTTTGGAGACAATTTCAAACTACAGGAACAGCTATCCGGGGGTTTAGTAGTGGTCGTCCACGAGGAACCACACCCGCAGATGACCGGTATATTGCCTTACAGGCCAGAAGAAACAGGCGGCAGACAGCGGGAGAAATCGCTAGACACACGACACAGGCGACTGGACGACCGATATCGCGTTTTACCGTGGCCAGAAGACTGCACGGTGGTGGTCTGTTTGCACGACGCCCTGTACGGTGTGTACCTCTAACGCCTGCCCATCGGAGAAGGCGTTCTCTGTGGTGCCGGGAACACCGGAATTGGAGAGACAATGAATGGGGACGAGTACTCTTTACAGATGAGAGCAGATTTAGTCTGAGTTGCGATTCTAGACACATACACATCTGGACAGAGCGGGGAACACGCAATAACCCCTTCAACATCATCAAAAGGGACTGTTTTGGAGGTCGCGGAGTTCTCGTTCGAGCAGACATAATGCTTGGTAGCCGGACCGACCTTCATATCTCCCAAGGAGGTTCGTCACCTGGGACTGCTATTGTAACGAGGTTCTTCTTCCTTACATGCGTCTTTTCACAAGGGCTATGGGTCCTCAGTTCCTCTTCATGGACGACAACGCTCCACCTCATCGCACAGTTACTATCGAAGAGCTATTGGAGAGTGAAGATATTGAACACATGGATTGGTCGGCAAGGTCTCTGGATCTAAATCCCGTCAAGCATGTACGGAACTTACTGGGGAGACCCGTGGCAGGACGCAAATTATCGCCAGTAACGATTCCGAAACTGCGATTGGTGCTACTAGAGGAACGAACAGGAGTGTGTCAACAGCTCATTAACAACCACATATCCAGCATGCACAAATGATGTGAAACCTGCCTAGCAGTCAGGGGAGATCATATCCCCTATTAAAGACCGGATGTTTCTTGCTGGACACCCATCACAGGGATGTTTCGGCCTTCAGTCGCATTGCGCTCCATGCTACTTTTTCAATAAAGCTTCTTTTTATCCCTCTGATTTCTGTTTTAGTAATGCTTACATTACTCATGTCCTTACGTATTGGGGATCTTATGGTATTAAATGTGTTGATTTGGAAAGGTTTTGTACAAAGTTATATTTAAAAAACCGTCTCGTCCTTAATTTTTGCACACAAGTGTATATAGGACTTGTTACGCTAGAACTTAGTACATATCACATATAGAAATTTCATTATAATCATGTCAACAGAAAATGTAGAGAAAGAACCAAGCTATTTTTAGCGCTCTCTAATTCTCTGCAAAGTCTTCATTATTCCGAAGTGGTCTCTTGCAGGACTGCTGTGTTGTTCTTTGATCCGAGATCCTGGACGTATCAACTGCCTTCGAAAAGTCTTTCCATCGTCCGCTTCGAATTTCTGGTAGATGGCGCCGTTTCTAATATGGAGCGGGTTCCATACAGCCCAATACCGCTTTGCTGTAGGATTACATATCGAAATGTCCAGCCAGGTAGGTTTTATGTTTGAAGACTCCATTAAATAAATTATGAGTTCAATGTCGTCGTCTTCCAACTGGCCTTTACTAAATTCGTCTTCACTCCGTGGGTCCGGCTCAGAGAATGTTGGATTTGTAACTTGAAATACAACGGGATTAACCAGCTCGTATTTCGCTTAGACCCTGCAACAATATTGGCAGCTTTACGGACATAGTCTTCTAAACAGGTCTTCAGCAATTTTATGTGATGATCTCTTCCGGCGGTACATAGTAATGTCATATTTCTGGAGTCTCTGTATCCATCTGTCTATTTGACCTTCGGAATCTTTGAAATATAAGACCTAGGGCATGATCAAAGTTGCATGGTCTGTGTGTAGCAGAAATTTACTGCGGTAGAGGTAATAGTGGAAATATTCTACGGATTTACCTATGGGGAGTAACTCTTTCCTGTTGACACAATAATTCCTCTCCGATTTAGATAGACACATGCTCCAGTATGCTAGGGCACATTCTTGACCATTTATATCTTGAAACAAAACAACAATCGCACTCTCATCCGTGTCAAGAATAAATAGTTTGTCGAGCTGAAGATACGTCAAGATTGTCGTAGATTTTACAGCGTCCTTCAATTTGTAAAATGCATCCTCGCATTCATTTGTTGACACGAACTTATGCTTGCTCTCATCAGTTTCTAAAAGGTCTTGCGCTGGAAGAAAACACATTCCCAGGTCTCCTATTGTAGATGCAAAGCCTCAGGAAATATCTCAGCTGATGAACATTTCCGGGGCTTCTCCAATGTTTAACTGCCGGCACGTTTCCTGGATCCGTACACACACCTTCAGCAGAGATGACATGTCCGAGGTAAGTCACTTTCTGTCTGAACAATTTACATTTAGGCGGGACTTAATTTTAGATTAGCTTCCTTCAGTTTCTGAAGCCCCTTTATAAGATTTCCTATATGCTCCTCAAAACTTTCTCTCGATAATGAAGATACCATCCGTGTATATCCCACAGGCTTCGAAGGAAAGACTTCTCAGCACGGTCTGTATGAGGCGTTCGAATGGTGCCGATGCATAACATGATCCAAACGGCATCGCCTTGAACTATCAAATCTTTGTCTGGTAGTAATGCCCTCTTTTCTCAGCCATCGGGGTGTATCTCTATCGGCCAATATCCATTCTTTAAATAAAGATTCGAAAACCACTTGCTTATCCCCCAGGAGGAAGTTAATATTCTTAAAAAGTGTTCTAGATAAAGGCAAATTTATTTGTTTGAGAGAATTGTGGGAATTTGAAATTTATAATTTTCAAAGCATGCTTCCTAGGAGTTTGGGGCCTTGTCTTGGTCTGGGGGTTCTGTCCCCTAAGGGAGACAGTCTAACACCAAACTCCGCGAAAATGACTGCAAATTTGTTCATGGAAGTGCAGATAGAGTCTGTAATTAAAATTAATGAGATGGTTAACAAAGCTTTTATTGTTTTAAGTGAGATACAGACTGCAGTAGATGAGTCTGCTCGGACTGGAGTGAATTTAAAGAAGAAAGTATTGCACAAGAGTTACTTCCTGACGCAAGAGTACAACTGGCCAAGAGTACAACTTGTGCCAGAAAGAGAAGAGTTACTTTTTGGCTTAACTGTTTTACAAGTACTGGAAAATAGCTTGTTGATGAGAAAATTAGAAGAGAGAAAGGAAGCTTCAAAGTTTCAGCAAGAAGTAGTACCTTCATTTGCTGATACTGCAAAAGAACATAGAAATGCAGTTGTAGAAATGTTTGCCAGTTAGTTAACAACAACCTCAGTTTTCAAATTAGCGATTTGTTCCTTAATCTATAATACTGAATGAATAGTTATGGGTACAAAAATTAGTGGTTCGAAATCATGGCTCTGGAAATTTAGTTATACGAAAGTTAATTTTTTTCACCATTGTTTCTCCATTGTCAAATTACAGTTTTTTGCAATATTTAAATTATAAATTCAAAATAGCGTTCTTAGTTTGCAAAGCTTCAATATATTTATATAATAGTATGAGCTAAAAATATCGTATAACTTGTTTCATTAGCTGATTAATGTGAAACCACATATTCTAAATATTTTTGCATTTCCTAAACACATTTTGCTGTTTTCTTAACAGATAAAGTTTAAATTTAATACAATGTTACATAGTTTATTATGCAAAAGCATAACAACATTTCATGAAATAATAATTCCAGTTCGTAAAACAATCATTGTTACAAAAGCAAAATTAATTTAATTTTTTATATAATTTTATTTTATTTTGCTTTGGTTTAAATAATATGGAAATATCATATTTTACAATACATACCGTTAAAAGGTTGTTAATTTAATCTATATGAATCCGTACAACGCAGAGCGTACCGTTTTTGGGCGAGTCAGGCACTTGCTAGCAATGGAGAGCAATTACTGCATAAATGCAGATTTGAAAAGGAATAAAAATATGTAGGAGAAGCAATTATGAGATTTGTTTTAGGTAGTAAAATCTGATGGTAGGGCTTTGATGCTGGATACGTGGAATTTTTAAAGTGTTCATTTGATTTTTCTTTATTAAAATCAGAAATGGTTCCAAAATGTGCCAAAAAGGCATTAATACACATCTTAGTATTAATTTTATTATTTTATTATTAGACAAGAATTAAAGAAGCATTTCCTTAGTATAATTTTAAGTGAAGAGAAATAGATTATACGATTTTTCTTTTAACATAAAAAATAGTTTCTCGTTTATTTTTAGCTCAGTAAATATGAAAACAATTTTATGTCATTTTAGAATCTGAGCAATTATAAAACTCATTCACACATTTATTTATTTTAGTTAACAGGAAATTAGTAGTATTTATGAAAATAAGTGTAATTCTTCTGCTTAATTTTTCGGAAAAAATGGCATATTTTGTATAGTTTTACAGACTAAAATTTATTTCATTTTCAACTACACAAATTTACAACTTTTGTTAAAATAAAAAAAAATGAGGAAATATAAAACGCCTTGTACTTTACTAAAAGAAATATTTATTTGTCCTACGTTAAGAGGCAGCAGTAGTTACCTGTAGTTTTCAAATACTCCGACTGACTTCTAGAGAATTCGTTTTCTGCTGTAAACAAATTTCCGATAGAAAGTTTATTTGTTTGTTTGAATGCCGCAAAGAATATGAGGTCTATCCCAATAAAAAGAATTCCGTGAAGTTACATTTTCCCTTAAAATCAGATGTTCTTCCGCTAGATGGTGACAAAGACTTCACTTTAACGAATCGTTTCATCACATGAAAATTTACAAGTTGCCACAGTGAAATTTTTTAATTTTTCAGTGAAAGATTACTTTCTTAATTTTCTCAAGCATTTTAAATACGACTGCAGAAATTAATATCCTTTCACTGTCTATTTCTGCAAGTGATGCATCAAAGCAAAACAAGATGGGATGAGGTTAGATAATTAAACTAGATGTAATTAGGCGGTTAGATGTAATTTTTAAATTTTCAATGACAAAGTAAAGTATCTTGTTTGTTGAAGTGAAGCACATTCATTTAAAATAAAATTATTATTTCGGATAAAGTTTGTCGGCGTGGCTTAAATGTACGTTTCGATTTATAACCATTTTTATTACATTTATAAAATTTTTCACAATGGGTTAAATGCTGTTAAAATACAGTTCTTAATTCAAATTCTGTGTAAAGTTACGCAATTTGTATTTTTGACACAAATTAATATTAATTTATATTCCTTTGTCACGGGTGATATTTTAACTTCCTTCATACATAACTCCGATTAAATGTAATGTCCTTTTCTTTTATATTGTTATCGTTCAAACAAGTAATGCATCTATTTAAAAGTTTGATACCATAGTTATATTCCCTTAATCTCTCAAATAAGAAATACCTTTGCATAACTTATTTGGTTGTTTTTCATGGTTTTCTTAATATATAACCCGATTATCAGCCAGTTACCCTTAAAAAGTCCTCCACAAAGGCATCCCTCCTCTTAGCTCATAGGCAGGCAAGTGTTGTGTGTTTTGTTCCATTCAAATAATCTAACCTAAGAAATATTTTTCTCTAAGTAAATCTCTTAATAAAGAAATGAGTTACTTTAACACCTTAAATATGTTATATGTAAAAACATGACATAATGGAAGAAGAGAAGAAAAGAACTAACGTCTTAAATTTTAAATATAATTCCAGAAATTTACGTGAAGGAAACATGTGAAAAGCGCATAAACATGTCAACGTTGAAATGTAACATATAATTTGTAAAACTATAATAATTAAAAAAATTATTGTACATAACTAGAACCTGGTTATGGAAGTATGACATCATTTGCAATGTTATGGATATATGACATCATTTGTTATGTGACGCAAGGTACCACGCATGAAAGAAATTTATTAATTTGTGAAATTACTTTGAAAATAGTAGAGCACGATGCAAATTACAACAATAAAATGAAAAAAAATAAACTCCTTTTCACATCATCTTTTAATATTAATAGCAACTGAAGTTCAATTATATCTGCCAAACAAAACTTCTATAAATTAAAATTTTTAAGCAGTGAGACAAAAATCAGAGTAAGCTTTTGTTGATGCCCTTGCTGCCGCTCTCTCTGTAATAGAAATAAAAGTGAATCGATTATCAACTCATTATTTTTTTCTTGTTCATATAACTTTTAAATTATGCTTTTATTATTATCTATTAATTATTACACATATCATTCACATTAGTATGCATGAGCAATGCTTACCTTAAAATTTAGCAGTTACGAGATTAACAGGAGGAAGTTAAGAGAGTTAAGTTACGAGATTTAACAGAAGGAACAGAACGAAGAAAATGGTAGCGAAAATTCTCAAGACAAAATAAAAAAAGCTCTCTTGACAATACTATATACGGTAGAATATGTGTGCATTCCCCATAGAATATAGTTCCATGATTTCTTCGTATATAACACCAAGTAAAAGCACGCTATAAACTATCAATACTTTTAATAAAAAAGAAATAATTAAAATCACAAGCTATATTAAGCATAAATAATTTATCTCGAAATGTTTATTGAAACATTTAACATTGATTCAGGTGGACAAAGTCAGTGAACAAGAAAAAGAATTAAGTCTGAGAAAAGAATTACGCGAGAAAGGCAAAGAAAGGTCAGAATGGGGAAACTGAGAATTTTCTTGTGGTCATATTAAATGGTTGCTGTGACGCGTATGTGACATCCGTGTAACATTCACATCCACATCTCAACGTGACATCTCTGTGACGTTGTATCACAGAGATGTCATGTCATGTGACATCTCTCTGATTTTGTCACAAACGTCATGTGACGAAAATGTAACTCTAGAGATCACTGTAACGTCCCATTCACTAAGAATTTCGTATGAGATGCATTCAGAATAAACAAACCGTACCGCCTTCCCAAAGAATCGAACTGCAGGAGTACTGTATTGTAAATCTTTTTCATTCTGATTTGTGCGGCCTCATCTGAATCTAATCAATAGATGGATCATTTTATTTTGCAAACTTTATCGATGATAAACCTCGATAAGTTCATGTTTGTTTTATAAACTCTAAGGATGTTGTTAAAGAAGCTTTTATATATTTTAAAGCATCTGTTGAGAATAAACTAAATTCTTAAATCAAAACACTCCGAGCGGATAATGCTTTAGAACATTTATGAAAAGACTTTAATGAACTCATAATGACGCGGGAATAAAATACGAAAAGACGACTTCTTACACTTCGGCGCAAAGCGACGTTGCTAAAAGATTAAACCCCATTTTAATTTTATTAGGCGATGTTTATTATTACAATCCAATCTTCGCCATAAATTATGGGCTGTCAACATTCGAAATCACTACCCGACGCGAAGTTTAAGAGGCAGCTCAAAAACACCTTATGAGATGATGTTTAGCAGAATCTGTGATTTTCGAACCCTTGGTCGAAAGTATTTCAGCTAAATAAAAGGTCAGGAATAAGCAAATTTGATATTCATTCTAAAACATATATTTTTATTAACTATTCTGATTGATAAAAAGAGTATTGACTTTGGCATTCTGATAAATTTGCAGTAATAATGAGCAGAGACGTAAAATTTGTTGATGAATTCACAAATTATAGTAGTTATGACTCAAAATTTTTTTGCCTTTCGCTCCGAAGGAGAAAAAGATAAATAAAGTATATTGTGAAATTCATCCCTTCCAGACAACACGGAATCGCCGTTTGGCTCTGAATGCGAAGAAGAAAGCGATCTAGATAGAGAATGAGTGCCTCTTATTCAATTTAAAAGGGAACCTAGTCGTCTAAAAAATTTAAAACATGTTTGCCTGGAAAGCCTAAAAGAGTATATCACTATAAAATTGTAAACAAAAATGAATTGATTAGGAAAACATTAATGCCACAGTTAAAGAAGCCATATGCTGAAAATTATCATGATGTTATGCTATCAGAATGTGCTTCTGTCGTAAAAGAAAAGCCTTGAGAGTTAATGAAAAAGCCTTAAAATAAGACAGTTGTTGGTAGTAAATGGGTACTTAAATTAAAATACCATCAAGACGACACTATCGAAAAATATAAAGCTAGGCTAATCGCTTTAGGATGTGCCCAAATCCCTAATCTTGACTTTAAGTAAAATTGTTCCGCTGTTGCCAGATTACGTTCCATACCTAACCTATGCTGTGTCTAGAGTACAGTCAAAATGCTTACCAATTAAGATTTGTAATAGCCAATGTAAATTGAAATTTAGATGACGAAATTTATATGGACCTTCCCGAAGGTTTTCGCAGTGATACCAATTCACGTAAAATATGTCTCCAGACGGTATAGTGGTTAGGGGAGCCTGACTGCTATACCGGAGGGCAAACTTTGGTATCAGACGAGTCTGTCTCCTCACCCACAAACGAGATCATGACCAACAAGAAGTTGGGTGTCCTATTATGGTTCTTGTTAAGAAAACATTAAATATTCTTTCTACGATGCGTTCAAAAAAGATTGGTTTATGATTTATTGACAGTTTGAGCGACAAACTAAACATGATCAACGACCTGGTTAAGAATCAGTGTCTAAGTGTGTTTGAATTAAACGCCACCATCGACACTGATTGTGCTGCAAAAGTTGCTGATTTGAAAACGGAATTAAAGACTCAATTACGTACTATTCATGAAGATGTTCTTTCAGTTAAAAAGCGAGTAATTTCTAACACACAATATATTAATCCCTTTGATAAGATTAATGACGCTGAGAGGGGTACTAATGAAGTGATTGTCACACCTGTGTCAAAAGACATCAGCGTATTCGACACTCTTGCCTTCGAGCTTCCTCAGGGAGAGATTAACTCATCCCGTCGTTGATCCATTTTTGTGACGTAATGTATCAGTGGTGTTTAAAATGTGCTCTGCACAAGACGCCCCATCTCCGGTAAACGTAGTACAGAATAATCCGAAATTCAAGGGGGTTTTACGTGCCCGTAAAGAACGTTTTGTAACATTTAAGATCATCGTTTATAACAACCCTCGAAATGTCACGGCTGATCAAATAGCTGTGGGTCTTCGACGATATTGCGAATGCTCAGGAAGTGATTGTGTTAGATCTCGTTTCGAGATGCGTCATCGCAAAAATCCTGAGCTACGACACCAGGTTTTTACAGTTACAGCAAAATGTCAACTTCATTCTGTGGTGGATAGCTGTGTCTCTATTGGATGGCGCACATACCCCCTGAAACTTTTTCTGCGACTCATATGATGCTTCAAGTGCCAAATGTATGACCACACTACCAAGAACTGTCTGAACAGATCTTACTGCGGTCATTGTTCTGGTGAACATTTCACTCAGGATTGTCTCTCGGACTTGGTTTCTTGCGCAAATTACTTAGAATAAAATCATGTCTCAGGTGCTGGTTTGGATACTAGTCACTCCACTGACTCGCATGACTGTCATATTTACCAAGAACAAATTAAATATCTGAAAATGCACACTAATTTCGACATGTGAATGTATTATGTATTGGTGTATTTTAGTGTTGATGCTTGTTTTTTTAAAGATTTTTGCATTTTTTATCATGTATATATCCTCATTTTACTTTAACTTATATTTTAACATTTGCATTTTGAGTTTTCCGGCGATTGGTTCCTTGCGTTTTGGTACTTTTTGTTTGTCTAAAATTTCATCTTGTATTTTTGGTGTTTTTGCGTTTCAGAATATACTTATTTTAAATGCAAATTTAAATCATTGTAAAGCCGCCGTCTGTCAGCTTTCCGCTGTCGATGGGATTCTACAAAAACAATTCGATATCATAACGATATAAGAGCCTTACCTGATTGAAGGCTCCCCAGCGCACGTCCCCGGGCATTGATCTGCTATTTATGAACAAAATGGTAGAAGTGTTATATATATTACATACAAAAATCTCAACTTTATTCCAGTTCACATTTTAAATACAATTGTTGCTATTAGAATACTTTGCGGCGATGGACCTCTTGGGTTAATGTTTGTCTAGTTTTCGCCAGCCGAGGATCTACAACCACATTTACATAAACTGGAACAGGTGATTTCAAAATTTGATCGTTATTTTATTTTTGGTGATTTTAATTCATGTTATTTTAAATGAGATCCATGATGTCAGCCCCCCCAATTAAATGTTTTAGTCTCTGATTTTATCTTTTGTAATAATATCATTCTCCCTAACGACATCAATTCAAAACCTACATTTGTATCTTCGGTTGGTTGTGGGTGGACTGACCTATTTCTCGGATCCTTTTCAGTTGGTTCTCAATGAGTGTCTATTGTTATGCTAGATACTAAGGAATCACACTCAGATCATCACTACGTTATAATTAACATGAATAGAGAGATCTCCTTTCAGTCTAATAGAAAATTTGTTACAAAAAAAGGGTTTTGGTCTTCAAAAATATTGTAAAAGAATAGGTTACAAAATTAAATCCTTTCACAATGAACTAGTTCGAATAAATAATGCTGATGACCTTAATCTTTTCGTCCAGAAACTGGAAGACTTTCTCATCATTGAAACTGAAAGATCTCTGTTGGTCAAGGCTCAAAAACCTTCTCTGAATACTTGGTGGGATTCCTCCTTGGTTTCCTTCCGTAAGAGGGTCCGAGCCTTGAGCTCCTCGTCGCAAGTCGTTGATATTTCGGATGAAGTTCGTCTTCAAAGAAAAATTGTTTATAGAAAAACATTGGCACAGCATCGGAAAAAGATCAAACAGACGAAAAGACAATTTAAAGAAAAAGTGTTTTAGTGTAATAGTGTTTCTAAGTTAATACTTAGAAACACTATTACGACTATCCTTTCAAATTAGTCAATAAGTACAGGAAGAATATTATACAGCCCATTACTAGGCGATATCCCCAAATTGAGGGATTATTACAATGAACTTATAAATGATAACGTTCATTTTGGTTAACCCGGTGACGTTGTTAGCTTAGGAGTCGACAATTTCAGCTCTTTCCAAACCAATCATCTCAACTTTACTCAAGATGAACTAAGTTCTGTTGTAAATAGTTTACTTGATCGAAGTGCGCCGGGACTCAACGGGATCACCCCGAAAATTATTAAAACATTGTATTCTTTCTTTCCTGTGTTTTGAGTTATGTAACAAATGTTTATTACTAAGTGTTTTTCCCGATCTATGGAAAATTGGCAAACTTGTTTCGATTCCAAAAAATAACAATAAATTAAGACCGATCTGCATGTTAAAAGTTTTCGAGAAAATATTGGATAAACTTGTTTCTAATAGATTGTTTTATTTTAAGTTTAAAAACGACTTTGTTTCTACCAGACAATTTGGTTTTGTGGCTCAAAAGTACTCAGAGGCTGCACTTTTGAAAGTCATTGATTTTATTTGTATGTACAGGAAAATCAAACATGTTGCAGTGATTTCGTTTAACGTTTCCGGTGCCTCCGACACCGTTTACTGGCCCTTGCTTTTTGTCCCATCTTTATAATTTAGGCATACCAAAAAAATTTGTTTGCTCTTATTCGAAATTATTTCAATAATAGAGGTGTCGTTTTTCAGACAAATACCCCGGATGTCAATATTATGCAAAGTGTATATCGCGGATGCCCGCAAGTGTCGAACAGCGCTTCTCTGTTCTGGAGTCTTGTTATGCAGTCACTCATTTCTAATACTTTTGAGGAGGGGGTTGACGTGGTGGCTTACGCAGACGATCTTTTATTGCTTATACATGCTGATTCATTGGAAAAATTGGAGGGAAAATTCTTAAATTTTGTAGTGATTTTGGACCAATGGTGTCAAACAGAAAAGATGAAGATCAATGAAATGAAGACCAGTTTCTTGTTCTTTCCAAGAGGTGGCCCTCACTTTCGTCCCCCTAAACTACGTCTTAATTACAAAAATTTTAAACCTGCTACTGAAATTAAATATTTAGGAGTTTTAATTGATCAAAACCTTAATTCCATTTCCCATTTTAACTTTATACATAAAAATATGATTTTAAGTTTTCATAAAAGAAAATTTTTTGTTGATATTTTAAAGTCATTATATTTTAATGTTTTTATTCCCATCTTTACATATGGAATCACTGCATGGGGCTCTAGAGCGGGGGAGTTGCTAACGCTTCGAATGAAGATGGTTTCCAATCAAAGCGGTGGCTGTTATGGCTCCCCCGAGGTGTTTCAAAACAGTCTCGAGTGAGGTACTGTGCGCCTTGGCGGGAATTCAACCCCTCTCTGTCTTTTATAAGTTCTATTTTGATAAGGCTTCATTTCGTATTAATTATGTTGACTCTGTTGCTTATGATGATAATTTTGTTTTTTAATGTGCTTTTTTTAGATTCAATTATCATCTTATTCATCCCGCAGAACGCTTTGCCCTCCCATATATTTATTATTTTCCGGACACTCGTGAATACGAGATTTTTACCGACGGTTCCGGGTTGAGTGAGGGGGTGGGCTCGGCTTTTACTGTATTATATTATGGTGCTGAAATTCATAATGAAAGATTTCGATTAGACACATTTAATTCTGTCTTTCAAGCCGAGCTCGCCGCCCTATATTATGCTTAAAATAGATTAAACAACAAAATTTTATTTCTAATAAAACCTTTAATATATCTTCAGATTCTATGTCTTCTTTAGAGGCTTTAAAATCCGTTAACTCTACGAATTGCTTGGTTAATGATATTAAAAATTTGTATTCTCAATTACGCTTCAATTTTACTATTATTTAATTTTACTATTATTTTATTATAACTCATGCAGGTTTTTTGGGCAACGAGAAGACTGACGTCCTCGCCATGGAAGCCGCATTGGGGGATTGGTCGGGAACCGCCTCTTCCCAGGGTTCTAAAAGAATTGCCCGCTGCATTATACGCAATTATTACTTAAATAAATGGAATGACGCTTGGCAATCTTCAGCACGTAAATCTATATATCTTCTCAATCTCGATTTAAATAAATACAGCAATTTTTCTGCACTTAATGATATAGATGAAAACCAACTTTTAACTGGACATGGGCGCTTCCCGGCCTATCTCTTCACAATTAAGATCCAAAATAATACTTTGCGCGGCGCGGCACTTCCTCGAACAATGTACACTGGTTATCATAAATTAAGGAAAAATCACAAAAATCACGATTACTGAAAAAGTTACATGTAGAATTTTATGAAACTTACCCACAATATACAACACATAGTAAGGTATCAAATAACATGAAAAGAAATCATCAGACAAAACTATGGTAGTGTAGAAATTAGCACATGTATAAAATGAACAAATCGAAGGTGTCAGTTTGCTATAGGAAAAGTACCTTCAATATGGAATATGATTGCCTCTAAAAGCAATACAGCACATACAGCGATGTGTGATGCTTTCAATTATACGGTCTATCAGTTCCATAGGAAGCGAGAGCCATTGCTCTTGCAAAGCAGTTGCAAGCGCGGCAAGGGTCTGAGGGGGCGGATTGAGAGCATCTAGACGTCTCCCTAAAGTATACCACACGTGCTCGATAGGATTCAAGTCCGGGGATCGAGCTGGCCACTCCATGCGCATAATTGTTTCCTGTTGAAGATAATCATCTACGATGCAAGCCCTTTGTGGTCTTGCATTGTCGTGCTGTAACATGAAAGCATCACCTATTGCCCCGGCATATGGGCGCACATAAGCATCAAGGATGTTATCTCTATAAACCTGAGCATTCACGGTTTCCCTTGGAAAGACATGGAGGTCTGTGCGTCCACCCAAAGAGATCCCACCCGAAACACAGACATTTCCTCTTCCATATTCATCTCTTTCACGGATGTTTGATGGATAACGGGTTCCAGGTTCTCTGCATATCAAATAACGCCTACTATCGCTTTCTAGACTAAACCTGTACTCATCCGTAAAGAGAACAGCCCTTCATTGATCAGGCGTCCAGTGGACATGTTGTCATGCCCACTGCAAACGGTCCCTCCTATGGCGTGACGTCAGCGGCACGCAAATGGCTGGCCGCCTCGCATACTGACCACCTTCGTGAAGCCTTCTGCGCACAGTTGAGGTTGACACCAACCTTCCGGTGGCTGGAGCAAGGGAGGATCTAAGAAAAGTCGCAGTAGCGGTTCTATTCCTGCGTGCACATAATGTCAAATATCGGTTATCGGCGCTCGTCGTAGCAGTTGGTCGTTCTTGGCTGAACCTCCTAAATGCCGAATTTGTGGTTTGAAATTGCTTCAAAGTCTATGAACCACAGAAGGACTCACATTTAGCCATCTGGCCACTTCTGTTTGACTTTGCCCTGTCTCTAGTCTCCCAATGGCTCTCCATCGTAGTTCTGCAGGCAAATGATGCCTGGAGTTCATCGTTACGAATTGGCTTTCTCAGATTTCTGATGTCACTATCACAGTGAAATATGTGGCCTTGCTCTCAAACATGGACTTTTACGCTCCTCGAAGATGACGTATTCCGACTGCAGCGCCACTAATTTGCATATTGCAGTTTTACTAAGTTACTCTTACTTGGCAACATATTGAACTTTTACACGGTTTGGCTTATTTTTGAGGGAGTTATCGCTATTTTTGTGATTTTTCCTTAATTTATGATAACCAGTGTAGTTTGTTTAGCAATTTAAGAATACATTTCAATATAGTTGGCAATGATTCTTTCGTTGATTACAAAAATTTCAGTTTAATGTGTAAAAAAATAATGAAAATCATCAATAGTGAGCGACTGACTGTGGGCATCGAAATTTAATTTTGATATTAATAATCATTCCCGATGGTGTTCTGCGTTCTCATTTGTTTCACTTCTGTTATATGTTTACATGTTGTGACATCCTTTTCCTTTTCTTTATTTTTGTTATTAACCCTACATTTTCCTAAGTTTGTTATTACTATTTGTTCTCTCTTTCCTTTTGTGCCGTCTAAAGAGGCAGTCCTAAAAAAGATTTTATTCTATTTATGGTTATATTTAATTAAAGCTTTATAAAAGTTAGATTGTAGAGAACTGCCTGTATTTTATGATTTTGTTCATTTCCTTTTATTTGTCCTTGGTTATTCGGGCTTGGGGCTTTGATCTCTCGGGGGCAGGCTAGTTGTTTGGGACGCTCCGGGTGTCGTCGTTTGTGGTTGGAGGGGGCAATGGTGATTAAAACTGTCCTGTCCTTCGGACAGTTGGGTGGGCCTGGTCCCTCTCACTTTGTGGTACCCGAGGACTCGGGTTCGAATCCCAGAGAAGGCATGGAAACAAAACTATCTGTCTCTTCATAGGAGGTAACGATGGCCGCCTATTAGATGCCTCCATACCACCACTTCTGCCCTTAGGAGTGGGCTAATGTCGTTATAGGCAAGTACCCGGCATTGGAAAAAAAATGTCTGTAGAGAAGTTTTATGTATAGATGGTGCTATGCGAAGAGAAAGTTTGATTAGTGGGAAAGGAAACGCTGCTCCGTAATGACGAAACAGAACACAAAAATAAGCGTTTTGAAGTTAGCATGTAAAATTTATGACACTATGGGATTAATTACACCATTTGCAATTAAAGCGAAGATTCTATTTAAAATATTATGGGAGAGAGGTGTAGAATGAGATGAAGAGCTAAATGACGATTTGAAAGCTGAATGGGAGAATTGGTATAGGGACATTTCTATATACTCTATGAAAACTTTATTAATGCTTAAATGTTATTTCAAAACAGTTTTCACCGCATTCCATTTACATATTTTTGCCGACGCTGGTGATATGGAGCTGCAGGGTATGTCCGCAGCAAGGTATCACATGAAAATTTTGAAGTTGGCTTTGTATAGCACCAGTGAAGAAGTTAACTTTGACGCGGTTACAGTTGAGGGCAATATTGATTGCAGCAAGAATACTCACCTTCTTAAACCCCATTTTCCACTAGAGGGATAATTACGTCTTGTGGATCGATTAAACAGTAGCTCTCCATTGGATCCACAGAAATGCCAAACAGTGGAAATTTTTTGTCATGAACGAAAAGTTAACGAAGTTCATTAAATATCTGATCCATCGAATTGGAGACACTGCGGCAGCCGAAATGATCCATAGGATGTAATATAAAAAAGGTGCAGAGTAGATAAAAATGAAAAATGGTTTAGAGGTCCCAACTGATTAAAACAACCTGAAGAAAAATAGCATCACAGTGAAGTTGAAATTGATCCTTTGACTATGGAAGAAAGAAGATCAAAATTTAAAATTTTAGTGAAAGCGACATTTTTACAAAAAAAAAGGGAAATTACCACTTAGATTTGAACTAATACAATTCAGTTGCTGTACACAAAAACAACCTATGTTAAGAGATGCATTTTTAATGACAGAAGTAAAAAAAAAAAAAAAAAGGGAAAAAAAAAAAAAGTGGAAAGTAGAATTCAAGCTGAATTAAATGCCCCGGAAATTTTCGATGCAGAAACCTACTGGATCAATAAAATACAGAAAGAAAATTTTAAGGAAAATGCATTCCAAGAGAATCAGATTCAAGATTTGAACCCTAGCTTCATTTAGCTTAGAACTTCATTTAGCTTTAGATGACAAAGAAATGACTATAGCTGACAAAAAAACTACAAAATCAAAAATGAAGTTTCCCTCTAAAGTTATATTTAAAGACGCTCACGAAAAGGTATACTACGTAGGAATTTCTGGCATACTAGTCCAAACATGCGAAAAATTTTGGATTCTGAGAGAAGACACTGCAGAATTGCAGAATCACCACCATTTATGATCACAGGTCTAGACTTTACTAGTCCGCTCTTTGTAAACAAGAGTGACAGTAAATTTTATAAACTTTTGTTTACCTCTGCTTTTATGCGAGCAGTCCCTCTAGAATTAATACTTAGTTCCAAATATGACAACAGAGGAATTCATGCTGGATTTCAGACGACTTATAACTTGAAGAGGTTTGTGTTCCATTATCTATATGGATAATGCTAAAGCAGTTTAGGCAGGCGCTAGCCATTATAGGTGTTGGCCACTACTAAATTTAGAAGTGGTGGTAACTTTATTACGGAGGCACCTACCGATGGGCCATCATTGTCTGTTATAGAAGAAAGTAACAATTACATCCCTGCCTTCTCCAGGATTCGAGCCCGGGCCCTTCAGTACGGCAATCACTTTCCCATTTGGGCGGCATGCTAAAGGATTTAAATGAGCTGAAGTGGATATTGATGACAATTGACACCATATTAATCACCCTGAAATAACGGAATATTTTTCATTCCATCAAATCAAATGAAAATACATCCTTCAAAGAACAGCATGGTGAGGTGGATTTTGTGAAGGGATTGTCAGATCAGCAGAAAGAAGTTTGACGAAAGCAATTGGAAAATCTTCATGGACTGTGAAAGAATTAAGAGACTGTTTTCTTATGGAAACTGAAAGAGTCATAAACTTGAGACTTTAACGAATACCTATTCAAAACCAGAACCATTTCCCTTAATAACTTCATATTTCTTACTTAACAGAAGAATTTTGAGTTTACCTTAAGTAAAACTAAGCAACGTACAACTTTTCAACTAAGGATACTTTATTGAAATGCTTTAATTATGGAGAAAACTTACTAAATTTATTCTGGAAAAGCTGGAAAGGCGAATATCTTATGAATTTACGATTATCACATACACTACAGAACTAGAAAGAACTCCAAAATTTCAAAATTAATGATTTGGATTTGGTGGGTGATGAACGTTTTCCAAGAAATATAAGAAAAATGGCTAAGATCGTTGAAGCTTTTTCCCGCCATGACGGACAAATAAGACCTTACAGTATTAAAACTAAAGATGGGACAATTCAGAGACAATTCCAACTTCTGTACCCATTTCAAATATAGAACTTCAAGATTGATTTTAAAAGGGTGTCACTAAGTTTACAGACGTTATATGAATTTATTTTAATCACTGCAATGTTAACAATTTGTTACAGAATATTTGAATATTATTTTTGCAAATTTAAATTAATAATATTTAAAAAAAATTTTGTATAATAGCAGCAAATTACACAAATTTTTATTATACACATCTAATGAGATTAAGCTTTAAAATTTATTTCAGCTTTATGTTATAATTAGAACATTAATTCATTTGATAGTAGAATGTACGAAAATCTGAGTAACGATGAACCTAGTTCATCTCAGGATGGGGGGGGGGGGG
>KK114271.1:278615-304904 GCA_000611955.2 Stegodyphus mimosarum
GGGGGGGGGTAATGTGTAGAGAATTTTTATGTATAGATGGCATTATGTGCAGAGAATGTTTGATCATATTTTGATAGCGAGAAAGAAAACGCTGGCCAGTAATAACAGGAAAACTAACTGCTTACATAAAATAAATGTTGTGTGCGATTCATGGATCATTATTAACCTAGAACCCACTCTGAGAACATCTGATAAGAATTCAACAATGTCTTTATACGGTCTCAAATAGTCAGGAAATTAGATGAAAAACTAACTAAGATTAAATCTCTTAATTCAGATAACTATATTTATACCAAAACGACATCTACAGGTGAGGCTATCTTAATTACCATAATTTCCGGAAGAAACGGTGCGATGTTTACATGCTTAAAACTTAAATTTTCAGCGGGCGCAGTGTTTCTACCGACTGGAGCATTTAAGTGCAATTAAAAAATATATTCCGTAAGTTGTTATTGTAAATAGCTTGGATCACCTTAGTACTGCCCCCACACAGAAGACCAGACAGTTTCTTTCTGCAAACTTTATTGTGTTTATATTGTAACGGATTTTGTTTTTATTTAGATTTGTAATTAAAATTGTTTTATTTTCCAGTGAAATGCAATGGGTGCATTTAATATTTAATAAATAAATATCTCGTAATTGTACTGTTTTTCCGATCGAGTAAATAAGAGAATGATCCCGTGCTCATTAAAAAGCTGGATTAAAACACCTCAGCTCAGTTGCTGTTTTCTCAGCTCAGATGTTGTTTTAAGCAAACTGGTTTTGTTTACTTAATGCTGTTATTGATTGTAACGAATTCGCTGCGAGATCGAATTAAATTCTCTATATTTTGAATTTGAGTTCTGTTTATATTCTGGTAGTTTAAAAATATAACTGCTGTGAGATATTGTGATATTATACAAATATCTCTGAGGAAATATTTCAGCATTTTGTTTTATTTCTTGTAAAATGAATAAATTTTATTAATTTTTTATCGACATGTGCATTCAATTCATTATGAACACACACTCACACAACAATATTCTTTTCCTTAAATGGACCTATGTGCCTTATTCACCCTAATCAAGATCTCGGAACTATTACATTCTTCCCTCGTTCAAATCAGCATTCACATTGGTTTAAATTGAATATCCTCTGTTCCCTGTCCCTTGATGAATTTTCCAGAACCTATCATTTCCTCTCCCTTTCTATTGTTAATAACTGTAAATCTACTGATGTTCTTTTCAGACATGAATACAAGTTCACTTGCCAAGCAATAATGAAGTCCAATGTATTTCTTACTTCCCTTTGGCATGAATCGATCCTTCTTGGTATTCTGCCAGCTAGCAGATCTCATCAATTTCGGTATTAGCACTTCTGAAAAAAAGATGAGAATTTTTTTAAATGGCACCTAAACCGTACAGAAGCCATAATGCTAATTTTAACCTTAGCGTAATTTTTCGTGCCAAACAAACAGCAGCAACTCGAGAAATTGAAGTGGACGGGCGATGAATTCGATGTTAGAACTGAAAAAGAACAACTGGAATATATGCCACAACAAAAATCAGTCAGAAGAACTGTAGTACCTAGATCTAAAGAACGACCTTGCAAAGCAGATACAAGAACTACGAAAAAAAGGAATGACAATTTCAAATATAATACACTTGCTTACAAAAAAAAAAAAACGCACTAAATGAATGCAAACGACTTCAAAGGAAGGCCTTTCTGGTATAGCAGATTTATAAGAAAAAAAAAATTTTTGTGCGGCAGAACAACAATTACCAATGGAGTGGCAAGATAAAAAAACTTCTCTAAATTATGCGACAGATATTAACAAGGAAAAAATTCTTCTATAATATATAATGCACATGGATGAAGCACCATTAGGTTTTGATTCTCCTGCAGAAATCTATTTCATGCATGTTAACTTGTGTTGCGAAATGGTGACAAGCTAAACCTGATGATCATTGTTAAAAAGAAAAACAGTTCCAAAGGGAGATAATGAGGTAACTATTTGTGCAAACGAGAATGGATGGATTTGCGTAACAATCATGTATGAGTGTCTACAAAAAAGGAGGGGGGGCAATGTCATAGGGAATCTCTTTTTTCAAACCATTAGCATTGTTGATAATGAATTCCATGCATTCTCATTTACTTGATTCACTGAAAACCAGATGTCAAAAATTATCTACAACCTTAACAATGTTTTCTGGTGGTCTGACAAATATCTTACATTATATTGACAGCCATTAGATTTCTTCTTTAATAAATCCATCAAAGTTGAAATGCAAAAGAGGTGCGAGTGTTAGATGAGTGAAGGATTATACACTTATACAAAAAAAAGGGGGGGCAGGTAGTACATGGAAATTGGTAAAAATATCATCAGAAATATCAGGATTTAAAGAATCTGGAAATATATCCTTAAATAAAAAAACTGTAAAGTAACAGAATGAATGTTACAATCTGGCAGACGTGGAGTATTTAGATCCTAATTTAGACCAAGATTTAAATAGACCAGGCTAAATCTCTTTAGTTCAAATAGTGAAGAATCAGATTTTGATGGCTTCATATGATATACAGTTTGCTGCAATTATTTCTGTTGGCAAAATTTGCAGTTTTCTTCTGCCATTCAATTTAACATAATGTTGTCACAGTATTTTTTATAACAAAGTAAGAGTACATAGACTTCTTTAGCAGAATAATAAAAATACATTCATAAATGTAAGTATATTTTCAACATTTCTCAATGTAAGTATATTTTCAACATTTCTCAACTACAATTTATTTTTTAGTTATGTTTTAATTTCATGCATTTTTCATAACTGAGATGCTTTTATATCATGACATAGATCAAGATTTTGTCACTGTGACATTCATGGCAACACCCCACACAATTTAACACAATGCTGCATATATGCTGATGTGGCTTTTCTCTGAAATTTTAATTTTTTTCCTATTTTTCTCGAGTGCGGCACTTTTTCTGGAAAACACAGTACATAAGTAGTTAATATTTTTCTTCTCTATAAATTCCCATACACCATATTCAGTAATATAAGAGTGATTTATCTTCCATATCCCTTCCTTCCTCTTCTCCCTGTTTGCTAACCTTCCTCCCTCACATTACATAGATAGTTAATATTTTTCTTCTCTATCAATTCCCATACACCATATTCAGTAATATAAGAGTGATTTATCTTCCATCTCCCTTCCTTCCTCCTTCACATCCTCCTCACATCTTTTCAATACTTAGAATATCCCCCCCCAAAACTTACTAATTTGACCTTAGTGAATTCATTCAGACCCCTTCTTTCTTGTAACTACCATGAGAGACTTAATGCTGATAGTTTGAACTACTGGCAGAAACTCTCTGTAATTGCAGCCAGTTGCTAAGTAAAGATCCCTGATGAAAATTCATATGAATCTGCAGCTACTGGAAACATTTTTACATGCTTTTTTTTTCATTAAAAATTATTTTTATAACTGCACTTACTGTTGTAATGTTTCCTGTCATATGTCATCCATCAAAATCTACTAAAATACTAAAGAAGTTAATTTCTCAATATTAAATGAAGAATATCTCAGTAGTAATCAAGAGATGGTAACTGCAATATCCAAGAAAGAAAATTATACATGCTAAAAACTGTAGAATACTGCTAAGCTTAATTTAAAATTGTAATAAATACAAGATAGAACTAATCGTGGTTTCATAATGTGTAATAAATTGCAAGAGACATGGTTTCAATTATGTGCATAAGATTTTAATCTCTTAAAGAACATTTCGCTAAAAACGGGTGCACAAAGCACATGCACACACAACAAACATCATGCGATAACAACCAAATCCATAAAGAGAAATAGACTACATTGAGCGTGGACGCATCACTTTATGCTGAGGCATATAAAACAGAAACAATGGCTCTTCACAAAATTTTTAACATTTACATTTGTCGATGATAAAAAAACAAGCCACTTTATAGCTCATTTCATTTACAAAGTTTTTTAACCACATCAACAACGTTGAATGGTTCAGATCATCAGGTGCTCAGTCCTGCACCAGTCTTTAGAAGACTATGTTGTGGCAGAAAATGCACCAATAGTTTTTAGTGATCAAGTCTCGTACACAAAAGAACTTCACTGAATTTTATACACATGATTGGCTCAAACTACAAGCTTCAACAATAGCATAATATATTTTTTCATAGGAGGACCTGAATCAGCAAATATGCATTATATAACATACATGATTATACACAGCTTGGAGGCTGATCACTTCATTGGATACAAAGAGAAAGTATGCCATAAATGTTGCCTCACTGTTTAGAACAGGAAATTTTAGCCGGCAATGCTATCTACGCCTGTAAGCACGAGCTTTGTTTGTCCTTGTGCTCACAGGAGGGATACTACTGTCCGACAAAGATATATTGCTTGAAAGGAAACTTTCTTCCTCTGTTTCATCTGTGATAATATCTGAAGACTGTCTATCCAGTTCCATCATAGCTTCTTGAATTGCATTTTCTAACTGGGTATTCATTTTCCGACCTCTGAAAAAGAAGGTCATAACTTTAATACCAAAATACATATAACAAATTAATAACTACAAGAACTTTAAAATATAGAAGGGAAAATAAATTTCAGTAAAAAATTACTGCGGGAATTTTTTATTTTCATTTGAAATTTGCAATACCAAATTATTCTTTATATACATACACTATTAAAACAACAGTTATTTTTACCAAAAACATTAAAATTACACAATATCTACTTAAAAATCCTAGTAATTTCATTCCAAAATGCATACTTGTAATTCATTTACTTTGAAGAAATGGCAAAATTGGAGTCCTGCTAAAAACTAAGAAAATCAAATATCCAAGTGTGAAACATTTATTTATCAATACAGCCACTGATACTGATTTCATGTAATACACCTAATTATCTTCTTGCAGACATTTGATTTTAACATGTATTAAAAATAATAGTTCATTTTTTTTTTTTAAATACAGTCATTTTGACTTAACATAGAGTAGGCTGTGGCTAAGAATTTTTTTTGGGGGGGGCCTAAAATCTAAGAAAACGTTTGTTTATAGCACAGTAAGCATCTACTCGTGGCGAATATTAACTCTTGTGACCAAATATATTAGTCTTTTCTTTTGTTTCCAAGCTATGTGTATTTAGAATGGGGAATTGAAACCAATGTTTTGTATCTTCGAAAGGCATTTAATATCCAATTCTACTTAAAAGTAGAAGAAATTTACATGAAATTTGTGCATATGTAAATGTACTAACTTTTCTGAAAGTCAGTAAATTGTTAAGTTTACAAATTTTTTAAACTTTTTTCTATTAATAGCAGATACTTTTATAGCCCTTATATAATGTAAAACATAATTCACCTATTATAAAAACAAAAAGAAAGTTATTACTCTGGAATTTAAAATTTTAGACTGTATTGTAACTACAGACAGAATGCGACATCTATAGGAAAGCTTTCTGTGGTGTACATGAAGTTATCATAAGAACTATTAAGAAAAATAAAACTGCAATTAGGAGTTTGGTATGTTCTGAAGTGAAAGTGAATGTTAATTCATATATACAAGGTATTGTCAACAAAAAAGTGGGAAAGGTTCTAGTAATATGAATAAAAGATAACAGACAAAAAAGAGCACAAGTAGATGGAAAGGCTATGAAGCAAACATCACTAAAAATTTACAGATTAAAGAAAGAAAGCCAAGCATTTCATCTGAGTTATACAGAAAGTATGAATTTTCTTCAACTACGGCTTGGATAACAGGTTTTCTTAAAAGACATGCTCTTTGTAATGTAAAAATTAAAGGTGAAACTACATCTGCAGATTCAACTGCTTTCCCATGGAAACCTGCTACAATTACGGATGACAGACAATGAAGATGGATGCTGTTCTCCTGATCAAGTGTGAAATGCATTTAAGTCTTCTGGAAATAAATGCCTAACAGAACATACCTAGCCAACTTGCAGAAAACTGCTGGCAATTTTAAGGCAGTTAAGGATCATCATTATTATTTACTCCAATCTTTAAGATCACTTATTATTTTGTTCCAATGGTTTAAGAGATATTTGCCTTAAATTAATGTTTAATGGAAAGTAGAGATACATATAAACTGCCACTTCAATGGATGGCACACAAGAAGGCCTGAGTGACCACTGCTACCTTTATAGAAGTTAGAACAAGAAATTTTCTTCTCAGAAGTCAGATGTTACATGAATGTGAAAGGTCTCGAATTTAGTGTCCTTTTTTAAATTATCTATTATACATGTAGATTAACGAAGTCTCAAATTGGACAGAAAACTAGGCATCATTTTGTCAAATACAACTAACGAGGAATGCACTTGGAAGTTCAAATGTGAATCGAAGTTGCGGACAGCCTCTTACAGAGAATTTCATAAAGGTCTAATCAAGACATGAGCACAACAACTAATAAGTGAATTCATTTGTAAAAGCAGCGAAACATCAGCACCAAAGGCAGCTTGCACCAATTTTGTTCAATGCATCTCACAAAGAATTTCATTAATAGAGAAAGATGAAGATGTCCACAGCATTTCTAGAGATTGCAGTGATATTCTCATCAGATACAAACATATGCACTATTTATTGTCAGAATGTGAAAATGAACAAAATTTTGTTACATGTAAAAGCAACTTGTAATCAGAACTCTTCCCCCCCCCCATTTTAAATGCAAATTTATTTTAATAAATTTTTATTACATATAAGTAAGTGCATTTTATTGAACTAAAACGGATATTTCCAGATTTTTTTAAAGTATTATTCCTTCAGAAACTAAACTTGAAATCAATTTTCATACATTCCAAGTATTCTTCAGAAATGTTATCTATTGCATAAAAAGAGAATCAGGTGTATTCTCTTCTGGAAGTGATAAATTCATCATATGCATGATTCATTTTATCCCCCCATTTAGTGTAAGGTGTGAATATTCAGACATTAGAAAGGTTTAAGATTCTAAATGCATTTTTAACTTCCTGGTACAAAGTAAAAATGAAGTATTGTAATCACGAAAAATTTTGAGTACCATTTTTAAACAAAAATATCTATTTTGACACCACTACCGAATGCAATTTAACGATGTTTCTGAGTGACATCCATACGTAAAGACAGAATAAAGAACTCTCACCCCCAAATAATCATAAAACTCATTTAAAATGGATTCTGAAGAGATTTTTTTGTGACGTCTGTGCGTATGTATGTATCTCGCATAACTCAAAAACAAAAGCCTCAGAACGTTGAAATTTTGTATATAGAGCTGCTATAACATGTAGATGTGCACCTCGTATTTTGGTTGCAGTCGGCCGCAGCAGACATATATAGATATATGTATATATATATCCACTCTGTTACTCGGCTCAGTGTCTTTATTCTTAGAACTTTGTAAATTGTGCATTTTTTGCTTTAAAAAATGATTGAATTATGTTGTTCTTATCTTTCGGTTAAGATTTTTATGACTTTAGTTAACCTGCATGCACTAATTGTTGAATTATCAACAATTTAAAAGGTTTTAAGTGCGGCTAAGCCTAATTTTTGGTTATGATAGTTGCCATACTTGTTTACATTTGAAGCTTAGCAGAATAGCGGATTTGTTGCCAATCTAGAGAAACTAAGCTTCGCAACAACAAGGTAACGTCTTCTTTTATTATTGTGAATTGAATTATGCTTGATTCATTCTGGAATTATCATTTAAGTTATTAGCTGGATTTTGCATACAAATAGTAATTTTAATTGTAAATTTTTTTTAATTGTTTAATTGTTTTAACTGTACTTGGTGGTTTATGTTTTTCTTATATCTTTCAATTTTTTATGAAAATATTTTGAATTTTTATGTATTTTTGCCTTACCGCGAAGTGAGAACTGAATTAATTAGTAGCGCACGTGCATTAGGTAAATGGCGCTGAATCGGCTGCGAAAATTGTTTCTTTTTTATTTGTTTAATTTCTTTTAAACATTGTTTAAAGATTTGTTATAGTATTTGAATAGAACTTGTGGTAATTCTTCAGATGCTATAATTTTTGCTCACTCATAAATAGAATGAAATGTAATGCTGTTAAGTGAACCTAGCGCCGAAGTGTGGCTTTCGTAAATAAATATAGTGAACTTTGAAGAGAGCATTTACTCTATTGTCTTTTATGCGCTATCGACAAAGTAGATTTAATTCAAAATTCATTAACTGTTAATTCAATATATTTAAATGAAATGCAGGAAAATTGTGTATAATTTAATATTCCGTACAAGGAAGTCATGTGGTGTACACATCAGATTTTTTATTCTTACGTGTTGGTAAAATTGTGCATTTTTTTATTTAAAAATGATTGAATTATGTTGTTCTTAATCTTCTGGCTAAGGTTTTTATGCCTTTACTACATCTGCATACAAGCTTTGTAGAATTATCAAGAATTTAAAAGTTGTTTAAGTGCAGCTGAACCTAATCATTTTTCTCATGGCGAACATATTTGTTTACATTTGAAACATAGGAGAATATTGGATTTGTTGCCAATCTAGAGAAACTACACTTCGAAACAGCAAGATAATGCCTTCTTTTATTATTACGAATTAAATCATGCTTAATCCATTCTGGAATTTATTTGAGGAAATAAGTTTTAAGATTTACTTCATAATTTTTAATATAGATATTTTGGGTTTTTATGTATTTTTGCCTTGCTGCGAAGTGAAAACTGAACTGACTGAATGAGAAATACTGAATCGTCTGCTAAAAGCTGTTTTTTTTTTCTTTTTTTTAATTTCTTTTACACATCGTTTTATATTTATTGTATTTGAAGAGCATGTGGCAACGATTAGGTAATTCCCCAGATGATATACGTATTTTTTGTGTATTCTGATGAATTATAAAATGAATGAGATATAACGCTGTTAAGTGAAGCTAGCACCAGAGTTTCATTGTGGTAAACAAATATTGTGAATTTTAAAGACTGCATTTATTCTATTGTGGGTTATGCACTATCAATGAACTAGATTTATTTCAATCCAATAAGTTTAAATGAAATGCAAAATGCATATAATTTAGTATTCCATACAAGGAATGTATGGAAGTAGTAACAGTAATCTGATGTGGTGTACACATCAGATTTTTATTTACAGAAAGGATTGCCAAAGTATTCATTTTGTAAGTTTTAAAAGTACGTTGAGAAAGAATTCTCGCATTTATTTTTTATTCTTATATAACTCAGATTATATAGTTAGCTTTATGTCATTAATTTTTAAAAAAGGAAATAATTGATCAAAAGTAAATGAAATAACAAAAAATAAGAAACAAAAATGCTGAGATTCCAAGAATTAAATTTTACGTTACTTCATAATCAATGTAATTCATACAGTAAAGATAAATTCTGCATTCACTGCAGATATGACCAGTTTCTGCATATACGTGGTTAACTTTTTTCCTTAAAATGTACTGTAATCTATATACTACAATTGTGACATTTAACACATTCAAACTTGTGTCTTGTCTATCAATAAAACCAAAGGGTTAATAAATCAACATAGTATTTTATTAAAAATACTTATTAGATGAAAATTACCTACAGAAAAATAGATTCAATTTTATTTCATTATCTTATTGTTAACGGGAAGTCCGCATCTAGATGTTTCTACATTCATTATTTGGTGTGCATTCAGATAAAGATAATGATGGATCAGTAAACAGGGAACGGTGCCTTCATGAACTAAAAAGCGAATTCACTTCTTGTAGATACAAAACAATACTGGGATGCTTTTTCAAATAATGCATTTCTAAGAATCTTCCCCAAATTCTTCCCTTTGTAAGGTTAGATCAGTTTGTACAATTATAATTTCATTCCTAACATCCCTCCCCACCGATCCACACACTACTGAATGTCTTAGAAATTTTTATGCCAGTATGTTTTGCATTTGTAACCCTTTTAAAAGAGAAACACAGAAACTGAACTTTTACAAAATTATGAAATCTGACCATCACTTTTTTTTTTATTTCTAAAACATATTTTACAATGTTATAATTACAATTCTGGCATTTTCGTAGGTAATCGAACACACATTTGGAATGTGATTCAAATTGTTTTGTTGAAGACCTTCCATAAATATAATACACTATGTCCATAAATTAAGGATAATTCGAAGTCATGCGGAAATCGAACTCTAAAATAAATGTATCACCAGTAAAATCACTACACACATCTTCAAGAATCATATGCAAATTTCAGGAAGTAACCAGATGACACCGATGGTACGTCACAATGACGAGAGTGTAAGAGAGTTATATATAAGGAATACAGGCAAAGAAGTAAAATTGTTCGCAGGCGCTTTATAAGCATTTCAGTGCAATAACCGCATAGCTATGACACAAAGGACGCATTTGGATGATTTTTTACGTGGTAGAATTATTGGCCGTCTGGAATGTGGGCGTACCCAACTGGAAGTATTAGACGAACTTGGAATTGCCCAGAGTGTCATCTCCAGGTTTTGGCAATGATTCCAAGATGATAGTAATGTGAGTAGATGTTACAGCACAGGTCGCCCCAGAGTTACAACGGCGAATGAGGACCGGTATTTGGCAGTTACTGCCAAAAGAAACAGGCGGAGCACAGCCTCAGACTTGTCTCGTCAGCTCTCTTCAGCCACTGGTATGACAATTTCAACGCAGACCGTGTACAGACGCTTAGGGCAGATTGGTCTATATGCTCGTAGACCTGTCAGATGCGTTCCACTTACTGCAACTCACTGTTGCCTGCGGTTAGCCTGGAGTAGAGAGCATGCATTGTGGACACCGCAACAGTGGGCTTGTGTGATGTTTTCCGATGAGTCCAGGTTTAGTTTGAAGTCTGATTCTCGCCGGACTTTCATATGGAGAGCTCCAAGTACCCGTTGCCACCAAGAAAACATAATTGAACGACACTGTTACAGTGGTGCAGGAGTGCTCGTTTCGGGGCACCTCGAGTGCTCGTTTGGGGTGGAATTCTTCTTAGTTCCAGAACTGACCTGCATGTTCAAATTGGAACCATGACAAGCCAAATCTATCAAGACGTCATTCTGGAACAACATGTACGTTTGTTTTGGGGCACCATGGGCGCACAATTTGTGTTTATGGATGACAACGCCCGTCCTCACCATGCAAACATTGTAAGCAAATGCCTTCAATCGGAGGATATCACCCGTATGGACTGGCCGGCATTCTCACTGGACTTGAATCCAGTACAGCACGTGTGGCACATGCTTGGCCGACGAGTTGCAGCCCGTGAACCTCCTCCTACATGTCTACCGGAACTTCGGAGAGCATTGCTTTTTGAGTGGTGTAATATCCCCCAAGATCAGATCGATAATTTGATACTCAGCATGCCTAGGCGTTGTACGGACTGTAATGCATCGTCTGGGAGACATACAATGTATCAACAATCATACCAACCATGTAATATTGGTTTTTTGTAAATAGGTTTTTTTTTTTTTTTTTTTTTTGTAATTTGCTCCAGGGAGAAAAAATCGCTAATTTTTTTAATAATATCAAACTTATAGCATCTTTTTTTGCTCTTTACCTTTTTGTTAATAAACAAGCTTTATACGTCGAATTTGTTTTGCTTCTAACTCTTCCTTTGCCTGATTTTGCATTATCCTTAATTTATGGACATGAGTGTATTTTTTATTATTATTATTATTATTTTATTTTTATGCATTAATGCTACTGATCACTTCAATTACTGTCCTTCACAATTTTAAATTTAAATCATTTAATATTGATGTGAAGTTTATAAGGAATTGCTAAATTACTGAGCAAAGTTACATCATTCAAATTTGCAGATGCTTGATCTTGATTTTTGAAACAAAAATTTTTTTATCTCAGTTAATAAATGAAAAAATCATTGCAGAAATTTATTTCTATTGGGCCTCTTTACATTAATAAAAATTCAGGCTGGCCTTCATCAATTGCTGCTCAAAGAGATGCCATTTAAAGGACCTTCCTAAAATTAAACTAACAATTTTGAACACTATGTCTATTGTTTCTTTGTATTTAATCTTTTGCTGGCTAATACTTGTTGGCAAGTGTTAGCCAGCAAAAGATTACTTTATTACAACTTTATTAAAAGTTGTAATAAAGTAACCTTTATTATATTTAATGTTACAACTTTATTTAAAAAAACTTAACTTCAGAATTCCTGATTATTTTGGCTTAAGGTTATAAATCAATTTATGTGGCCTGTTACTGTTACTACTTTATCTGCTGTTATTGAAACTAATTTTAAAAATGGTAGTTTCAGGTTAGTGAGGAAGATTTTAAAGCAGTTGAATAAATCTGTACCTCTGCTCTCTCTCTCTCTCTATATATATATATATATAGACTTTAAAAACCACACGAATAAAAATAAGCAATTGTGCTTTGTCATTTGCATCTTAAATTTATCAAATTTAACAAAAAGATCTGTTAATGTAATTACAAAACTGTTCTATTACATTTTCAATCATTTTCTCAATCTGCCACATTGGAATATTTTAGCAACTGCTGATTTTTAATTGTAATCATAATTTCAGTCTTGTTCTTAAAATCATTAAAAAGTGAATCTTACATTTCCAGGAAAGATTCTTTTACAAATTTCCTTTCAGAAAATGATTTAATTTTTTTGTCCTAAGATATGGCTTATTCCAAACACTACATCACAGTATTTTAAGGCAACTGTAGTCAGTATCATCACAGTATTTTAAGGTAATGTCTTTAATTGCAATAATAATTTCAGTAATCTTGTTCTTAAAATCATTAAAAAATGAACCTCACATTTCCAAAGAAGATTCTTTGACAAATTTCCTGTCAGAAAATGATCCTCCCTCTCCCCAAATATATGGCTTATTTTGAACGATGCAGTGGGTCACTGTACACGATTTCAACACAAAAAGATTTTGTTAAGTGCTCTAATAGAGCCTTACCATTCCTAATTTTATTTTTCTAGGCCTTATTTCTTGTATTTGTATATTATCACTGAGATCAAACAAAAATCACTTTGCAATCAATCATTATCAACTTGTTGTCCATCCTTTATATACTGGATATCACTGCAAGTATGTTTACCAATAAAGTGTTAATCGTTTATTAACTTTATAACTGATTAGTTTATAGATTGCACTTATCTCTCTTACACAAAAGACTGAACCGATACAACATTATGACATTACTAATGACATATTATTTGTAAGACATAAGATAATCAGTATTAAATAACTACACTTATTTATTATGTTTAATTCACGGAAATCCACACTGGGCTTTATATTAACCCTTTAAAGGACAACGATATCGGATGTTTGTCAATTTTTTAACCGCATAAAAAATGCTAATTTTACTACACCCAAAGCTGTTATCCTAAGTTTCTAGTGTTTTCTTTTGATTCTAAAATGAAGCACCACCCAATGAATACTCAATATTTTGCTGTTATGAAATTAATATACCTCATTCTAAGGTATCATAGTCGAAGATTCATAAATTCTATTGGAAGATTCAAAATCAACAAATATTTAATGTACACATGCTGAATTTTATATATTTGCTGCATTTCAGTCAGAACTGATAATTAAAAGAAGATTACTTATACAATTTTAAGACCGGTATATAAATGAGGGTACCACGCCAGTAGATGGCAGCACCAGGCTTCTCCTTCTCTACTCTGAGATGATATAATTTCTTTATACTATAATTGTTTGTGATGTAATAATTTGTCTATGATAATTTACAAGTTGTTTATGATTCAATATTATGTTCATGGGGGATGTGGAATTTACTGACCTTGAGCTAAGAATGAATAAAAGCATTTTAGTTTCTTTTTATTTTTGCTTACCCCACTCAAGTTCCTCATTCGTCTCTCTCTTTCCCCGGATAAAGACTCACTGATTTAAAAATTGACCTCTACCGTCTTAACGTTACACAATTGTAGGGGTTAAATGTGGCATGTTAGCCCCGAAAGACACCCTTCGCTTCGTGTTTCCAAAATTCTAGAAAGTAGCGAAAATGATAAAAGGTGATCGACAGCTAATTTGTCATGCAGGGGTCACACAATCTTCACGAAGAGGCTGTAATAAGATCACAGGAAAGCTCACTTACAAGCATAGGAAATAGAAATGCACTTTAGGTCCATCTCTTAGTGAAATAGAAAACCTGATGATCTGAAAGCATGCTTTTATGCTTTAGGGCATCGTCTTTATTAATTTCAGATGAAAAACTAGGGAATACAAGAGAAATTTTCCCTCTGGGTCAGGATACAAGTACGTGAATTTCGAAATAAGTGTTCACTGTTGGTGAAAGGAGGGGAAATATTTCTAAGGCCAGTTTTAGATGCAAAACATTTATCTTTGGAAGGAACAAAAAGGAGGCAAATGCTTGAGAGGTGTTTTTTTTTTCCCCTTTTAATGAAGCCTGCTCTTTTTACATATTATCTAAAGCATAAAATGTAATAACTTCAAAAATGCAACATAATTGTTCAGCTGAGTCATAGTGCTTCATTTTTCAATTTTGTTTATTTTTTGCTTGAGTTACATCTCCTAGTTCAATTACAGCATCATACAGTTTCCTCATGCACTGTTACGTTTACTAAAGTTTGTTTATAAAATATTATTATTGAATTTAAATCACATTCAGAAGCTTTTTACCCATATTTTACATCAGTATGTTCAACTGGGTGGCATCATCAAAGAGAACAAAAACATAAATTTTATTTCCAAAATTGTATATTTCTAGCAAAATTTTAAACGTTTTTGACTTCAGACTTACATACTGTATTCAAGTACCCATCTCATAGATGCACATCAAAATTATGCAAAAATAGATTAAAAAAACAAAAATTAACAATTGGCAGCTACCTTGAAAAAAAAAAATGTCTTAGAGGGGCACCAGTATCAAAATTCAGAAATGTCTTCCTTTTAAACTAGTTTTCTAGTTTTTTTTTTTTTTTTTTTTTTTTTTTTTTTTTTTTTTTTGTTTTTTGTCTCCCCCACCACTTCTTACAGAATCTTCCCCTACACTTTCTACTCTTACAGTGGCTCCAAAAAGTATTTGTACACTTATGATTTTCAATGAAGTATAGCCTTTATCCATTAATTAAAAGTAAACTTTCTGAATAAGATTTTAATAATAAGATCTATAATCTATTTCGTAACAAAATTGAATGAAATATTTTTAAAATATAACAAACCTTTATTTTTAAGAAATTAATAATCAAAAAATGACAAACATTTTATCTCCCAAAAGTCTTTGTACACTTCAAAAAAATCTTGATATATTAGTAAATATTTTCATTTTTCATTAAATTAATATTTAGTAGGATAACCTTATAGCATCCACAACAGCTTTTAAACGTCTGGGAATAGATTTTTGTGTGTGTGTGTGTATGTGTAATTTCTGTATTAATCCATTCTTCCATCATGACTGTTTTGAGTTCGCTTTTCGTTTTGATGTCGTGTTTTCATACACTAACCTCCAGTTCTTTCCAATTGTGTTTTATGGGGTTTAAATCTGGCAACTGAGGTGCTGTTTTCAAAACCTGTGGACAATTATAGAGACACCACAGGCGAACGTTTAGAGCCGTATGCTTAGGATCGTTATTATGATTAAAAATAAAGTTGTTTCCAATACCCAAATTTTGGGCTGATAATTTTAAACTGTGTCTTAAAATATTTAAATAAAGAGAATGATTCATTATACCATCAATAAATAGCAAATTACAAACTTTTTCCCCTTTATTTCTGAAAATTAAAATGTAAGATTTTTGTAATATTTTTACAAAATCTAAATTTTATGAATAAAACAAAAAAATAAATAGGTCTTAATTTAGCTAATAACAAACACAGCTACTTCGCTATGAAACTAATTGTTTTAGAAAAGAAAATGTGAAACTATTTGTTTTAGGAAAGAAAATAATCAATCATGAGAAAAAACTAAGTTTAATAATTTATGATAATGATTTCAAAAATGCATAACACAATATTTTCAATGTCATATTAGGAGGAATTAGCTTTTTCTTCAATAAATACATTTAAATAAATCATAAGCAATCATAAACAAAGAAACAAGACGTAATTTAAGATTATATATACGTTAGTCTGATCAACTATAAAATATCTCAAAATATTCTGTTCCAAGTCAGATTAAATTAGCAGTGTTAATGCACTACAACTAATAGCAGTACTTAAAACAATATAGATAATAAATAAAAATTCAAAAATTTGAATATATATATATAAGAGTAAAAATACAAAATCATATATTTATTCATAACTTATTCATGTCCTATAAAAAGCACATGAAAATAAATTATATGCTGAGCATAAAAGATGTAGCATACATATATTAAAAACAATTTGAAGTATCTAACTAAATTATTTATACATACACATATAGGTCTTTATCATGAACCTGAGAAAAATTCTTTACTTGCACATGTAATATGCTTTATTTATAAACTCTTTTTTAAATCTAGGCACATAAAAAACATAATTTGTCCAATCTCAATCACCTGACTAAAACGATAATTTTAGGGGGGAGAATAAAATAAGTCAGCCATTAAAAAAGCTCTCTCTGGCACTTAATTTAATGGTCTAACGTTTATTAAGAAATCACATGCTATTTAGAAGTGGTAGAAAATATTCCAGTTCCTTTTTGAAAACTTGACTTAATTTCAAATTTATTTATCAAAACTGATTCCTCATAGGTTACAAAAGTTTTGGTCTTTATTAGAAACAGAACTTTTCTTCACTGATAATATAGCAGTGGACAGCGATGGAAGTAGAAAACTTTCTGGATACGTATAACACAATACTTCTCTTAATTCAGTATCACCTGTTTAGTTCTTCCTAAAATACAGTCAATTAATTCCACTATTTATTTATTTATTTATTTATTTTTAATTATAGTTTTTATTGAATTTATGGAAAATTCTGTATTTTTTGCCCCCCCCCCCATTTTTTAAGATAAAAAAAGAATTGCAGAAAATCATAATAAATAGTTTACAGAAAACCATAATAAATAGTTTTCCTTTCCTTCACACAATTTTTCAAAGTGTTCTTTATGTCATTAATTTAATTGTTTTGACCTTCTTAGTTCTTCAAGGTATGAATGAATGAATGAATGAATTCCAGTTTAGCAGCAGCAATATATGAATTTACATTGCAATTGTTTTGATCTCCTCAGTTGATCAAGGTATGAATGAATGAATTTCAGTTTAGCAGCTGCAATATATGAATTAACATTTTCAAAACAAAATGTTTCAGTGTCAAGTTTTATTAATTGTAATTCTAATACTGTATCAAGAGCACAAGTGAATTGACTGCCAGTTGTAATATAATACATTTTTAATCTGGTTTGCTTTTAATTTGTAGATTCCTTCTAACCCACCAAAAAGAGCCTAAGAAACCAGTAAATGTTTTGCAAGTTTCCTGATAAACCTCAAGTCATAAAAAATACTGTAATTCCACAGCTTATTATACATTTTTTCCATATTAAAGAGTACGAATGATAAATCATATCAATAATTGGTACAACAGCAATGCTACAGCATGAACTGTGAAAGAATTTCCGATTCCATGTTATATGAATGAGAGTAAAAAGAGCCAAATGTCATATCATCACATAACTAATCGAGATTAGCACTAATGCATGCAATGTTCCAGTGTAGGATACAGTTCTTTTCTACCAATATTAGATCAACACTCTGAGCTTCATAACAGCGTTTCTAGCTAGACAAAAATGCTGGCAGATAGCTGTTACCAGAATGCCAAGTCTCCCATAGTAAACAGTTCCATATTTTGCTGCTGATTGTAGCCTCTGTCTCTCCCTCATCCCAGTATGGGAGGGAAACTTTCCAAACTTCCTTGCTTGAGATAGATTATCTTATAGAAGAAACATAAGACCTTGGATGCCACATTTCTTGCATACTTCCCTAGCCTTTTTCTTTGAAGGCTATTAAATTGAACAATACTGATTAATGATAAACAGTATTCCATGCTTTTCTTTGCTTCATGCATCTTTTCTGATGGTTCACCAAAGTTTCGGATACTTTGGCAGCCTCAAAAATGAAATTAAGTGTAAATTTTAGCTACCCTGAAGAAAGGATTAATGAAACCTTTCACTGCCTGATCAATCATCAGAATAATCACCGATTTTGGGGCAAGCATGAGAAAAACTGCCCTGTCTATTTTAGCAAAGATAAAATATAGGGATTTGAAAAGAGTTATCCGTATCTTCTGTACACTACAGAAAGACTAGGGATACAGTAACTATTTCATGGGTCATCTGTAACACTAAAGAACAGTGCAGCAGGAAAAATGGAAACAAATTTCTTTCTGTTGGTTATAAAGATCAACAGAAAGAAGTGTGTCTGAAAGCTGATGGAAGCATATAGTTCGTATGTTACTGATGAGACAAAGGGCTATGATCACCAGCCAATGGCTCAATTTGCTTTTTATGTATATCTTTATATTCTCTAGAGAAAATTATGCCCACTGAAATTACTAGTTATTGGGAAAAGAACAGACAGTTTTGCTCTATGAAGTCACTTATCTCACTCTAATCAATATGCTCATTTGATGACTGATATACAAAGGCACAAACAAGTCTATATATGTAGATTTGTATTGTTACTGCTTGGAGATTTGTGGTTCAAAGAAAAGCATTTGATGAATAATTATAGAAAGATTTAAGGACAAGATTTCTACAGTGTTACCACACAAATGAATATCTCCAAATTTTCAATAAATCACTTGGTTCCAGAAATATTTTTTACAACACAAAACAAACTGGATGGTGTTATCACTCAACCCAATGTTTGCATGAAACTTTTTCATAACATTTCTATGATAAAAAAAAACAGTCATTAAGAGACTATTGTGCAGATGATGAGGATATTTAGGAATGTCTATCCCTGTTTCCATTTCTAATTTAACACCCATTTATTCAGTCATTTAGAACCCCGAATCCATTTAGAGCATGTGTTCTACTAAGCTACCTCGAGCTTCTAGAATTTTCTAATTTTCCTCTTCTCTATCTTTTTTTTTTAAATCTGTAAATTTCTCCTGTACCATACTATCTTTTATCTATTCTGTGCTGGTTTACCCACTAATTCTTGGTAATCTTTAGAGTGGCTGCTTTATATCAACACTCAAGAGCAGTCTGTACGCCAAATGATTTTTAGAAGCATCGACAAAATATTGCATCAGTGCATCTGAGTATCAGATGCCATTCCCCCCCAACTTCTCAATGTTTTTCCTAAAACTACATCTATAGTTAAATATAGTTAAAAATCTTGACAGATATGGACTTCAAGTCTAAACAAATTCGAACCTTTTCTAGTATCATAATACCTGAGCAATACACTGACTACCAATAAGTATTTGGACACCTGTGATAGAAAAGAAAAACTAATTTTATTCAAAATCAATAGTTGGTAGAGCCTCCACGAGAGGTAATTGCAGCGTGGACCCTCCGGGGCATACTTTCCACAAGTCTTTGTATGACAGCTAGTGGTATTTTCTTCCATTCGGCTTGGAGAAGACATAGAAGTTCCTTCATCGATGTTGCACAGGCAGTGCACCCCTGAATTCGGCGATGCAACTCGTCCCAGAGGTTCTCAATAGGGTTCACGTCTGGACTCTGGGCAGGCCAGCCCATTCGATGAACTCCATTGGCACCATACCAAGCCTTGGTTAACGTCGAAACATGACAACTGGCATCGTCGTCCTGAAATTAACAGGGGTTCAACCCGTAAAACTGCCACAACGTAGGAAGCACATTGTCATGCAAAATAGTGCAGTAGGCATCGAAGTTGAGCTTACCATGAATGGGGACCAAGGGTCCCAGCCCATACCAGGAGAAACACTCCCAGACCATAATTCCACCTCCGCCGAACTTGACTTTTGGCACAATGCATTCTGGCAGGAGACGTTCTCCAGGTAGACGCCAGACCCTGCCATCCGAACGGTAAAGGGTGAACCTTGATTCGTCACTCCAAAGAACCCATTTCCACTGATCTACGGTCCAATTTCGATGTGCTGCATCACATTAACCGAGCAGCGCGGTTGGACTTTGTGATCAAAGGCTTATGGGCAGCAGCACGACGATGAAAACCAAGCAGATGTGCTTCCTTACGGATGGTATTCATTGAAACAATACTCCCGGATGCCTGTTGAAACTCCTCACGGATGAGGGCCATCGGTTGGGTGCGGTTCTTCCGAATTTCTCTGGACAGCACTCGTCGGTCTCTATTCCCAGTTTCGTTGGTCTGCCGACTCGGGGCACATTCCGACAATCACCGGTCACCTTCCACTTCTTAATCACATAGGCCACTGTAGATTTTGGGTACTTCAGATCGCTAGATATGTCCCTCACGGATCGGCCACATTTGTGATACCCGATAATTATACCTTTCTCGAAATCAGAGAGCTCCGAACTGCGAGGCATCTTGCATGCAACTAAAGCCGATGCTGTTTCCTACACGATATATACCGGCGGAGTCCGTGGCGTACCTTAGGACTGCAGATATCGTCACTTGCATAGGTGTCCAAATACTTATTGGTAGTCAGTGTATTCATATAATCTGTTTCAAAGACCAATATCTCCAAATTACAGATTGTTAAGTATGATGCATTTGTAGAGAGGTCTATCATGACCTCTCTACATAAACACATGAAAATACTTCTGTATGCATGCTAATTTGCTTTAGTTCATTAAATGCAGTTAAATAAGATAGATTACTGCTTAAATTTTTTTTTTAATTATCCCTCAACTGTGTTATGCCTTGAATCCTTAGTGAGCATATTTATTAATATGTAAAGTATTCACATTCCTTTTAACAAGTTGCATTAAGTTAAAATCAGATTTTGAAAGTTTGGAAAGGTAACAAATATTGTTATATTGCCATATTAATTTTTTAGAATTTGCTATCTACCAATTTACACAGTATGAACAATTCCCCCATCTTGAACTTCTATGTAAGAAGGTTCATATATATATATTTCAGAATAAACTGTGAGGGCAATCATTGGAAGACTTTCTTTGTTAGTGAAAGAGTCTTATTATTCTAAATACCACATGAATTTAGAATATCTCATATAAAGCTACAAATCTCAATTATCTATTCAATCATGCTGAAAATAGCAATCATAGAAATGGGACAGCAATCTCAAATGAGCAAAACTGAGGTCCTTTTGAAAAATTTAACCAAAATTATTGATTTTTTATTTATCTCTGTTCCACGGTAATTTCTACTTTGGACAAATTTCTTATATGAGGACTAACAAGAGCATACTAATTCTACAGATATTCAGAGCAGTTCTTCCAAATGCAGGAATTCCAAAGTCCTTGTCCTCAAGCCACAATGCTCAACAATTCCAAGCATAGATTTCACATATTTACAAGTTTGTAAATGACAGCAAATAATAGACAGATAACAGTCTATCTTAATTTGATGAAAGCAAGCATAAGGAAAATGTTATGTTCCTGCTATTAGATTACTTTCTTCAATAGAAGGACAAAGTACCTGATTAATAAAAGTTTTAATCTGAGTACTTCAATTTTATTGTTATGCAAATAAATACATCACTTACATTATGTAAGAATATGATGTAATAGCTAAAGATTTCGGAATGATGCACATCAGAAAGATTTACTACAAACAACAATATGCCATATTTGGAATAGAAAAGGGAAACTGAGAAGCAGATTTTAGTCATTGTGGGCAACAAGTTTCCTCATTCATTACTGAGGCAATCCACTATATTTTAATGCTTTACTGTTTTTATAACTGTTATGAAATAAATATTTTGGCAGAATTTATTACATTTCTACCCCTGACTGAAAACTGCAAAAAAAATATTAATTTTTATAATTACAAATAAAAATAGTACTTCTCCTCATATATGGATAGCAAATTCTAAATAAATCAACAATTTTACACAATAATTATAATAATGAATAAATAAATAAAAAAAGAACAATAAAATGGTATAACTAATAAAAAAATCAATGCTAAAGAACTCGCAATAGAACATAAAGTTTTAAAACAAACTTCTGTAAAATAAATGTCTCATAAATATTACATAAAAAAACTCTTTACATACTTATCCTTGTTTTTATTTTATACAAAATTATATATATATATTATTTTTTTTTATTTATTCTGACTTTTTGAGTTTAACAATTTGCATTTATCAATTCAAACAAGTTCAGGCCCCAAGCTGCGTGGATTTTCTGTCTTTTACTGTATTTAACATCAAGTTCTGCTTAAAACCAAATGATATAATAAATGTTTTCAAAATAAACTATCTGTTCAAGTTTTTTTTTTTTTTTGGCAGAGTTAAATGATTTTCAAAGAAGCACATTTCGTAATAACAATTCATTATTATAATCTAATATTAAATCCATCTACTTTTGTTATGCCATATATCCAGAAAATATACATAGAATACTTGAAATTAAAATTCTAAGAATTACAGTTAACACATTTGAAAATAAAACTTTTATAGAATTGTGCAGCCATTAAAAAATATATCAAGATTATTTATCAAATTATCAAACAGCTAGTTAAATTGATCAAAACGATTTATCTGTATAGTGTGCATTGATTGATATGAAAAGAGTACAAGCTAAATTAAAAACATTAACACTCGAAGTGAGCAGACACGCAATAAAGTTTTGCAGAATTTTTTTCACAGAATTCGTACATTATCCATAAAAAGAAAGTCAAAATCATATTTACCGCCTATGCCTTTTTCTAGCTCTATGATGAGCTTCTAAACCTTCAGATAGAGTTTTGAGTTTTTCCGGCTCCACTTGAGTAAAAGTGTGATCTCCAAACCATCTAACCCATAACTATAAAGAATTTAAAAGGAAAAAAAAAAATAATAATTACATACAAAAAAAAGGGAAAAAATGCACAGAAATATTTTACGCAGACTCAAATAACAATTCCATCACTACTATTTAATATATATAAACTGATTATTTAAAAGATAGTTAAATAATCAACAAAATATACATAGCTATATACTAAAGGATAAAAATATGCAATGTATTTACCACAAAATTTTAAGAAACAAATGCAGAAACAATATCATAGATGCATTATTCTTACAAAAATAAACTTTCAATTTAGAATTTACTTTAATCCATAAAAATAGAAAAACCTTGAAAAATTCTAAAGAAAAGAGTTTTCACCTAGTGATCCACAAGCTCCACCAAACACCTAAAAAGTAGTTTGTTGGGACAGGGTTCAGAAGACCACAGCATGATATAACTCAAGAAACATGATGGTTTCCAAAGGACTGCTTTTATGGGCACAGTAATATGAGGTTGCTCACTGTGCAAAGTTCAGCAAACTGGGGCCATACACATAGGGGAAGAAAATGTGAGAATCTGTATGATTTTTCTATGGATCAGATTATTCCCCCCCCCAAAAAAACATTACCTTCACCTTCAACTTCTTCAATCTCAGTGATGAGGAACTCTGACACTCAATGTTTTAGTATTTAGTTTTTAGATCATTCTGAAAGCTACATTTTTTATCTCCAGTTTCAATGACTTACACAAACAGGGCATTATTATCGGCTAGTCTTACAAAGTCACCAAGATTCCATTCACTACTGTTCTGTTCTTTGGTTAGATGGTGAGGAACAAATCTCACACAAATTTTATATCTGCTCATATATCATCAATGACAATAATTTCAAATACCTCACAGGAAAAATCTAATTCTTTTCTTATCATTCTGATGGACAAATGCTGATCATGCTACAGCAGCTCATGAAATCTGGCCAGCATTTACCATTATTCTGCTCATCATAAGTCAAGAATTGCAGCTGCATATCTGTACACAATTTTCAGCATTACATGAGTTTTTACTACAGTTTCACCTAATCTGAAATAGAATTCCATATCAATTCTCTCTTATCTTTTATACAATGGATCTGACTCTTATGCTTTGGATAAAAGGATAGCTAATGAATTGTAACAGAAGATACAGCATGAATGAAAATCTGACAAAAAATATTAAGACAGGCTCACATATTATATGTTAGATGAGACAGGGAAAGTTGCAAGTAGGAGAGTTCTTATTATCGAATTGAAGGGTGATTCACTCTACTTTCCAGTCATACCTTGTACACTAATACTCAGAGTTAAGAACTGAAGTTGATACTATTGGCATAAAAACTATATAATACATAACATCAATCGTAACAATAAATTTTCAATCATACATGGGCACCACATCCATGACTTACCTTTAGATAAAAGCACATACTTACCAACCTACGATAGTAAAAAATAAGGAAACTTTTTTAAGAATTCTGGAGAATTTTCTCAATGACAAAAATACACAGAAAGAAAGTATGTTTTTTTACAAGTAATTAACTAATTAATTTCTGAAAGTTCAGTTACTAATTTTTAAATGCAAACAGTTCCATTGGTCGAGGATTCTAGATAAACATTTCTTTAAAGATGCCCAGTATGTACATACACATTTCAAGCATTTTCTTATTTCAGTACTTTACAGTTGTTGGGATTATTTCAATTTTTCCTTCCTTTTAAAGCTCCTTTCAAAATAATAATAAGTATCAACAATGTGTTCATCTGCACTTATTGGGAAAGAAGCTACCTCTTTTTCAACTGCTAATTTAAGAGGGACAGGTATGAGTACCTCATAATTTGCAGATCTGAATTTTCTCTCTCTCTCTTTTTCCTTTATATATATATATATATATTGCAACACCAAGTCTTCAAACTACCATTATTGGTGCACTGCTGACACCAAGAGATTAATCAATTGCATTTTCTTTGACAGTTTTAATAATTAGCTGTGCTATATTAAAGCCTGTCAAACCTCCTTCTAAAGTGGGGCCAGAAAGTAAACTACACTCAATTTCTGAAAAAACTGGATTAAAACAAGAAACAACAACCGGATACAGTTTTGTATCGGTATTGTTTTCATCCTTAGAGAGGCAGAATGTAGCTGTTTTAATCTAATCACTAACTGAAGATTTATTTTTCATACCCATTTCCTGAATAATTGCAGCCGCTTTTTTCGTTGAGTATTTCTTAGCAATGCTGCTGTCAGGAAACACTGTTCTAAATAAAGCTGTAGTTTGATCCGATGTATTCAGTGGCAGGTTGTGCTCCAGTAAAAAGGCAGTGAGCATGTTTTTTGCTTCCATAGAAAAAATTAATTTTCGTCCCTTCCCCAATACAACTGACACTGTTCTTGTATATGCAAACTTGCCAACCTACGACACTCAAAAATCAGGAGAATTTTTATTTTCAACGAAGGATTTTTAAATGATAAACATATATTTTTTAATAATGAATTAACTTCAAATTGTTACTAATTAATATCTGAAAGTTCAGTTACTAATTCTTAAATAAAAACAGTACACTCTGCATTAATAACTTTTTGGTTATTTGTTTCCATAGAAAAAGTTAACTTTTAATTTTTTTTCAATGGAACTCATGTTGTCCTTGTGTACGAACATGTTTGAGAACACTGGCCCTTCCACCGTGCAAAATCGAAAAATCACAATGACGAACAATAGACACCGGAAATGCATTACATTTCTTTGAGGAACTATTAGAAGAAAAGTCATCTGTACTATTTTTTAAAAGTACCTGAGTATTTTACCTTTTTCACAGACATAACTAATACGAAGAAATATCATAAGTTCTTGAACTATTTCTCAAAAGCACGTACGTTCACACAGGTCAGCGACAAGATGAACAAAATAACAACCTCATTCTTGCTTTGTGTTCACTGGCTAATATGTGTCAGATGACGCACAGTGGCACTCGATGCTCACTGGAGAAATGGAACATGACATTTTTGGACACATGTTGTCACTCACAAAGCAGAAACATGCCATAATTTCTCACTGATGGAACTACTTCGGTTTTCTATGTAGTTTAGAGAAAAAACAGGAGCTTTCAGACACCCTAAGTCACTTTTTTGAGTATGCAAATAACAAAGTATTAAGCCAAGCTACATAAAAATCATGAGACATTTTAAGAAAAAGTTGGGAGAATTATATTGCAAATCGGGTTGGCAGGAGCACGGTCAGAAATCAGGAGTCTCCCACCTAAATCGGGAGAGCTGGCAACTCTGTGTACACATGTCTTTATGAACACTGGCTCTTCCACCATGCGAAATCAAAAAATCGCAACGACAAATGGTGATCATTGCAAATGTATTCTATTTCTTTGAAATAACAGAAGGAAAATCATCTCTGAACTATTTTTGAAAAGTACAATGAAATTTTTTTTTTTTTTTTTT
>KK114271.1:318564-364591 GCA_000611955.2 Stegodyphus mimosarum
AATTCTGTTATTGTGCAAAAATTGTTGAGGATTATATAATCCCTGATGAATAGCTGGTCCAAACGCTTGATGATCCATTGATGGAAGAGGAGGAACTCTATCAGTATACATAGGCTCCGCATTTCGTGCAGCACTCTGATCCTGCACAACACACGACATTGAAGATGGGTTCACATTCTTATGAAACATGACTGAAGAATTATTATTATCTGTTGTACACTGCTGAAATGACTGAATACATCCTTGTAATCTTTTGTCTTGAAAAACATTATCAGGTACATAAAAATTTTGGTTCATGTGCAAAGTACTGAAATTGGCAGCATTGTTTAGTTTATTATTAAGAACAGGCACACTTTGCTCTTCTAAAGGAACAAATCCCATTGACTTAGGAGAATTTTTCCTTTGTTCAACCACAGGATATCTAGGGTGAAGCATACCAGTAGAAGCTTCAGATTTATGCATGGAAATACTTTGGATTTTCATGTGTTGACTGGGTCCTTGAACAAAACCACTTTTTGAAATGTCTGATTTATCTTTTTCAAGAATTAATTTATCCCGCTGAGCCAAAAGCTGTGAAACAAGAACACTGTCAAAAGGACTTCTGTTTTTCCCTTTCAGCCGCTTCCTTTTACTTGTAAGGCAACCATCTAGATAAAAAGAAAAAGAAATTTAGAAATTGAAAATATAAAAATTCTTTACAAGTTCCTAAAAAATCCAGACAATATATGAAACAAAGAAATAAACAGACAATACATTTATTTTTTAGATGTATATAGAAATTGTACCTAGAAAAGAACTCATTTAATATGGTAATTTACAAAATCCTAGTCTGAAATACAATTTAAAATTTCCTAGGTTACCATTATAAAAGAAAAAGAATGAGTTCATTCTAAATGAACAGTATTTTAGATGTTATATTATTTTCAATCCCCCAAAACAATACTCATAAAATTAAAAATGGCTTCTAAGAATATCTTTCCATTTCTCTTCATTTCCTCATTATAATTAATAACACAAAAAACTCCACAATGAAAAGTTTAAAATTTTTCATCATTTAATTAATTAATAATAAAATTTTAGATGTATATAAAAAAGATTTACAACCTATTTGGAGTACAATAGGACTCAGATATCACTATTCAATAGCATCAGAGATAGGACTACTTATAAATTTAAAGGATATTTAATAGTTAATAATAGTTTAATAGTTACCCTATCGTAAGTAACAACAAAAATTAAAATGACCTAGTGCATAATTATTGAAGTGAGTAAATAAAATTAAGAAGAATTTAATTACTAATAAGAGTAATTTTAAGATATTAAATTTCTTATAGTTGAGAATTTTAGGGATCAAAGAAATCCCGTTATTCCTGGAAATGGTTTTATTGGCTTGAAATTAGATATCATTTGAGGTCACCTAAGAATACATTATATCTTGAGAAGTAATTCAAATTTAAAATGTTTCAATTTTTTTTCTTACATTTTAAAGGATTTTAATAATTTTAATTAAATTAATTTTATTTAGCACTTTTTTAAAATTATTTCCTTGAATTACTTCAAGAATTCACCATCACTCAGAAACATGGCTCACTTGAAAATTCTTTGGCAGAGGTCTTTGAAAAAGAAAAGGAATTTTCAACAACATCTTTTATATTAATTCTATCAATTTTTTATTATGCTATATTAGTTATATTATGTTAAATTAGTTATTTTATTGAATTGCTTTTTTGTTTCATTTTGATGTGCGTAATTCCACTTAGATTATTGAACCCTTTCTTATTTTTTATTTTTTTATCATAAAAGATACCTTACCCAAATCAAAGAGTTAAAAATTAAAACATTCACAAAAATAACACATACACCTTCTTTTAATAGTAATACATTAGAAATAATTTGGCATTGAACTGATAAAACATAAGTCATGAAATAAAAATATATACAATTAAAAGTTTACCCTTTTTAGATGCTGGTTGTGTTCCTAAGGGATTAGGTTCTCTGGTGGGCCCAAGAGAAGATAAAGGAATGGTGCTATTGCGAAATGTGGCCATAGCCACAATTTTTCTTTTATGATTGCAAAGTTTGGTAGGATCATTCCAAGATAAATCATTTACATTCCAGCATTTAGTTGTTGCCATAGGATTGAAATTAAAGACTCTCTTCAGTATCAATGGGCATTCAAGGCCACATTTGCAGGTGCCTTCAGTCTGAAGATAAACTGCAACTTCTTGTAGAGAATGTAGATAGATTTCACTGGGGCTGAAATGGAAGGGGAAAATTCACAATTCTGTAGTCAAGGCAATATTTTTTTACAGAATAAACAATGCAGAATTCTGCTAAAATCTTTTCTAGCAGACATTACAGAGTTTGAATTTTTCTCCATTTGATTTTGGTAATCAGGGCAAAATCTTTTCAAAAATAGAAAATATTAAAAAAAATCTTCATAATTTCTTGAATATAATAAATTCAGTAGAATTTCAACACATAAATAAATTTTTATTCTATTTTTTCCTGCTTTTACAAAAAATTTAGCGACAATGAAGAGCTAATCATTTTAGGTATAATAATCCCATGATAGAGATATACAAAACCTGCTTGAAGTCTTGCTAATACATTACTACTTAAAATTAAAAATACAGGTTCAAGATGATTGCCAAATTTTGCTTTTTAAAATTACAGATTATATAATAATATTTTAATATTAATTTTCATGCAGTTTTCTTATAAAAATAGCTTTGCCCATTGCTGATCTCCTGATTTCTTAAGAAGGAGCTCTCTCATGACTTATCACAACTTGAAACATAAATTTTCAAAAAACAGAGATAAAATAAAATTTAAATTCAATGTACTTATTTGACGGATTTTTTCTAATTATTTTATACAGCAACTTCTTCCTGTAATAAACATTCATTAAAAAAGTCAAACCAGAAAACTGGAATAAATAATGACATACCTAATATAGATAACTTTGCCACTTGATATCACCCGTTTCCATCCAAAAGGCACAGTTATAAAAGTTTCACTGTGCTGCACAGCAATTAGAGGATGTGAAGTATTATTCATTTCTACAGGATACTTATGGACAGCAGGATATATTTTACCGTCACATGGAAATGTGTCCGACTGAATGGCAGATGATGGATAGTTGTAACTGGTAGCAATTTTTTTGCTTGGATCCTGATTAGGATCACCTCCAATAGATGCTGGAGCACACATGTTGTTTACATGAGATGTGGATGACGGCTTCAATGTGCAAGAATCAGAAGAACAAGCAACATTTACTCCAGGAGTGTTGGTCTGCTCATTTGGGATACTGGTACAAGGTAGAGCTTTGGAAATGTTCCTTACGTCCAAAGGACCAGTCCCAGAAAAATTTTCAGACATGCAAGGTGACTGAAAAGGAGCATTCAAGACAACTGTATTTGTCCTGACATCCTGGCTAAATGAAGCCATTTTAGCTTCCTTTGAAGCTACGTATCTTGCCTCCGTTAAGTGGCATTAGAAAATGACATGCACGAGCACACATCTCTTTTCACTAGCATTCTATTGCTTACGGCAAAATACCATTCAGTCAAGAAAAAAATGACTACTGTATTTTTCTTCCCTAAAAAGATGAAAAAATAAAAACATTACAATTTCACACTTAGAAGAAAGAACAAATATACAAAAAAAAAAGTTAAAACTTTTACATAAAAGCATAATGTGCATGTAAAAGTAAGCCAAACAGTTTACATTCATCATAAACTTATACTTTATAAAAACATACATTTAGAACACATAAAAAATTTCAAAGTATGTATCTGCTACAAAATGAAATTCAGTCAAAAATATCGATTAAAAACTTAAAGGAAAAGCTGTTTCTTTGCAAACATTACCTCATACAGAAAATGCAACATCATGAAATAATGTTCAAAAATGACCAAACCACACACATATATAGCCAAGTGAGTACTGAAAAATAATTTAATTTATACACAGAGATAAGGCTCCAGTGGATGAATAAAATGGATCATCAATAAGGAATGGCACCTATATTTTGGCGATATATATTGTTCAATGCTAAACAACAGTTGATTCAGTGCATATGTGACTAATCCCTTCGATGTGGCACACTATATGGTGTTAATCCTCTCTCAAGATCTTAAATGAAGCTTCTTGTGAACTGATTTATTTGATGAGATTGCGCACTATTCACATTTCTTGTTCATTCTTCTGAAAAGACATCAGAAAAACAGCTCTTTTTCTAAGGGCATGATGACATCTTAATATAGCAGCTTCATAACCTGATTATCATTATATTCCACTTTCTTCCTGCCCTGTCATGCAAAATTTATTCCTAAAATAATAAAAATTTCATACTGAAATGTACCTAATATATATATTTTATGTTCTCAAATATATATATAAAAATATTATTTCATTTAATATTTTATTATCACTATTGCTCCACCTAAGCATATTTTTTGAGTCATTGTTCTGTGGAAAATTTCAAAGTTAAATTTCATTTTTAAAAGCTTAAACTGTAAATTAATATTGGAGTTTTCAACTGATACTCTTGCATTTTTCACAGTCTCATTAACTCTAAAAGATACAGAATTAAAAGCCTGATGATTTTGAAAGACATATTAATGTATATGAAATTTGGATCACTACTTTTTATTTTGCCTCCTCTTTTATTTCCCAGATGGATACCTGGATTTTGAACACAGAATATTCAATAAATTTGGATTTTCTTTATTTTTTACGTTTTGTACATATACTACATTAAAATTTGGTTAACCTAGCTGAAAGGCATGTAATATTTCCCATGCACTTACAATTCTTTCAATATTTCATACTCAACATGATGTACTAAAAATAATTAAAGAAACTTTACCTGGCTTTGCAGCAATTAATATTTTGAACACACCTGCAAGGACCCACAGAGACTGCACCAGGCAACATGTCTAGCACTGGTCCCTGATGTACCTTAATTATGTGAAGGAATTTGTTTATCCAGAACTCAGATAAACATTAAGCATGCGTGGGAAATAGTTAAGTGCAATAAATAACTAAACTAATATAATTCAATTCAGTACTGTACCAAGGATTTAATTGGGAGGGGGGGTCAGTGAGTTTCATCTAAAACCAACATTTTTGTGATTGTATTCTATTTATAAACTGAAACAACAGTTTCGGAGGGGCTTGCAGCTCCTTCAGCTCCCTCCTAGATACAGCCATGATTCAGATTTCACTTCATTAGCATGCGATAGAAAGAAGATAAAATTTAGTGGAAAAATATGTCTTCAGCCGCCAATATCATGATACATCACCAATAATATAGCATATGCTAGCCAAATTATATGATGATAACTGTGAATTTGAAGATTTTCAGATATCATAAAGTAAAATTTTCCAGTTAAAGGAATTTGTCAAGAAATGTGGAGAAGTGCTAATAAATGAAGATGCCATAAATGAAGATTTTCATTGCTATGATAATGCCCCAAACATCAATCATGATGAAATATGTGATATGGTGATTCTTACTGGTAAAATCTGTAATATGATTTTAAATCCAGAATATACTGTTATCAATAGTGCCAAAGAAGTCACAGAGAATGACAAAATTTCAATTGACAATTCAGTGGGAAACCTCATGGCAATTATAGGATTTGAACAGTGTAACTTTATAACTGAACAAGAAATTATATATCTATCTATGAAATTTAACAGTACGAATTAGCACAAAAAAAATGAAGCAACTTACATTGGAAGAAATGTTTAATAAATACTGAGCATTTCGTTTTGTAAACTGCAATTTCCTTAAGGCTATAAATGCTTCATTATTTCATAAATCACTATTTCATATTTTTAATTTTACAATTTCTACATGTTATCTTATTATATTTAAACTCATGCTCAAAAATCTGGAAAAATCCCAAATCAGAAAAGTATCAATGAATCCGGATCTTCGACTTCGTACAGTATATGTCAGCAATAAAAGAAATATCTGTCCCAGTGATTTCTACCATCTTTCCATCTCAACATCTATATCACCATATTACATTTACATATATATACACACACATTCTTTTTGTCCCATTTATATTGAATGGGACAAAAACAATAGCACAGTACAAATTCTGCAATTGACTTATTAAGCAAAACCAAGTAATTCTTAAACTACAATTACATAAGTTTTATCTGGCTATAGCCAAAATTCTTCCAGTTATGAAATCGTTGCTACAGGCATTAGTAATCAAAATGGTGCCATCCATGCAGGAGAAAGCATACTCTGTTTTGAAATATGACAAAGTATCATCGTTTATCATCACTCAAAGACATTTTGCATGAAATTTGATACCACCACACTGCCACAATATCAAATAGTAAGTGAAGTAGTTTCAGGGCATGGGCTGCTTGTGTAAGAAAACCAGGCCAGGACAAACAGCAGCCCAAACTGAAATGGTTGAAAAAAATTCATGAAACCTTTTTATGAAGTCCCACAAAATCAATGTGTTAAGTGTGTTCCGAGCCCAATACGCCTCATGTAACGATGTGGCATGTGCTACGGAAATGTGTACTATTCTGGTCATACACCTTTCAGATAACAAACCCTCGCGTAAAGCTTTCTATAAGAATTTGCAAGATAAGTTGGAGGTAGACGGTTTCGTGATGGTTTCGTTTACAGATGACACCACTTTTCATATTTCTAATCAAATACTTTATGACTTGAGGGAGTGAAAAATCCACATGGTGTAATGAAACATGATCATGATTTTCCAAAGATGAACGTTTTTTCCACCATTTCCAACAGTTGTGTTTTGGGTCCCTTTTTTACTCGTGGGAAAATTGATTAATGGGTGCATTTATCAAGAGAAGTGATAAGAGTGATTTTTCCCTCAGTTTGAGGAAGTGATTTTCGGCTTCTTTCTGCAGCAAAATGGTGCTCCACCATATTGGCATAAAAACGTATTCCAGTACCTGAACGATAGTCAGGTACTACCCCAGGCATCAGCAATCTATGGCATGCAGTACAATTCTCAGAGGCACTTTACACCATTTTACAGAGTTATCACATAAAGTCATAAGTATAATACATTGCTCTGTCTCTCCTACCTGCGCCAACCTGCCTCACACATTTTCTCTCCTTTCGTTCAGTTTGTTGCACAGATACATAAGTATTGAGTTTGATTTTTGTCGTAAATAGAATCTGATACACATTATGCACTATAGGTTACTTTTAATTTTACTATATGTTCTTAGTTTTATTGTGAAAACTTGTATTTTGTTTAATTATTACGTGAATTCATACCACCATATTTAATCAAATGGCCACGAAAAAAGCTCTATGCAGTTTTCATGACGCTTGGAAAATGAATATGGACTCGTACAACAGAAGAATTGTGTTGCATGTGTGTTGTGTCACGAAAGCATCGTATGTCACATATAAAGACATTTGCAAACTAAATATTGATTCAAATTTAAGAATTCTGATGTGAAATTTGAAGATACAAAAACAGCTGTTACAGGATATAAGAAACAAATTACATTGTTTTGTAAAACAACTGGAACCAAACTTAAAAGTGACCAAATATAGTTTCATAATTGCTTATTGTATAGCTGCCAAAGGCAAATTTTTCACATATGGGGGAATATATAAAGGTTACATTTTCACAAAGTGTTTAAATATTGTTTGGTGATTTACCAAATCTGTAAACAATATTATCCCAGATTCAAGAAATATTGACTTCAGAACGAACTATGGGAAGACTAATAACTGAAATAGCAGAAAATGTAATAACAAAATAGAATTCTAAATTACAAGAAACTGTTGCACTTAGCATAGCTCTTGCTGAAAATACTGAAGTTTGAATAATCTTGTGCACCTTGCTTTGTTACTATGTTGTAAATGTTTATTTTTTTTTTATTTTAATAAATATGTTTAAAACATATATAATATATATAATTTTAATTTTTTATTTTTATTGATGGAATAGTTATATTTTATGTTAATAAATATCTTTAAATGATGAAAAAAACAGGAATCAAGTTGTTTCAAATATTTCCTACTGTGTGGCATCCTGAATTATATTGGTAGATTGGTTTGGTATATCACACCTACAAAGTTGCTTGCCCACCCCATTACTGAATTGGTCATACTGAATCAAACGATATTCTGTTGAGTTGTTGGCCACCGAGATCCCCAGATCTAAAACCTTGTAATTTTTTCTTATGGAGTTTTATTAACCCTCTAACCTGCAAGGCTGTATATATATGGCCTAGAATATTTTTTTGCAATATCTGTACGAACGTATATATATGTGCATATTAAAATATGTCAAAGAAATTGAGGCAATATATTAAAAGAACATAAATCCAGGTATAAAATGCCAAGAGAATTTTTACATTAAATCAAGAAAATAAATTTTTCTGGTAGTAGTTTTGGGAAATTTGTGCTTTCTTAGCAAAAACCCAGGCTGGTCAGAGGGTTAAAGACAAAGTGTTTATGCTTCCATTTCTCAGGGACATACAGCAACTGAAGCAGTCAATAACTGAAGTGCTAGAATCATTAACAAAAGATATTCATTCTATCATGAGTGTGGCAGTAACTGGAAAGCAGCAGAGATATTTGCGTTGTCGCCAAAGAGGTACAAGCAGAAGACCTACAGAAATTTGAATAACTACAGTTTCACTTTAAATTTTATTTATCAAAATACTTCTAATGCTTTCTTTTTATCCCAATCAATAAGCACCTGTACAGTATCATATATATTTATCACAAACATATCTCAAATAGAGTACTACTAGTACAGCATAGATACACTCACGTTTGTGAAAATTGCAACACCATGAAGGACTTACGCGAGTGAGCTGAAATTTTCAGGAAATGCAAAGTAGCGCATGATATGCAAATGATTAGAATTGCAAATCCGTAGCGCATGCGTATGCTGAGCAGCGCCCTCCGAACGGCTGATGGATCCGAATAAATAGACGGCTGTAGCGAGGCGTGTATGGTTATCGGTGGTTATCTGCTAGTGGTAAACATTAACTCAATCTGTACTTATGCCTCGTCGACGAAAGAGAGCGAGATTTGAACAACTTACAGAGTTTGAAAGAGGGAGAATCATCGGCCTTCGTGAAGCTGGATTGTCGTATCGTGCAGTAGCCTCTCGTGTGCAGCGTAACAGCAGCACAGTGATGCGCGTTTGGAAGCAGTGGACGGACGAGTGTCGGACAACTCGGAAATCCGGGAGTGGACCCCGAAATGTGACGTCAGCTCGCGATGATAGACACCTGGTCCGCATGGCGCGGACGGACCGTACAGCTTCCTCTAGACAATTGGCAGCACTGTGGTCAATAGCTACAGGTGTTTCATTGTGTGCTTCATCAATTCGTAGACGTCTGCTGCAGTGTGGACTGCGCGCACGGACTCCTTTATACAGGATCCCCCTAACGCACGACCATCGCCGCCTGCGGCTACAATGGGCCAATCAGCATAGAGACTGGCGTGCTGATTGGCAGCATGTCGTGTTTTCTGACGAATCCCGCTTTAATTTGTGGTACCATGATGGCCGCATTCGTGTCAGACGCTATGCCGGTGAACGCCACCTTCCGGAGTGCATTATCGAACGCCACAGTGGACGAACACCCGGAGTTATGGTCTGGGGCGCCATAGCATATCATAGACGATCTCAATTGCTACGAATTGTGGGCAATCTGAACAGCAACCGGTATATCCGTGAAGTTCTACAGCCCGAAGCTGTTCCCTTCCTTCAAAGCTTGCCAGGCGCTGTATTTCAACAGGACAATGCCCGCCCTCATACTGCTCGGATTGTTAAATCCTTCTTTGCAGCGCAGCAGGTACAGCTTCTTCCTTGGCCTGCGTGTTCCCCGGATATGTCGCCAATTGAACATCTGTGGGATGTCATTGGTCGGCGTCTTGCTCGTGATCCTCGTCCTGTTGCGTCTGCAGACGAACTTTGGGTACGCGTACAAACGATATGGAATGCTCTTCCTCAGTCAGACATTCAAACTTTGTTTGACTCCATGCCACGTCGTGTATAGCAGCACTTTGCGGCGCGTGGTGGCCACACAAAATACTGATTCTGATCTCTTGTTCTTGTTTGTTTGCTTTGAACATTTAATCATTTATTTGTACCACTACCACTCAACTGTGTATTAAATTGCATTCAATTATGACGATTCCTTCTTGGTGTTGCAATTTTCACAAACGTGAGTGTATTTGCACTGTCGCCAAAGAGGCACAAGCAGAAGACCTACAGAAATTTGAATTACTACAGTTTCACTTTAAATTTTATTTATCAAAATACTTCTAACAATTATGGGTATGCTTTCTTTTTAGCCCATTCAATAAGCACCTGTACAGTATAATATATATTTATCACAAACATATCTCAAATAGAGGACTACTACCTTCTCTCTCACTAAATACAACACAACTACATTCCATCACCGAGTACATTTACATTTACAGCTATTTCGTTTCAAATTTTGCAAACAAGTAAGTTAATTTTAATTTCCTTTCTGGCATCAAATTGTACCTAAATTTCTATTTAAATACCTATTACATTTGATTTGTGTATAACGCTAGAAGAATATCAAATACCTAACTTTTAATTTTGCATATAAATCCAATAAAATGTATATATTTGTATTTAAGAGCCTAACTTTTGATTTTGCATTTAAATCTAAAAGAATCTATTAATATCTCAATGCTTACCTTTTAACCTATGTTTAAATCTAAAAGATTGTATTCATTTCTACATATTTCTGTTATTTTTCAAATATCATCTTTTGCACATATTTCAATTATTTCGTATTAATTTGTGCAGGTTTCAATAGGTTTTTATTGTTTTTACAATACTGTGACAGTTTCGAGGAATATTTTTCCTAAAGTGAAGATCTAGTTAATTCAATTCTTAACGAATACCTTAAATTAAGAAGAAAATCTTACTCATTTTTATTCTTGGTTTTGTTTATGGCAAGTAATTTCACTCAAGTAGACTAATTACCTTTTTCATTTTTGTGTTTTGTTTATAGCTTATGATTTAACTCTAGCAAAATAAATAATTTGATCCTTACTTGAAAAGACAAAACACTCTTAACTTAATTTGGTTACTGTTAATTGATAGTGGATTGGTATGTTCCCTTGACATGTCAATTATTCTATGGTTAATAACAACAGCTACCTTTTCAGTACTTTAAATATTACCTTTTAATTTTACTATTTAGAATTTTTCTCATTTAAAATAATTTCTTCACAGCTTATTAAAATATTTTTACTATAATAAAAATCTAAATAACTTACACTTAAATTACTTACTCAGTTTTATTCCGATAATTCATCACATTAATTAAATTCATGCTCCTTGGAGACGATATATAAAAAAACTTTTCTAATAATAAATTGCATATATATATATTGTATATGTAAGATATAATAAAATACTTTTCTAATAAATTATATATGCATATTGTATATATATGTAAGATATAATAAAATACGATGGCTATGTTATAAATAATTGGCAACCTCAAAATTGATTATTCTAAATTTTGTGTTCTCCCTTTATCTTTTCTCACAAAATAAAATGATTGTTATTAATAATTGTATGTTAAATGTTTAAACTGTATGTTAAACATACTTTATATATTAACATACAATTATTAATGATTGTACGTTAATATATAAAGTACGCTGAGGGAGTAATGGTTCAGAAACAGAGGCCCCGTTTTTTTACCTCTGTTAATTGTTTCTTTTACCCTCCTCATATCAGAAAATATAAAGGCTCCCACTTTATTTAATTTTTTATATAGGATTTTAATTTTTCAAATAATGGAGTGTCATTTTTTTTTAATATAACCGAATGTTGTAGTGCAGTTCACGAAGGCCAGTTACCTTATACAAGAAACAGAGGCCTTTCCAAGTAACTGCCGGTACCCCTTAACCACTCATGAAAATTTAATATGCGAGTTCATTAAAGTTGACATGCTCAAATAGCTGGATATGTGTGTACTAGGAGAAAGTTGCGAGGTTTTACAGTTTGTGTAAAATAAGAAAATTATAAAATGTAATAATAAAAGTAAAAACCATAATTTCAATAATGCTATTACAAATGACATAATATTACTTATAAATGTAAAAATTAGTATGACGTAAAATTTTAAGATTTATGGTTATTCGTAATAATGGGTATATAAAATTTTTATAATTGTGATGTTCTGTGCAAAAGTGTTTGGAAATCCTTCCCTGAAGTATCAAAATTGCGATGTGAATGTTCCAGACACAAGAACTTTTTAAAAATTGGACTCAAAGGACTCTAAAAATGTGCAATTGTTTTAAAAGAATATAGTGCTTAAAATTATTACTGAATTCAAAATTTTACAACTTATAATTTTTTAATTGTTCAAAAGTTAATTTTATGTTTTGCATTTTCAAAATTATATCTTTCATATTTCGCTGCTCTAATGCTTTTTCTCTCAAAAAGGCTCAAAAGTGCTCTTCCTTTTTCTTTTGAAGGGGGAATATGTAAGATATAATAAAATACAATAGCTATGTTAAAAAATATTTGACAACTTCAAAATTGACTAAATTTTATGTTCTCCCGCAAAGTTTATCCTTTCTCCCAAATTCAAGATATTTCCAAATTACATGACACTGCTTGAAAAAGGAAACTAAAAACTAACAATAGCAGCTTAGCTGTACTTACGCACCCACTTACTATAAATACTGCTTCGCAATCAACCGCATCATCCCTTTTCCTGACTTCTGCCATGCAAACAACACTGCACCGTTTATGCTTCCCTGTCTAAGAAGCTTACGTTGTACTTTTTAAGCCAGTGTACATAAAAATTATTGTATTCAACTATGATTGAAAAATTACTTATCTACAGAAAGATGGTTTGATGTGAAGAAAAATAAAGATGTTGATTATTCAAGCTGTTTTGTTAGCTGCGTCATCCTGCCTTCACCCTCAGCCACTACAATTACACCTTAAAATATGATTATATGTATATATATATATATATATCTGTGTGTGTGTGGTATACACACACACACATGCATGCTAAGGAGGTTAGGTTATTTATTATGAAAACGTAATTGGGGGCCATCTGCTTTATGATCCATACCAACATGCAGAACTTTCTAAAAGAAATGGTCTCATATTTACTACATAATTTACATAAGAAACTGCAAAAACTTCATGAACCCACTCTGTCACTGGAACCAAACAACATATAAACCGCTAATACTTATTCACTTATAAGTACAAAAATTAATGTCGAGAAACCTAATGAACGCATGACTTATCGCTGAGCTCAAACAATTAAGATGTAGATTCAATAAGGGTTAAGTACCCTTTATTTCACTCAAAATAAGATGATCAGTTGGCCCCTTTCATGCACTTACAACAAAACCTCCACTTGGGCTTGAACTCAAAATAAGAAATAAAAACTAAATTACAACTATCCTTAGCCAAAGCTAACACAATCTAATGTAGTTGGCCTTTAATTTAAAATTCAAATATCAAAAGGCACATAATATACGGCAAAGTGTAACGGCTTCTGGAGAGACAGCCCGAAGGCAAACATGCGCTACTCAGGATTCCTAACTCTCTCTCATGAAGTAAGTTGAACCTTCCTTAAATACAACTTCTTGCTCATTTGCATTCAATGCAATTCTAAAAACTCATTCTGGTAGGGAGTTATAAGAGGAAACAAGAATCGATAGGAAAGTAAGCCTATCCTTTGATTTATACGGAAGACAGGTTCCACACAAAACCCTGTAAATTGAAATCTTTGATTTTGCTATGCAAAACGAAAAACACACTAAATGTGCATAGTTGACGAATTAGGGAAGATCTCAGATCAACAAGAATTTGTAGTCAAATCTGTAATTAACAACTGTCTAGGTTTTTTTCTTACATCTTTGTAAACCTCCTCATACTGATTTAAACACTTACTAAGCTCCCGTTAGAGCCCGAGAGCTCGTTCAACATTCATGTCATATTGTAAAAAATTATTACCTAATTTTCTTCCCAATTCAAGTCTTATGCTGATGACTCTTGCTGCGAATGCAACTGGTTCAGATTGCTTTCATCAGAATCATTGTCTTCATCATATATATTTGTTTCATGAATCATGTTAACTAACTCATCCTCATTTAGTTCTTCATCAGCCATTAATATCTGCCTAAGCTAAATCCTCAAAACCTTCTCCTCCTATAGTTTGAGCCAATTTAATGATCTGAAAATATTCACGCCCTAATATTAATCCATCATTCTCATCTTTAGCAGAATTTAGCCATACAGCTTTCCAGCATGTGTTGAGCGTTGACTGTTTAATCTGAGTATATGACAGTCCAACATGCTTAACACAATCTAAGATTGTAAATTTCTTCCAAGCATCCATATGAGTAAGAGATTCATCCCATTTGTCCTAAAATACACCTGAAGGCTTGTTTGATATACATTGCCTTAAAAGTCAAAATTATTCCTTCATCTAATGGCTGTAATAAGGAAGTTGTATTCGTTGGTAAAAAGACAACTTCTACATTTTCGTGTTGTAAATCTTGAGATGATCAGGTGAATTATCAGTCAACAGAAGAGCCTTAAAAAGCAATCCCTCTTTACTCACATAATTTTTTACATCTGGGACAAACATGTTATGAAACCATTCATTGAAAGCTATATTGTGACCCATGCTTTCTTACTAGCCATCTAATAAATGAGAAGGTTATTTATGTTTATTCCTTTAAATGAGAGTGGTGTTTCTGATTTATTAGTAAACAATGGTTTCATTATAATAATCGTCTGAAGCATTGCAACAAAAAAGAATTGTTATACGACTTTTCGTTACCTTATGATCGCTAGCTGATTTGCAAGCTTTAGCTAAATAGATTCTTTCCGGCATTTTTTTCCAGAACAACCAGGACTTGTCAGCATTGAAGATCTGATCAGAAGTGTAGGAGTTGGCGGCAATAATTTCAGCAAATTTTGCTGGATATTGTTGCGCTGCATCCAAATCAACAGAATGCACTTTCTCCTTTCAATCTTAAGATTATGTAAAGAATGTATTTATTTAAATCTCTCAAAACAACCATGACCAAAGGAAAAGGTACCTTTTTTCCATCTGACGAAGTCAATGGTGACTGATTCTTAAGTGCTTTATAAATCTCTAAAGCCTTATTTGTAATAGCATTAGTATCAATTGGAATCCATTTTTGATTTTGGTCCTCTATCCATATCAATAATGCCTTTTCCATATTTTCCATTGTATCATCTCTTACATATGAAATTGCGCTCTTACTGCTGCAAGTTCCAGCTGCTACACTTTTTCTAACAGAGTCTTCTATGGTGGCTTCATTCATGGAGTAAAATTTAGCAACATCTGTTACTCTTTCTCTATGACATAGAATGATCTAATATTTTAATTTCAAAAGAAATAACTTTTCTTTTTATTCGATTTTCCCCCCAAATCTTTTGGTGTTAGAAAACCTTAAAAAATTTACGTAAATTATAAAAATGGCACAAAAAATATAAATGTTGAAAAAACAGTAAACATTCAAATATGTAGATAAAAATGATGTAAGCTTTGCAGCTGAAATACTGATGCTGCACTAAGTTCACATGAAGCAAATAGCTTTAATGTTGTGAAATACATATACATACTAAGGGTATTCCCCCTTTTACAACATGGGGAATCCCCCATTCTTGCTGTTGCCACCAGCGTTACCAAAGGAATGAGACTCAAAAATGGCTTTAAATATATATATTTGTGTATATACAGTTGAATATACATTTTTACCAAGTTTTTGAAATCTGTAAATATTTAAACCATGTAAAATCGAAATCATTTAAAACGAGTACCATGTAAATCGAGGGTTAGATGTACACTTAATTGAAATAACTGTTATAAAATTACAATATACCTCACACACTGGTGGGTCATATACACTCACTGCCATAAAAATTTGCACACCAAGAAAGAGTTGTCAGAATGAAATGAAATTTTACATATGTAAGTACTACTTTGATATAAGTAAGTGATTAAAAAATTAAAGAAAAAAGTATAACGAGGTGAAATTTAAAAAACAGTTTAATTTTTCAGTTTCACTTTAAATATTTAATTGTTATGGTTTAAATATTTACTGTTAATTACTTTTTTTAATTTGGTTTGACTGAAGTTAGGAAAAGTATCAGTGCTCAAGTGATAAAGGATATAAATAATGTGAAGCACCATTTTGAAAGGGCAAATTTAAGGGCAACACAAATATTGCTTTAAATGTAATACAGTAGAAGTCCAGAAATCCGCAATGCTTGGGACTAGAGGTTGTGCGGATTTTAGGATTTTGCAGATTTCAGGACAGAAAAGCTAATCATAATATTAGACTAAAAGCACAAAATAAATAAGGCATATTAGATACATTTACTTAAATTATTATGTACAATAATATACATTATTATATTATTTTATTATATGCATTAAATTACATATATATATTCATTTATATTAGTGATTGCAGGAATATTTTAAAGCATTAAGGACATATAGAATAGAGACGTGTAAAAATTAGGAATACTAATAAAGCATTTTTTTTAACTTGTTTCAAACATTTTTCTGATAGAGGTTTGTTTTAAAACTTTAGGTGCTCCAGAGTAAGCTTTTTTTTGTAAATTTTACAGGGTCATAATCTCTTGGTCTGTGACACAGCTCTGTTGTTCTAAATATTTTAGGTATTTTTCATCATGTTTCAAACCCTCATTAAAAGATATTTTCTCACTCCTATCAAATTCATTATCTGTGTCGTTGTCAGAATCATTTTCTTGCTGTGGTGACTTTCTTGTTAGCCAATGATTTCCTCATCGGTTATCTGATATGCCAGTGTTGGCTCATCTGAACACATCATCCATACTAAAACATTCTTCTGGGCTAAGATTTTTTTTTTTCAGCCACTAACACAGAATCATTATTATTCAGTAATTATGGCGTCATTATTGGATAAATATTTTTTCTTCAGTATTTCATTCTCCACTCTCGGTTTCTGGAACCTATAAATTCAATGTTTATATTTTGAGAGGCAATGCGGATTTCAGGTCGGCGGATTTTCGGTACTTGACTGTATTTCAAAATGACCCTTCTCAATCAATAAATAAAACATAAGCAAACAAAAATTAAAAGTACTTTCACATGCACAAAAGAAACATTTATTGCTGTACCCTTGTTTTCCAAATGAATCAATCTAAAATTTCCTGCTTTTAAATACACTCTAAAATGAAATATAAAATAATTTAAAATGTGGGTTCCTTAATTCATTCTTCCTTACAAACTACCACATGCAGATAGTGTTATATATATATTTTGGTTGTAACAAAAGTTTTCCTCCAAAAAACACTCTTAATAAAGTTGAAAAAAAAAAAACATGAAAACAGTACCTTTAGTGCAGATAGTAATCGCCACCCAAATCAAAGATTTCCTGCTAAGTTTTTGGCAGTTTTTCAAAGCCTTCTGCCCAGAAATTTGAAACTGAAGCACAAAACTGATCAACCTGACGTTGGACGTCCAGTACAGAATGGAAGATAACACCAGTAAGATGTAGCTACAGGTGTTAAATAAGGTAGAAGTCTGAAGGAGCAAACTTTACTCAATATTCCATGGCATCCTGCTAAATTTGACAAATTCCGCAGCCTTCCAACCACATTTGATACCAGGTCAATCTACAGCGGTAGGCATAATGGAGAGCAAAGCTACATCCATAATGTAGTAGCCACTACATTATGGATGTAGCCACTACATTATGGTAGTGTCCTCTACATTATGGTAGTGTATATTAAATTGGTAAAGTCTTGGGGAAGGAAACTCAGCACAAGGAATTCGGTCTTTTCGGCTGCATTCTCAGCCCTCAAGGCCACATTAGATTTTCCAGCATTTAGTAGTTACTGCTGTACCATTTGCACAGACTCTGCTCCTAATCTGCACACCATCACGGACCACAGAAGGAAAAACATCCTGGTAAGAAAAATCCAGAAATAACTCTTTGGGATGCCAGTCAGTCTCAGGCCGAAAGTACAGTGGGTTCTAGCTCACAGATTAATTACTGGAACTAAAAATGCAAACATCATTGTGCAAAAAGCAGCAATCGAGCCTCACAGAAGCATACTAGATGTGCCCCTTACAGATTTGGACTTAAAGGCTATACCGAATGAAGAATGATAGCATTTTAGAGACACTGAAACAACAGCAAGAAGAAAGCACAAATTCTTCCCTAAAACTGGAAAGCAACTAATCAATGGCTTTTCACACTTCACTCTGCATTAGTCAGTCATGGTCCATTTATGAGCTACTTGCATCGATTTGACACTCATCATTAGTATTATATAGTAATAATGATCAGTGAGTTTATGGAATACTCATAGATCCTGACCACTACCTCTTCAGTTGCCCAAATACCATTAAAAATCCTCTCTGCAAACCTGCCGAGGTGTATGTAACAACATGAGCAGACAACATTAAAAAATGCTCTTGCTCTCAAATGTATATGAGAGTGTGTAAGCATAGCCAGATCTATTTCCAACATTCTGGATTAAATTAATTCCTGCAAACAATAACTGGCAATAGGTTCCTTCACAGTCTCTTGAATTTGATTTTGTAAATCCGTGCATTTCATTAATAATAAATCACTGTGTAATATCTGCTAGGTTCCACTATTGTAATTTAGTTTTGCATTGTTTAATAAATGCATTAATACAATTTTATTATATTCTCTCTGTTATTCTTTTTTATGCTACACGTAATTTTACATTTCTTCGTTCTTTTATTTGCATCATGTCATTCATTGAACATCGTCTATATGATTTTTACTCCAATTTTGTGCTGTCATTTTTAAGTAACCTTCCCTAATATCCAATCAAATTATATTATACATAAACAATCCTAAATTTACTCATTCTGCATTTATTATACTTCAATATGATCCCTATCTAATTCTTCTGCTCTTATTTTTTATATATAGTGTGTATTCATTACAGTATTATTAACCATTATCCATATATAGTGCTACTAACCATGCTTATTATATGATCACTGCTCTGCCTTAATTCACTGAGTTTCTGTTTTTTAATTGCATCTTGTTTAATTACTAGCAGTATGATACAACCTTACTATTGCATATTTATGTAACCGCATTGCTATATATAGACATTCATTCATTTTATATAACTTATTCATTTTTTTTATTTTTTAATCATGTATTTGTTTATTTACTTTTGTTTCATTTGCTCATATGCTCTTTCGACCAGACCCTCCTTATAGTCGTCTACTTTACATTCATCTATTCTACATGTTCGGCAAAGACTCTGTTTTAAGCACGTGCATTGCAAGTTTTGGGTTACACACAATTACAGCAGTGGGGCTTTTCAGCTCAAATGCTAATGCCTAAGTGGATCAACAGCCCTTTTGTTCATAAAAAGGAAGAAAAGTACATACAGAAAATATTTCAGAAATAACTCTCCGAACAAATATGTATATAATCAAGCTACAGAAACAATGGAAGACACAAGGAATGAAGAATAAGATTACAGAACTTATGTACCACCATCCCAACATAAAAAGAATAAGGAAAACCTATAATACCTTACACTCATTAAATGATAGAAAAAGTATTACTGTCAGCATATCTTTTAAAAAATGTAGAGATAATATAAATTTATGTCTGCAATACTTAACAGAGCAAATTAATAATCACGATTTTGGTTATTTAGGTTAAAAATACATTTAAATCATTATTAAATACATCCCTAAGGGAACCAGAAAAACTTCATATCTTTTGAAAAAAGTCAAGATAAAATTTAGTCACAAAGGTAAATTTTTCAAGGTACATTTTTATAAAAAGTGTTCCCTTATTCAAAATTCACAAGATGAAAGCTACAATCAGTTTGTTTTATATACTACAATAATATTCTATCAAAAGCTGTAAAAAATAGCAAATTGTTATGAAGCAAAACAAATCAATTATCCAGGAGAGGGAGCATTATGAGAACTTAAACACCTCTTGGCATGACATAAAATAAAATACCTCTAAAATCAGCAGTAATGCTATAAATTACATCATCATCAAGCAATGTCATCTTAATGTTCTTTCAAACTGCATACCTTCTTATCTGCTAATTACATCATAACCTTAGGGCCACTGCAATAATCTTACAGTGGCACGCGAAAAAAGAATAATGACTCAGCATTTTGGAGGAATATGCCAATGATGATACTGCAAACGGGCTAGTATACATCCTATCTAAAAAGAAGGGGGGTACATGTAAGAATAATTTAATTCTTGTAAATACACAATTACACATTTAGTTACAAAATTAATAAATTTGCCTATCATAAAGCATTACACAATTAAATCATTAAATCTGAAGCAATAAATGTTAATATTCAACAAACACTGAAATATGTTTTACAAATGTAATGGACAAGGGCTTCTTTTGTTTGGAAAATTTTAGAAATAAAATATGCTTAATTCATTGCCCTTTGATCGATTTCAGTAGATTTTGATATGACTGTATACATTTAAAGCTGAAGTACACATCATTTGAAAAATATAACATAACTTCCTAATTTAAATATGTATTAAAAAATAATGATTTTGATGAAATAAAATTTACTAGGTTTATTCGGAAAATAAACAATAAAAATAAAGTTATTGCTTCCACAAAGAAAATGCAATGCAACAAGACCAAAAAATAATTAATTTTGCATAAAAAATAACTACTTCATCAATGTATTCAAATTCCACATATATAATATACAAATTCCACAATTCTGCATTAAAAATAACTACTTCACCAATGTAATTCAGACTTAAAATCGTAATGCACATGCTACAGAATTACAATAATATACAAATTCCACAATTCTGCATTAAAAAATAACTACTTCACCAATGTAATTCAGACTTAAAATTGTAATGTACATACCGTAGAATTACAATAATATACAAATGCCACAAAAGAAATAATGGTTTGGAGAGATGGAGAGGGGCTAGTTTTCTGGGTTTTACGATTCATTCTTTCACTGGCACTTTCAATTACTGTATTCCAACACAGAAGATAATAATATAACTGGAAATGCAGGACAAAAATTATACTCATCTTGGTAACATTACAGTTTTAAGTCAAATTTGTAGCATATGCTTGATGTAGCCATATAGTTTGAACTACATTAAAGAAAATAAGCTACTTTTCATGCAAAATTATTTATTTTTGGCTTTAGTGGATGTGTAGTTTTGAAACATAACTCTACTATCACTAAGCAACCTTAGCTGGCATTTCATCAACAGTTAAGTTGTTCAGAGAGGGTGTTAATAACAGAACAGAATTATTGCAGGTTTATAGGAAAGTCATCTGTTCACTGACAGATGAAATTCACTACCAACGCAGACGAAATTTGCCTGGTTAATCTCCCATTCGATGCTTTTTGTACCTTTGGCTAATATTCACAGAAATAAAAGCTAACACTCCTATTTCATCACAGCCCAGGCATCAAGAAATAAAAGTTTCACAATTCATAGAAGTTTCATATCAGTAATGTATATAAATATTCCATCACTTAATTTTGAAAATCATAAAACTATGTTTTTTCCAGAATTTTTTTAAATTGCTATAGCATTATTAAATAATGTAGCATAATTATCGTAAATAGTTATTATTTTTTACTATAATTTATTACAATGATAATAAAAATTACATAATAATAAATAATCATAATATTAATTATCATAACACAACAGTAGTTATTTGTCATTATTTTACCATATACTGTAGCCATAAAATTCCTTACCCGACTTAATTTCCACAACCATTCATCATAGACATATACTTACAAAAATTAGAAAAATATTTGTTTTGACATTTTAAAACATCAAAACTTTAAAAAAAATTTCAAAATATAATATTAAAAAAACAATTTTGTAAAAATTATAAAACCTTAATTTTTTGTAATTTTGTGGTCACTATACTCATATTTTGGAATTATGCTAATTGAATGAAATACAAAATGTGTGACCCTCATGCGACAAAATCTGACACAGATATGTCATTTCATATTTGGACATCATATTTAGGGTCTATTTGCAAACAACAGTAGAAGTATCTATTTGTGTGTAACTAAAAAATAAAATATCAGTTCAAAAAAAAAAAGATTTCTTATGTTAATGAGTTAAGAGATCAGTATTTCTATGCAGACTTTGTTAAAGCCTTGATCAATATAATTTTATATACATGTAAGATATAAGAAAATATGATAGCTGCTTTAAACACTAATTGGCGATCTTAAAATTAATATTCTAAATTTGGTGATCTCGAGATTTATCTACGTTATGTAACGCTGCTTGAAAAGTGCACAGCAAAACTAATACTAACCCACCATAGCTTGTTTCTAGAATCGCACCTACTCTGGTATAAATACTCTGGAGAACTAATTACGTACTCTTCTTCTGCTAGCTTTCACCTTGCTAATAACCCCTCGCTTTGCTTCCCCGTCTAAAGCGCTTATGTTGCTTAATTGCTATTTACATTGATTCTTAAATCATCTGGAAGCCTTCACACTGAGCTACGACGACTGCAAGCTAATTCTTCCTTCTATGCTCATCGAAATCATCATCATCATATATATATATATATAAAGGAAATTTTAAAGAATTAGTGTTCCTGAAAACACTGGCAAACTTCAGTACTGCCACACAGTCAACTCATTATTTGCACAAATTACAACAGAATACAGCTTTTAGGCAACAAAACTCAATGAAAATATTAATGATATATTTATAGCATCTGAAAACTTAAATTACTTGAAAATTTTTTTGGCATATTGTAACAAAATTATACATTAAAATATGCTACACACTAGTAAATCATAATAGAGTACCACAATGATATTTAAGGGGAAAAAAATCAACCCTGAATATTTTCATTTATTTATTAACCAACTCTTTAAGGGAAGTAGAAAATGATGCCAAATATCCTAAGTTTTATATACATATATATCACTAAATATTTTGCCGTATGTGCAAGTTCATTTTTTTTAATGAGTGATTTTTTATAATGAGCGAAAGTATTCCTATACTTAGTTTTTGCAGTTCCTAAACTTCAGTTAGGTATAAGCATTCCTCAGTTTATGTACAGCCTTCTGAATGTAACTTTAAAACACACCCTAAACTGAAATATGGCACCTAATTTTTGTCACAGAAATTACTTGAATATGGCAAAGCTCCATGGCTTATCTGCCTAAAAGGAAGTACGCCTTCATGAAATCTTTCTGAAGGAATAATATAACAGGTCGTATTCATGTTGCACAAGGCACACATAAAACAGACCACATAGCCAGCCTGTCTGCCACCCAACCCAGATCTAACTGCCAAACCACAGCAATCTTAACACCTTGACCAGGGGGGGATTCTGTCAAACAGAAATCAATTTTGTTTAACAAGTATAAATTACTGCAGTATTTTCTGATTATATTCATCCCCTTCTGAAAAGTCACCAACTCATTTGTGATGAAATTTTTGCTTAGCTAATACGCAAAAGGCAACAGCCATTTTTACAAATGGCAGTTCCATAAAACAGTTATGAAGCCATAAAATTTAAAAAGCAAAACATCAGTAACAAAACACTTACCTTTCTAAAGAAATCTTCACATATTTTTTTTTGTAACATTGTTCTCACATACGATCTGGTTTGTTAAAAAAAAGTCATCAGTTTTTTTCACTTACAAAAAATCAGAGAACTGCAATAAAACTGGCACACAAATTATTTCGATCCATAAAATTTGATTGTTTACAAAGTACAACTTCATGGAATGTGAATTTTAGCATTCTTTACTGTTGGTCAAAATGGCATGTTTCTGAACAAATGCAATGCTTTCTTTTTCATCAGACTGGAAACTGATCTCCATCACAATTCCTTACAAGCAAAATAATGTACTCATTGCAACAAACACTAGTGGCCATTGAATTTGAAAGTAGAAATCTTCACCTCATCTGCTTCTGCCACATAAATAGATTTCTGCAACATCATGTGCTGCTTATTTTGGCAACATAACACACTACCTTGTGAACATTTTTCAGGTGAGGTATGGTTTACTTAGTTATTTGGATATGGCATATACATGTTCCACATAAAGAAAACCACAAAAACACATAGGCAGACAGCCCATTCATCGTGATTCATTTACCAAATTGAATTACTAGTGTTCAGTGACTTTACTGTTTGGCGGTTGGCGAGTTCAGGTGAGTCCCGGATATTCAGAAAGTACCAGTTTTACTGTATGTGAGTATACAAGTTGAATGCATAAAAAGTTATATTCCATATTTCTACAAAACTATTTTTTACATTAATAACAAGAAATACGAATATTGGCATCATTTACAACAGTTCTGTAATCCAAAATGTATATCTAAGACAAAAAGTTGCAAAAATAAAGACTAAGCAAAGACTCTTGTGGATGCAGTGTTAGCAATATAAATTTTGAGGACATTCATACACTCTTTTGCAAAAAAAGCATTGATGAAACTGAATATGTGTATAGCTCAAACACATATAATAAAATGATTAAAAAATCAAGGTCATAGTACCTGTTCACAGCTCACAATCACCCATTGAGTATTCAAATTAGCAGTTGGTCGAACCACCCCTGGCGGCAATGCATGCTTGAATTCGTTGAGGCAAAGAGTGGTAGAGGTTCCTAATGTCCTCCTGTGACACATTCCGCCAGGCATTCATCAGTTGTCACTCCAAATCTGTGATATTTTGTGGTAACCAAATCTGGCGGCCTACCATGCCCCAGATATGCTCGATTGATGAAAGGGCTATTAACCTTGCTGGCCAAGGAAGTGTTTCAACTGCATGGATATGCGATAGATATGCGAACGGTATGTAGTCTGGCATTATCTTGTTGGAAAATGGCTGCAGGATGATGTGAAGGGTAATGCAACCGGCCGCAAGATGGTATCAACATATCATTGAGCTGTTGAAGATATACAGAAGATGACTAAAAATCACCTGCTGCCATAAGAAATAATGCCCACACCATCACACCAAGGGTTATGGCTGTATGCCTTTCTAAAACAAAAGCTGACTGGGACCGCTGGCCCCATCCTCTCCAGACACAAACACAGTGGCCATTTGCTTCAAGAGTGACGCAGGATTCATCGCTGAACACTATACGATGCCATTCTGACGGCAGCCATGAGGATCGGCTGCGACCCCTCCAGACAACTCCACTGATGATGTGAGTGTCAAAGGCAAACGTCTTAAAGGCCTCTGTGAGTGTAACCCCACCTCAGACAAGCACCGTGAGATGGTGGGCAGTACCACGGGAGGTATAGACGTGGCTGTAATGCGTTGAATAGTTGACAATGATATTGTTGGGGTGGTTTGGGCCTGGCGATCAAGCATCCTATCTTGCCTCGCATTTGTGCTCCTTGGCCTTCCAGAACCTTCATTTCGTTAGCAATTTCCTTATAGCAACCAGTGCTGCCAACATCTTTGCACAGCAGTGTCTGTACGCTGCAGGTGGCAGCTTATTGCTCGGTATGACCACCCAGTTTCACGCAACCCTAACAATGCGACCACATTTAGTCTGTAAGGTATTCAATATTATCATAAAGGCACCTTTAGTTGCTTCTTTACAGAATTACAATGGCAGCAACAAAAAAAGATAAATTTTCCACCTCTGTTTACTGGTTTTATACTTTACGAATTAGATATGCACACTATGATCGCAATTCCTGTTCATTTTTGCCTTGAAAGGAATTGCATTCAATCAAGATAAGATGTACAGAGCATGCATGCAAGTTCAAGCAAGATGTTTTTGAAAACCAAATTTCGTCACGATCGCAAAAGTCCCTCTTGGTGGTTCAATTTTTTTGCAAAAGAGTGTATTTTTACCAATACATAGACAGGTAAAATTCAACACAATGTAATTAAAAATTAATAATACATGATGATCCTTATAATTAAATCAACACGTGCGTATCCAAATGATCAGAAGCTTGTTGTTGCATGTTCCTTTATTTAATGAAGAAGATAATTTATTGTACAGTTATTTACAATTTATTTACAAGCCGTACGCCACCTGGCATGTTTACAAGCGTTATGCCCCCTAGCATGTAAATTCATACATCATACTAGTTTTCTGCCACCTGGCAGATACGATGTGATTATATCAATGCGGTAATATGCGCGAAATATTGGCACGTCCGCTCCCTTTACGCTCTATAACGCAACTAACTCTTTGTGCAGTGCGCCCTCTGGTACAAATCACCGAGGAGGCCAAAACACAACAGTTTAGATACTTAAAAGGTAATTTTTTACCTCCTGACCTTAAGCTCTTAGGTGAGCTCTCTCTTTGAACATTATGTGAAACAAACAAGGAAAAATTTTATCACAATGGAAAAAATTCCTATTGTTTATTCATTCCTACATCTAACCATCTTATTTTCCAAATAAATCACAAGAAAATGCAGATACATACTTGTGCTCATAATCATACCTGTGGTTCACTATATAATATCACATTATCCCATGGTAAATACATGGGGAATAATTTCTCAAACAATTAAAAAATAAAACAAGACAAATCGACAACCTTGTATTCAGCATAGATTTTGGCAAATTGACAACCTTATATTTGGCCGAATACAAATTTGCCTGTTTTATTTTCCATGTCGGTGTGTTTCTCTTGCATCTTAATTAAAAAATACTTTCAAAAATATTTCTATTCAGAAGCCTCAGAGGAACTGCCAGCTGAAGCAGATGTTGTGGACATTAATGAGGGAAGTTATAAAGATTTATTTTTATAATATGCTACAAATGAAGGCAGTACTAAAACACATGACAACTGCAATATTATGGAAAATGTAAAACAGCTGAACAAACTAACAGTGAAATAGATATGGAAGAAAGTGATGAACAGCAAACCTCAAATGAATTTAGAAAAGCACTACAAATTCCAGAAACCTCAAATTGACAAGTGGTAATAAGAGAAGCTACCATTAACTGCACAAGTTTGAGAATATTGGGTTAATCGGAAAGTCATGGTGTATTTTTACTAAGTTTTTTAAAGGTGATTTATTCCTATAAAAATAAAAATTTAATCAATAATATATTGGTCATTTTGTTCGATGACTTTTTCCATCGTTCAACAAGGTTAATAATCCCATGTTGGTGGAATGAGCTGTCTTTAGAAGTGAAAAACTGTACCAGGTGCCGATTTATAGCCTCATCCGAATTGAATGTTTAATGATTCAAGGAATTCTGTAAAGAGTGAAACAAATGGTAATCTGAAGGTACAAGGCCAGGTGAGTACAGTAGGTGGGGCAACACACCCCAACCAAGCTCCAACAGCTTTTGGCGGTTTGGTCTTGCATTCTCTTGGTGAAAGACAACGTCTTTACGATTCACGAGTTCTGGCCGCTTTTGATTGATTGCATCGTTCAATTTGTCCATTGCTGACAGTACACAGCTAAATTAATTGTTTGATTCCTTGGTAAGAGCTCGAAATGCACAACACCTTTGAAATCCCACTACACTGACAGCATGACCCTCTTCTGGTGAATGTTCGCTTTGGACGTGGATTGAAGTGGTTCATCGCACTGTTTCCAAGACCTCTGAGACCGCTTGCATGCGACGTCATCGTACACAATTCATTTCTGATCACCAGTGACCATAGGCTTCATAAAAGAGTCATTTTCTTCACATTTAAGAAGAGAATGGTAGATGCTCAAATGCTTCACCAAATGGATTTCCTTCAGCTTATGGGGAACCCAAACTTCAAGCTTGCTTACGAATCCAAGTTTCTTTAAATGGTCACGAACAATTGACTGAGCAATGTGTAGTGCCTCTGCAATTTCTCGTGTCATGTACCATGGGTTAGACTTAACCATTGCCTTTATTTCGTCATCGTCAGCCTCCAATGACCTTCCTGACAGAGGCACATCATTCACATCAAAATCGCTAGAATGGAATTTCGCAAACCAGCGCTGGCACTGACGTGACGTTAGAGCATAGTCACCATAAACTTTATACAAGCTTGTGTTGTATTCTTGCCTTTGCGGAAATAAAAAAGCAAAATATAGCAAAAACAAACAGTTTTTTCATCCATTTTCAACTTCGTATAAAATTTACCCAACTCATTCAAATCGAACAATTTTCTGTTTATTGAATGGGTTAGAAGTGGTAACCTTATATAGTATTTCAGTAAAGTGTGTGCGCAAGCTGCTGCTACTCCAAAAAATGCACTAACATCTGTTAGCGAAATACAACATGACTTTCCGATCAACCCAATACAATAGAAAAAATGTTGATGACCCATGCAAAACAAACACAAATAAACCAATTCCTTGGAAAAGTTTACAATTTCATAAAGTATGTAAATGTAAAAGTAAATTTATAAAAAGATTTCAAAATTTCATAATTAGTTTCATTTTAGCACAGCTAATGTAAAAATAGTTAACACTTAATTATTACCTTAAGTATTAATTATTAGATTAGTCATTATTTTACTAGAAACATTTAAAGCTGATATCATAATTTGCCCTCTACTGACTCAAAAATATTTAGATTAGAAATGATTTTAATAAGCAATGAGTGATACATGTGTATGTATGCATGTGCATGTGTGAGAGACAGAGACACGCACATTACTTTGATATCAAATATGTCAGTATATTCTTTAATGACCTACAAATAGTGGTGAACTTAGTAGGCTTGCCTAAGACCTTTGTTAATTTTGTCTCTAATATGCGAGTCTCTTTTTTTTTTCTCCTTCCAACAAAAATATTAATCTTGAGTGTTCTAATCATACTAGATCTTGTAAGGTTTCACTTTCAACATTGCAGATAAGCATAATTTTAAAAAATTGTAGAAAATGCCATCTCTCTTCTATAAATATATTGCTAGGTATCAAATTGTTATCAAATGAACATTTTTTTAGCACACAACATATCTCAGATTTAATAACCATACCCATAAATGGGAAACTTTTAAGAGAATTTACTCTTAAATCTTACCTAAAAATGTTTTTCAAAAACCAACACTTAGCCAATTGGCATGGCAGAAGAAAATAATGTGTGGCAGCTCCTGGCATAAATTGTGCAATATAATTCAATTTATTTGTTATTTTGAATAATTTTTATGATACAGGGTGTCCCACTCAAAAGGGACATTAGGAAAGGTGTGATAAAATTCTTATAAGAAGAGGAAATGATACAAGAGATGCTGGAAGTGGCCTTCTCACACCTATACACACATTTCAACTTAGTGCTGCATGTTTGTGTATGTTGTTGCGAGAGTATTGGGCATAAATGTCTGATTTTACAGTGGATGTTCTGACATAATTCGCTGATGTGGCAACAGTAAGGTTCCACAAGCTGTGTGTGGGTCTCATGTTTCAGAAGAGTGGCTTACCATTTATGGTTTTCCATGTGACTTCTTTCTCCCAATGCTGTTTGATTCTGACAATGTATTAATATTCTGTGGAAAAGTGCACTTTTCTTGTGAAACAGTACTGGGTAAGTGATTTCTTTAAGACATGTCAGCAGTGTTTGGGGAATGCTTCCACTATCAATGTAAACCATCTAAACACTGTATTCAAGGCTTGGTGAAGAAGCTTTATTACAAATGGAACATTGTTTGAGCAGTATGGAAGAATGGTTATCTGAAGAAAATATGGCTGATGTAAAGACATGATTTTTGGACTTGCCCAAAAATTCTTTGTGCTGTTTATTGCAGGAATCTGGATTAGCACGTAGCGCATGTCAAAAAGCTGCTAAGAAAGCAGGCCTGTATCCCTACAAGTTTACAGTTAGTTATGAACTGATACAGACTGACTATTATAAACACCTGACATACTGCCATAGTACAGTAAATGTGGTACAGTGACGACGCAAGGTTCCAATTGTCAGGTATGTGAACTTGCAAAATGCACATCAATGGAGTAGTTACAACGAGCATTCAAGCATAGCAGAACCTCTTCATTTACAGAAGGTGGACATGTTCTGTGTGATTATCATAGCAGCACTCGTCAGGCCAATTTTTTTTTTTGCACTATTGTCACCAGCAAAGTGTACCAGTACTATTTCATGAATTTGGGTACCAGGTACTATTTTCATGAATTTGTGGATGAGGAACTGACACTTGGCTGATAGCAAGATGAGACAACATGCCACACATCTATAGTAAGTAAAGATGCTGTGGAATCATTTTTCCCTAACAGGGATTTCCAAAGGATCAAGCTGCGTTCACACTAGTCCGTTGGGGGGGGGGAGCAGCAATGTGGAAAAAAACGCTTTCTGCATATGTCAATTCACACCAGTGCAGCAACTTTTGCTTTAAAAGTAGTCATATGCTCGCACTAGATGGCTCTTCGTATTGGAAAAACGTGAAATTTTTGTGTGGTATGTTGCTTTTTACGATCACATTTTTTAATTAAAATGGAATTAATTTCTGCTCGATTAAAACTTATTTTATTTCTTGCTTTGTGTAAGAGAAGCAGAATGCAGTGGTTTATATTAATATGTGACAGATGACTGCAGCAAGGAGATGCATATAATTTAATAATTTAATTGAAGAAATGCGCTTGCACAAAACGCATTCTTTTTTTTACTTTCACATGACACCTCATCAATTCGATGAATTTCTAGCCTCATTTATTAAACAGCAGAACATTCATTTTTGTCAGAATATCGCAGAAAAGAATTGTTTGGAAGACAGGAACAGGATATCCCAATACCATAAATGTTTTTGCATGATGTATGAAATTCCCTTAAATGCTTTTTTAAATTGTTTAAATAATGCAATAAAAAGTATCTTTTGTTTAAATATATGTAGGATTTACAGCATTGCTAATTTAAATATCACACTTAAAAAAAGTCATTTTTAACTTAATAAACAACAGCAATTTAAAAAAAAATTTGTTTTAGTTTCTGCCTTATGTACATAAAATTTTTACCTTAAATGGTTAGGTTATTCAATTATGGCAAAGCACACGAGGGCTATCTGCCTAAGGGAAGGGATGCCTTCGTGGAGGACTTTCTAAGGGAAACTGGCTCGTATACACGTTACACATGGGGAAAACCACGAAAACGCCCATACAGCCAGCCCATTCACGGCATTCGAACCTCGGACCGAACTACCAGTGTTCAGCGTCTTTACCGCTCGGCCACTGGTGGGCCCCTTTACCTTAAATGTAACAGTAATTACTTCAATTAGTCATTCATATATTTATGAATAGCCATTATTTATTTTATAAGGTCACTTTTATCTAAAATTCACTGAAGTAACTTCATTTTATATAATACTATTTTCTCTGCGTTAAAAATTGAATTCCACAATTAGCAAATTTGCTAATGCTCATGCAAAAGTTCTTTAAATTAATGAAAATTTATCATTAAGATTAAACCTCTGGTTTAGTTCATATATAAATTGTTCGAAAAGTGGTCATGCATGTTCAGAAAAACAAACGTGAAGCCCTTAAAATGCACGAAAGTATTCCATAAAATCACGCTACATACTAGCTAGCTTCTTTCTGTATAAATTACAGTTTTCTTAATTTTTTTGAACAAATAGTTTACTTGTCACCACTTGTTTAAAATTCAGAATTCACTAAATTTTCTAATTAGGTGAAGCAGCAAGTTTATACTAATGCCAGTATCGCTTTTGCTAGTTTCATATCAGCCGAAATAGAATCAGATCATAGTAGTCAGATCATCTTACGAATTATACGAATTATAAAAGGATAAACTTTAAAATATAAGAGGTCTCGTTGTCAAAAGAAGAATAATGCACACAATGCCGAGCAAAAATTAGGTTAGTCGCAGTAGATATTAAAAAAGAAAAAAAAAATGGTGTATTCTTACCATCAAAGGTAGGAAAAAGCAAGGCCCGAATCCACAATACAAGTCTCTAGTACCAGCTGAATTTTCTACTTGAGCATGTTACCTCCGCACTAAGGTATCTTGCGGGTAAGTATGGTTTTCACACTTTACCTTCAGGAAACTGAAGAAGCATCTGGGCTACTCTGAAACCAGCGATAACCTTTTCTGTAAAAATTTTTTTAAAAATACCAACTCCATTACAACACCACTCCTGGTGACACTTGAATCCAAAATCTTTAACTCAAGAAGCCTATGTTTTATCCACTATGCAACAAGAGCAACCTCAAATTGATGTAGATATATTTTAAGAAAAATTCAAAATCTGAAATTTCGAAATCCATCACTAATTTTTCGCAACAATCTATTGCATTAGATTATTCTGTAAAAATTATCAACCATATATAACTTATGGTTGATTATTAAGGTTTATTATTGCTAATAAATTTGAGAATTTGCCTTTAAATAATTTATAAAACTATTTATTCTATTAGCATATGCATTTTTTTATTATTATGTGAAATTTTTATTAAGATTATTCCATTTGACGTTCTTCTTCATCAAGAAGAATTTTTGAAAGTGCAACCATTTAAAAACTGTGGTATAAACTGGACGTTTGAAACGAAATGCCTGAAACTGATGTATCAGGCGTTAAAAAGTTGAAGTTCAATCAACTCGCACGTTCTCCGATCATCTGGAAAATGCCGCCTCTGAGTTCTCTTGTGACTTCTCAACACTTTACGACTGAACGTGCGACTACGTTGGTGTGAACTGGGCTTTTATAGCCCCAGAAGTCACCAGATTTGACCCTCTTTGACTTTTTTCTACAGAGTCAGTAAATTTGTACCAAGCAAAAGTCTCACAACAAGTTACATCAGAATATCCACCACGAAATCCAGGCAGTGGACTAGCAATACTCTGACAGCAACATGTATGAACATGAAGTGTTGTGTTGAATTGTGCATACAGGTGAAAGAAGGTTACTTCCAGCACCTCTTCAACTTTTATTTCTCAAACATAAAGATACGTCATCTAAAAATTTGGTTTAATTTCCTCTTGCCATAAGATTTTGATCACACTTTACCTAGGCCCCCTTTCAAGTGAGATGCCCTGTATTTTGTGATCATTTTCTTAAATTTTTTGATTTTTTTAATTAATTAATTGGGGGGTTAATGCACAGGTATTTGCATTTCATCTTTTTGTAAAAAGTAAAACATTTATTTAAATCTGATACTCAATTTTTATAAATAAAAGGCCACCCATTTATTAAAATTTTCACAGCAGCCACTGTCTATCAATTACTCTCCTGATCTGAATTTTACGAAATTAAAACTTAAATCATTGTATAAATCATGTAATAAATGGTCTTGGATCTAAACGGTAGTGACATACAGACCCTTAAGTGAATGCTTACCTCTACAGATATCTATACTGTACTTTCAATACGCAGTTTCACTCAACTGCAGAAATCATTTCTTAAAAACAGTTTTCTAGAGCAACATTTACATAGAAAAATGACATAATATGACTTTATTTTTAGTTAAAAGAAATTTTTATTAATTTCCTTTTATATAAAATGATAAAATATATGTCTATTGATACTAATTTAAGCATACTGGTATGAGAAAAAGGAATGCAATAAAATTACAATTATTTAGGTATCTCTTTAAAAGTAAATAAAATCAAACGTGTTTTCTTCCCACATATTTTTATTAATATAAAATTTATTTGAAAACTATATACATAATATTACAATTTTTTTTTATTTACCATCAATAAAAAGTACAATAAACATTTAATGGTTCACTTGATAAAGTGGAACCTCCTTTACCCATATCCCCATCATAAAATGGTGGAAACTAGCTGCAAACAGTAAAAAAGACATGAAGCTCATGCTTCACGTTTTTTTGCCATTTACAGTTAATATTTTTGTTAAAAACTAAGCATTTACGTATTGCTTACTTTTTATTCATCTTTATTTATTTAGAATTTTTTCAAAATTTGATAAAAATATTGAAAGATAATAAAACAGAAACATTATTTTAATAAAGCTAAACTATATTAATTCAACCACTGGATCACAGACTCAAGATTTTAAATGCAGATACAAAAATTTATATGTGCAAAATTTATTTTAACTCTGACTATAGCAGCAAGGACTTTTAAGTTTAATTCAATACAGAAGATGCTTACAATAACTATTGTTTGGAAACAACACAACATTAAAAAAAGCTTAGCAAAAACTGTGGCTAAATGGCATGAAGCAAAATTTAGTTAGAGAGGTGAAAATATTCATAATTCGATGACCAACTATTCCAAAGCACAGCAAAATAGTTAAAAGTTTTCACATGAAGATAAAATTGCAGAACGGAGAGAAAGTTATTTAAAAAATTATTACATGATGATGTCATCATTAAATGGTTTTGAATATGTAAGTAATAAATGAGTAATGAAGAAAATACAACAGAGATTACTTAATTTGAGGCTGGCAAAGCATTAAAATTCATGAAATTTACTGAGAAAAAACATATCAGAGAAATAATGAATGTTCATATTGTATAAAAAAGAGCAAACTCTATGAAGCAAGTGGACATTTGACCTTTACTTTAGAAAGACATCATGAACAGCCAATATTTATTACTTCAAAACATATAATGACTAAATGTATCAAACTACGAGTTATTTATTAATATGCTTTAGTCATAAAATAACATGAAGTAAAAATAACTATATGTAACAGAAATACAAAGTGATGACATAGCAACTGTTAAAATTATAAAAACATTTACATTTTTTGTTTATTGCTTTATTCATAATATATACACATAGAATTACTGTACGCAATTTTTTTTAATTCTTCAAGTACAATCAATAATGAAAAAATAATCTTTCAGTGATATTTCACAATTTTAGCCTGAATTGTGAAAGCATTAGCATTGTTACGAATATGAATTAGCATTGTTAAAGTCTCAAATGTGCCAAATTATTATTATTACTAGCTGCGGTATCTGGCTTCGCTCAGGAAGTTGATACCAGATTGTGCGGTAGTTGGAATAAAAGGATAAACTTTAAAATATAAGAGATAAACTTTAAAATATAAGAGGTAAAATTTAAAAAACATATTCTAACTATTTACAATACTTGTTTATAAACAACACTTTTCGTTTTGTTATCTGGGGTATGTATGTAGAAATTTTTCGAATTTCATACTTAACAGCAAGCTACATATCGCTAACCGTGAGAAAAGCAGGAGTCTTCAAGGCTGACGCCGCAATGTTTTAAAGTTTGTCCTTGTGTTTTGTTAATTGTAAAACTGTAGGGTTAATGTGATTGGAAACTGCAGTCTTTTAAACTGGAATGGCAGTTTAGTAGATATCAGTGGTATTCTGGGGATAAATACTGTGTGTCATTTGTCCTTTCAAGTCATAAGTTTGGCTTCGATGATGTTATTTGACAGCTGTTTGACTACCATCCTTGTTCCATTACATAATTTTGGTGAGTCAAGATTTCTGAGTAGTATCATCATCGGAGATCCAATTTTCAGTCGAAGGCAGCATAACGGCATTAATGATACTTGCAAAGAGTTAAAAAATTCTGTAGGGAAGTTAACACTTTCTTCAACGTTTATCGTGTCACTTAATCTCTATATTCCCTATTACACTTTATTTTCAATTTAGTATATTCAGTCATTGTATCATTTCGATTACTCAAATTTCACTGTTTTTTTTTTTTTTTTTTTTTTTTTATTCACTTACGACACTTTACTGCTATAAAACCGATGTTCGAATCCACAACAGATCTTGCTTTATATACCACTACAATTGCCTAGGCCTCACCTATACAAAAAAGGCTTCAAATGAACAACAATGCCCCAGAACAATCCACAACATTTGGAAGTGTTTTGGAATGTTCTCAAACGTTCCAGACTATTCACGAACATTCCACAATGTTCCGGGTTGTTCTGGAATGCTCTCGAATTTTTGAACTGTTCCAGAAATTTCTATAGGGTGTAACTTTCAGCCCTTATATCTTCAAAAGCACAATCTTCAGGTAAAAATAAGAACCTTCTTTATGGATAGGGCATAGAGGACTACTACATCATGTAACTCCCTTGATCATACTAGGATTCGTTTTTAAGTTTTAGCAGCATGCACATTGTACACTTACTTTTATACTATATATACTGATTATTATTTACATGTTCTGCCCTAAGGTACTACATGGAAGGAAGGGATGTTCGAAGGGAAACCGGCTCATATTAACAAGTTACACATAAGAAAAACCACAAAAACACCCATACAACCAACCCATTTGCAGGATTCAAACCTCAGAGCAAACTACCATTGTTCAGCGACTTTACCACTGGTGGGCCTGTGCAAAATTATTACACTTTTGCTGTATCTTAGTTTTATTTGGATGAAAAGAAATAGATCTTGAAAAAAATTTTATTTGGGAAGAGTAAAAAATGGTTTACTTTTTAATTTTAATAAAAACAAGATCATTTTGGAAGAATATATATATAGATTAACTGCAATGTTTTATTCTGCTTGGAATAGAAATTAGGAAGTACCATATTTTCTCAAGTACTTTCCTCTAGCTTTTTAGCTCTAGGGTTCTGATAATTTAAAAAATATTACACAATTTCCCTCTCCCACTACTATACGTTTTTTCCTACTATTATACGTTACTATTTCCAAGGGCTAGTTTATTAGTAAACTATTTTTATTCATTGTATTCAATACGCGAAGTTTCATATTAGCATTTCTTTATTTTATTTTCTCTCGTATTTATTATTTGAAACATACTTTGTGTAGATTTTTCGTTAAGCTACCCAGAGGTGGCAGGAGCTCTCATACTTCAGAAACTTTGAAAATGCGATTTCACCTCACTTCTATTATTTACACTGCACCTCACTGTAGCCTTTATCTGCTGCTGATGTACTTGATCTTTCCGGATGTGTGAATCCGGATCTTAAATTTGCCTCCCTTCTTCTTTCTTGCCTCCAACATCCTTCTTAGAAACTGTGGTCATGACTCATTCAAGCAAGTGAGGTGTCCCTGGGACTTTAAATGGTAATTGATCAAAAAATGTTTCACTCTGCAATATTCATACCTTTAACCTCAATTCGATTCAATTCTTAATATATACCTAACGACTTCTATCTATTAGAATTATTTGAATAACGTCAATCTGAAATTTTTAATATTTAGCGGCCAGTACTCTGAATTACAAACTGTGACTAATAAAAAGTTCTTGGAGATTCCAATCTTCAGATTTCAAGCAAAAAATATGTATGAATTTGATTTTTTTTATCATTTTTATACGAGTGTTTTGAGAAATATCTAGAATTTTTTTTTAGTTTAGTTAATTTTTTATTATTATTATTGCAGTTCGTAAGCTACTTTGAGCTAGCTACATTTAGCCCGTGCGCATTTTGAATTTGAGACTACTGATTGTAATCATCTGATCACAATTCACATCTATAAATCAAACCAAAAAATCAATGTAAACTGATAGTTAATGTAAAAGCATTTAAGCAGCACTACCTGACAACTTTCTGAAATTTCAGAATATTGCCTACACTTATCAAAAAATTCATCTCAGATTTAAAAACTTCACATTTATATTTTTGTTTAACTAACCTACATGGATTCAAACAGTTAATTTTAACTCATATACCTCTTTTTGAACATATACACCCAGCTGCATTCTACCATCACCCTGCAAATTCATCTGGAGATCAAACTTGATAAACCTTCCATGTCAATCTGGTTATTTGAAGATATCTGCATTTCAATCAATAGCAGTAAGCAGTTAAGGTTACAAATGACAGTTTTGTTAAAACTAAACATTTCTTTAGGTACTTGAGCATTTGGTGGCACCTACCAATACATTACACCAAAAATCTATTGACACTTTTTAGTAATACAATATATTTCGACATCAGCAGATTGATTAAACAGCTCTTTAGGTTTCTAATTTCTAATGGGAAATTAAAACATAAGTCTTCTTTGAGTTCCAATCTGAAACAATAAGATGTTCGAAATACAAGTAATTTGTAATAATCTAATACACTGGTGTTGTTCATAGTCGTTGGTAATGTTCAAAAGGAACAAAAATATACTCTGCACCATTTTCTAGCAGTGATGTAATTACTTGTTTAAATCTCAGATTAAAAGCAACTGAAGATGAGAAAGGGACTGAATTTTTTTTCGCATTTCTTTGATAAGTTACAATGATTGATTAGGGTAAGCACACAAGGACTATCTGCCTAAGGAAGGGTTATCTTAGTGGAGTATTTTCTATGGTAAATGGTTCATACTCAATAGCACCATCTGAAAACTAATGTGGGTGTGTAAACATGAATAATTCGATACACACATATACTATTACAACAGTATTGCCAAAATGTGCAAAAGATGCATAACGGAAGTATAATTCAATAGCCATACTTTTACATACGAAATTTAAAAAAAAAATAAATAAATAATTTTTGTACAAAATCAATGCTTTGTTTTTTTTTTCCCCCTCCCTTCCATCCCTAGCAATATTATTTCTCAGTCAGAGATGTGACAGTAATGCCAATTATCAAAACCGTCTCCTACTCATCAATAACTTTGCTACTTGATGCAATGGAAACTCGACTATCAATAAATCTACAGATGATCATTTATGATGGATACTAAATAAATTTTACTTCATTCTTAGTTACACACAACCAAAAACAAAAGATCCATTATAAAAATATATCTCTACAGACATGAATGTATACGTCTATGTTAAATGCTCATTCAAATTATAAATAGCTGTTTTATAATGAACTGAAAAAGGCAGTAAAAAATCTGCATGCAGCACATTACTGAAGTTATAGTTTTTAAAAAATCACTTTGCTTTGCTTTGATACTTGGCAGGCATTTTTTGCCACTATACAATGAGTCTGATACAGATAAAATAACTTTGTAGCATCTGCCTTCTCTGACTGCTTGAGATATTCAATGAATTTAAAAAGCATTTCATTCATCAACAGCAGTCTCCTCTTCACTTCTACAATCATCCATTGTCACCGGTGTTAAAATTTCCTGAAGACAACGAAAATTTAGGCAGATACATCTGACTATGAGTGGGTGCTGCTCTTATGTAGAACAGTCAACCTTAATAAAACCCTTCATTTCACACAGTAAAATTACAGTACCACATAGTGAAAAATGCTTACAGCCCTGTTAACATAGCAAAAATTCAGCTTACTTTGGAAAAACATTCATTACAGTTTATTCTGATCATGCAGCCAATAGGGCGTTCATATTCAGGAAAGAACTTATTGCCAAGACTGATTCAATGAGCCCTTGAACTTCAAGAATTTAACTAACTATCAAATAAACTCCAGGAATGGAAAATATGGTGGCTGATGCACTCTCAAGAATAAAGTTGTATGAGGAAAGCAATAAAGTACACTATGCTTAACGACAAAAATACTTGACTCACGTGAGACGATTATAAAACTGCAAAGTGATTCTGAATTTTAAAATATCAATTTTTATCTGAAGGATTGAGATCATTCTGAACACCCAGACATTACGGCAATAAGAAATAGATCTGAAACTATGAACTTACTAATAAGCTATCATTTTATTCAAAAACCATGAATCAAAATTATGAGCTCATGTCAGTTATCCTAGAGAGTTTAGGGTTAAACATTCTAAATGAATTACATAATTCATCTATTTCTAACCATTTGGGAATTAGAAAAATAGTACATTGAGGTCATGTCATTATGTGCACATGTCAGGTCATGCTATACTTGTCAGTTAAATAATGATGTTAATTCCAGCCTAGCCGGGTACTCAAATAATATAAAAGCAGCGTTTCCAAACAAATTAGTCAATATAAATCTATTAGGCCCATACCCTTGCAGCAAAGTCAATAAAAACAGATATTTACTTGCTATTGCAGCAAGTAGAAAACAGAAGAGCAGATCATTTCTCTAAATGGGTAGACACAGTCCCCTAAGAAGAGCCTTGGCTAAAATAGTTGCAGATTCTCTCTTAAATAAATATATTTTAAAATAAGGAGCTCCATTAAAACTAATTTCTGATAATGAGACACTGTTTGTTAGCCAAATATTTAAAGGGTTATATGCAGAACTTTGCATATGCCACCTAAAAATGGTACCTTATCAGCTGCAGGCAAACAGAAGAGCAGTTTAATAAGAACATAGTTAAAATTATACATTGTTAAGTGAAAAATTATCATAAGTGCTGAGATATTGGGGTCTACAAGTTAGCTTATGCATTAAAAACAACTAAGCACGATAAAACAAGAAAAACTCCAGCAGAACTATTCTTCGGCTGAAAGCTAATTATGGGAGGTGGCTAAATTATTCTTTATGCCAAAGACAGCCCCAAATTTTCAAATAAACAATATACAAAAGATAATAGATGAAGCAGTTAAAAATTCAGATATGACAAGGAGAAAACAAAACATATATTATGATAGAAAAAGGCGGGATGTGAATTACAATGTGGCAGTCTTAAAAGACCAAGCAATCATTATCATGTACAGGGGAAGACAGAGTACCCAGATTTTTCTATGATTTCAAGGCCCATTATTAAGTGAAAGGATTAGAGAATCAGTAGTTCATTTAAAAGCTACAAATAGGGAACAGAGAGTGGCAAATGTTAATCAAATTAAGCCGTTATGACAAGACTAAAATGTAAAGTTTTAAGTATGTTTTTCATGGCACTCAACAAGAAAGAATGAATTCAATGAAAAGCAGCAGCACAGAACAAATGAATTACAAGTGCTAGACAGAAAAGGGGATCTAAAACTCAAAAGTGAGAACCAAAGAAAGCTAGAAGGAACCAAAATCAAGAGGGGCCAAGAAAAAAGCCAAGACGAAAGGAATCCAGTAGGAAAGGCAAACAACGAAAGGAAGATCAACATATACAAAAAGTTTGAGGGAAAGTTCCATCAACAAAACCCAAGCACAGAGATAAACCGACACCAAGAGTGCTAAGGAACAAGAGGAAGAAGCCTCCACAATGCGGATTCAACCACAGAAATTTCACTTCCGGTTTTCGTTCCGACCAAAATAACATTTTTTTCCGATTTTCGGTTCAGTTCCGGTTTGAAGCCCTGCTTATAAGACACATAAAAACTCACCAGTTGTCTTTAGGAGCTCTGGTATAACTGTAAGCTACCTAAGAAGGCCATATCTTAGAAAGTATAACAAACTCTACATGGCATGTCTTTTGAAGACAAGGAATTTTGAAGTATCAACACAAGCATCATAGTGCTTAAAAATTTGATTTTAAAACCTTAGAAAGTATTTATTAGACATAATTATGGACTTCAGTTTTCGTGTATTTTTTTTTTAAATGGAGTAATATTCTGTTGTCTGTATATAACCACTCTTCAAACAGACACTACTTAACACACAGAAAACGAACTTTTTTATTAAAACATTCTGTAGTAGTTGACTTCCTAGTATAAACATAGTAACATAGGATACATTTTCATAATATTCAACCTTCCTTTTATTTAAGATTTAGTGACAGTTTTTTTGCCACCAATATGAGCAGACCCTGTTGCTCTTAAAAGGTGAGACCACTCATTTTTTCCCTCCTTTGCATTCAGGTGACAGAAAAAACACCTCACTTAGAAAAAATACTCCTGCCTTGCAAATTTTTTGCTTTATTTTATTTATTAGGGAAAATTTCCGAGTGAAATGTAATTATGAAATGAAAAAATTTTCATAGATTTTTAAATTTTCTTTCCTTGAAGATCTTTCATACCATGATATGACATTTGAACATAGCCTTCTTTCAGTTAATTTAAAAGTAAAAATTCTAAAACATGCTTTTGTAAATCTTCTAAATCATACACACACTATACGTAGGTTAAATCTTTAAAAATGTATTTGCTTTCTAACAAAACTTTACGCAGACTGTCATTTATCTTACGGCTATGAAACACTGAGAATTACCTTCATTTTTAGATTAGTTACCTAAAATATAAACGTAAAAAAAACTATTTCTACAGATTGAATACTTTCACAATAACAAATAACACAAAACCTTAACTCCTTATATATATTGCTTTTCCTAACACATAAGCATAAGATAACAGTGTATATATACAGCATGTCTGCCAGATTAGAGAGAGAAATCTTTTAAATATCTATCTACTATGAATGAAAAAACAAACAATTAATTATGCTCATTGCTATTTTGAAAATATCTTTGGCTACCTATTACTGTTTTCCCTCTTATTATAAAAAATTATAATGTACTTCCTTAATACTACAACCCTTGTTTTTTAAATGTCAAGTTAGCACCAGAATTATTGTCTATGTTTACTTCTCGAAGTATTTTCAAGCCCCAAGGACTTTCTCTTACTTAACATGGTACATTTTTATTCTGCTACTTAACAGAGCTTCCCAATGTTTCAACATTCTGCTTATCAGCAGCTGTTGTTTAAGCAACAAAATAAAACTTACGGTTCCCAGTAAAATGCCTCCAGGTTGCTTTTTTCAAATTTCCCTCTTTTACAAGCTAGCCAACAATCTGAATAAATCATCAATGATCCCTCTTGATATGGTCAATCATTTTTGCCATGAATGTGATTGCCTCTCCATTCAAAATCTGAGTGAGAAGGCATTCACCAGCTTTTCAGAATAACCTACCCAATAACCAGTACTGTGGAAGAACTCTATCAGCTTTGTCTTTTTCCTATGCAAATAGACTTTTGTTTGTCCACAGTTATTTAGAGCTACTTTCACTTACTTAGTAGTGAGATTCGAAATACATTTCATTCAGAAAATTGGGTAAAAGTTTACAATTGGGTGCCCTTGCTTTTTCGGCATTTTTTTTTTTTTTTATCGGTGCCAGGAAGGCAGGGTAAAAGCTCAGAATACTCTGTGTAAACAAAATTGCAAGGCAGAGCTAAGTGACGTCCATAAATGGGTGGGACTAAGCTTGTGAGGTCACAATGTATTCTCTATAGATATAGAAATACGTATAACAAATTGTTTTTATTTCAAATTACCAAGATACAGTAAGTGAATTCTACCAATTATTAAAACAGTAAACATCGTGGATGCCTCTCATACTTGTATTTCATACAGTTTCAGTTTTTTCAAAGATTTTTAAGCTTTAGCATTTACACACACACACACACACACAAAAAAAAAAGAATTTTTTAAATTTAAATTCATATTATGGAACATTTTCATTATATCATTTTTATAATTCATGTTATTATTACTTATTGCTACATGACGATGCAATCCCTTATATACTAGTAAGTAGCCAATCTTCATTTTTTTCTAAAAATTTTAAACTTTACATTTATAAAAAAAGAAATATTTTTGTTCCATATCAAAATCATACACAGCTTTCATATCAACTGTTTCTTAAATCCCTAAATCAAGTCATATTTTCCGTAGGCATAGTAGAATTCAACATACTAATAAATAAATAAATCTAATTTCTCACAATAAGATAAAATAAGAAAATAAATACTTCAAATTTGGAGCACTAAGCAATGCTTCACACACATATTATCAAGTGAAATTACGATAGAAAACACTACATATTAAATGATAAAGTAAAAGTTATTTACAGGGTCAAACTACATATTAAATGATAAGGTAAAAGTTATTTACAGGGTCAAAGTTTACAGTTTTCCTACTATTGAGTAGATTATCGATATTCATCTTAAATCGAAAAGCGTTATTAATATATCAAAACAAAACAATTAAAAATAAAATTTAAATATAAAAAACGTCTATAATATAATTTACAATTAAAACAACAATGCACATTTAAAATACAAAAACGATATATTAAACATTGCACATAAAATACGTTATGTTACTGCTCAGCATCACACAACCTAACTTTGTCCATGTGCACACCGATCTGTATTCGCTCTAAAAACACCAAAGAATTGCACAAACTCGGTGTCCATGTACACATCGATCAATTTTCACTTAAAAAAAATCAGAGAATTGCACAAACTGCCTTGACTTTGGCCATGTACACATCGATCTATTTTCACTTAAAAAAAAATCAGAGAATTGCACAAACTTGTCATCGCGCACTGCCTTGACTTTGCCCATGTACACATCAATCTATTTTCAATTAAAAAAAAATCCCAGAATTGCACTACCTTGGGTTTGTCTACGTACAAGTAAGATTTCCAGCAATCTGAAATAATCGTCATTCCAGGCAGAATTTTTCGCCTGATAACCTCCAGCACAGTCTCTTTCGATCTATCTTCCACAACCTAAAAAAAAAAAAAACACTTTCCACTACCTCTTTCGATCTATCTTCCATAACCTCAAAAAGAAAAAAAAAAAAAAACACTTTTCACTATCTCTTTCAATCCCACCAAACACCCATTTACCATTCACTCGTCTACCTCTATTATACTTCCTCTTACCAAACTTGCTTTCATCAACCTCTACAAACATACCAGGACCTCCAATCTTCTCACTCTTTTTTACACATACATCCATACACACTTCTCCACAAAAACTACACCAATCAACCGTAGTTTTCAAATTCACATTCACCTCATTCATAATCAAATTCGTACCAGCTTCATAGACCCACAGATACAAAAACATTAAAATCTCAATCATACTCATATTACTCTCTTCAAACCACGACGTACCTTTCCTCACAATGATGAGCATTCCCACCTTTTTCACGACAAATCCATCCGATCTATCCTTTCTATCGATCAAACGTATGTCTTTCATACAAACATAACAAGAACTAATCAAACTTCCATGCATACACCAATCAATAATAGCTCTCTTACCGTTTTGCTCCAATTAAAAAAAAACACATATTGATTTTCCCAGACATACTACTTTGTTTGACGACGGAGAATGATAGAATAAAATATCAAGCGGGTAACTAAAAGTAAAATGAAATGCTCATGCAGTTACAAAAACAAACAATATAGTTTACATAAATTACTCCCGCTATCACAAAAATAATCAATAAAATTTACACGTAATTTTACATAAATTACTCACGTAATCACAAAAACAACCAACAAAATTTACATTTAAGAATGATCACGTCATATAAGGTTAAAACAGAGCTACGATAACCCTAAAGTGACAGCAATGGAAGCTAAAATCAAGTTAAAACTATCATGGTAACCAGAAATGGCGTTTTATTGGCAAAATTAAACAAAATGTGTCGCCAATCGAAGGGGCACCCAATTCTACACTAGAGCCGAAAATTGTTCCAATTAATAGTTATACTATCATAAAGGCTGAATTACTTCTCCAACTATCAACTTGAGTTCATCTGCCTAACAGTAAATAAATCGCTGCCTTGATACAAAGAGTAATCTGAAGTCATTGAATTAGAGGTTAAAGCATATGCTATCCCTTCACTTGAAATTTTTCACATTGACCTCAAATACTTTCACCGATATGTAGTTTTATTTAATGGCCATTTTGGCATATTTAAATGCAACATAAAATATCTCTTCCTTAGAAGAAAGATATAGCAAATGTTAACATGTAGAATACTCCGTTCTTCTCAAGACAGATTTTTTAAGTGATCATGAATTATTAACATTTATATTAAAAAAAAAGAAAATACAATAACACATGGTTTTCTTAGAACTCTTCTCATCACAAACTATAAATGGACTGCTAGTTATTTGAAGATAGGGCTGCTGATTTGTCAATAATCTTGGTGGCATTTAAAAAACAGAGGTCATAAATACGCAGAAGCACCAATTATAATCCTCCTTTGTTACCTTATAGTTCTGCAGCAACAGGATGACCAAACTGATCACTATCATAGTTCTAGCAAATTAATCCAAAAGTGAGACATTACTTATTTTGAAATTTTGCAAGCCTGTTGAATAGGAAGCATTATTGAATTTTGCCTTCATTAATACACCATGGAAGATGTAAGGATGCAAAGTTTTCAAGAGTCAATTTGACCACTGCTAAGTTTAGTCTAAATGAATACAGCCTTTTATCTTAAACACAGGCACCAAAATGCTTTTCATAAAATATACAGTGAACTTTTTTTTAACGTAAATTACTTTTTTTTTTTTTTTTTTTTT
>KK114271.1:379816-407715 GCA_000611955.2 Stegodyphus mimosarum
TATTTAGAATTGTAATTAGATTTGCTTCATGTTGCCTTAGCAACGCAGACGATTTTTGAAAAGACAGCTGCGTTGGAAGGTTAAAAATAGAACAGCGCGTGCATTTAATACCTAATAAATAAATATCTCGTAATTGCTGTTGCTATCCACAAAAATCCAGATATTTATAGATGTTTCCAATATATTCGAGAAATTAATTATAAAGCTTATTAAAGCCGAGAACAAACAACTCATCTCAGAAGTAGCTGTAGTTCTAGCGAACTGTTTGTTTACTTAATGCTGTGATTGATTTGTAGCGATTTCGCTGTGAGATAGAATTAGTTTCTCTGTTTTGAATTGGTTTTTGCTAAACGTTTGACATTTTGTGATATTGTTAGAATATTTTTGAAGAAATATTTCAGCATTTTGATTTATCTCTTGTGGAAAGAATAAATTTTTGTTAACTTTTTAACGTTAACCGTGTTTATTCCAGCCCTTTGTATTCAGTATGTCTATATCAAAACCAAGTGGTAGTAAAATTAAACGAAAAATCGCTGACGAACATAGAATATTCCAAGTAAAATGGGAATTAGAATATTTTTGCTGTGAAATAAAAGATAAAATAATCTGCTTGATATGTAATAATACTATTAATGTACCAAAGTTATATAATATTAAACGTCATTACGAACAACACAAATCGAAATATAACAATTACGAAGGATTAATGAGAGAAGAAAAGTTGAAAGAGCTCAAGTTAGGAGTGAAAAAGCAACAGTCCATGTTTAGTAAAGTATTGCAAGAAAGTGAAGCGGCGGTACATGCAAGCTACGTCTTGTCCGAGTTGATAGCTAAACATTCGAAGCCTTTTACTGACGGTGATTTCATCAAGGAATGCCTAATGAAAGCTGGAGAAATTGTTTGTCCTGGAAATGTGAAGGCTTTTCAATCAATTTCATTGTCTCGAAATACAGTTGCGGAAAGAGTTACTGATTTAGCCGCGAATTTAAGTGATCAGATCAAAGCAAAATCATCTAGTTTCGAAAGTTTCTCCATTGCCTGTGACGAGAGCACGGACATTAGTGGCAAAGCTCAATTAGCAGTGTTTCTTCGTTCTTGTGACAAGAATTTTAACATTTTTGAGGAATTACTGGAACTAATACCGATGCCTGGTACTACCACAGGAGAAGATATATTTACTTGTGTTTTTGGACTTCTGCAGAAATACAATCTACCTTTGGCAAAATTAAATTCTGTAGCTACAGATGGCGCTCCATCAATGACCGGGAAAAACAAGGGCTTCGTAGCATTACTAAGAAAAAAACTTAGTGAAATTCACGGTTCAAACATTCATCATATGCATTGTATTATACATCAAGAAGTTCTATGCACGAAAGTAATAAATATGGAGAATGTTTTGTCATATATAAAAAAAGTTATAAATTTTATAAGATCTCGAGGTTTAAATCAGCGTCAATTCACTGCTTTCTTAAGTGAGTTAGATAGTGAATATTCGGGTTTGTCCTACTATACCGAGGTACGTTGGTTATCTTGCTCCAAGATTCTCAAACAATTCTGGGATTTGAAAGAAGAAATATGTCAGTTTTTAAAAACGAAAAATCAAGACGTAAGTTTGTTTTACGATCCAATATGGATACAAGATTTATCTTTCTTGGTTGATATAACCAAACACTTAACCGATTTAAATTTATCGTTACAAGGAAAAGATCATATCATGACGAACATGTTTGACATAATTAAAGCATTCAAATGTCAACTAGTTCTTTGGGAAAAACAACTTAAAAATGAAGATTTGACGCACTTCCCGACGTGCAGCATGAACAAATCAAGTTTAGATGATACTTGTTCGTATCAAAAATACGCAGAAAAAATTGCAAATTTAACAACTGAATTTGAAACGAGGTTTAATGATTTTAGTTCCCTCGAAGACAAATTTTTTTTGTTTTCTTCGATTTTCTCAATAAGTATTGACTCAGTACCCAGCCATATGCAAATGGAGGTGATCGAGATTCAATGCAACTCAAATTTGAAAGCAAAATTCATTGAAGTGGGCGTGCCTGAATTTTACAAATATTTACCAGCCAGGTTTGAAAATACTCGAAAATTCGCATATGAAATTATTTCCATGTTTGGTAGCAGTTATTTTCAGTCATGAAAAGTAATAAGTCTCCTATTAGAAACCGTATTAATGATGCTCACCTTGGGTCAGCGTTGAAAGTTATCACTGCAAACAAAATTTCACCCAAAATAGGAAAGATAATAGCAGAGAAGAGATGTCAAGTATCAAGACGTAAACATTAAATTTTTCTTGTTCTTTTCTATGTAAATATATATATATATGTTTATTATTATATTATTCGAAATAAATCTACGTTTCTATAAATATTGATTTTTTTTTTTTATTCTATTTTTTTTGCTTTGATTGAACATTGATCAGAACACGTAAGTAGCCGTTTTTGTATCTAACTATGAGTTTGACATCCCTGTTTTAGAAATTTGTTCTTAAAACTGAAATGTTTGGTGCATGTAAGCACGTATAAAGAAGTATGCTGCCATTTATTTTTTTTTTGGGGGGGGGGAGAAGTTTCTTACTTTGAGATTCAGGCAGTGCTTACTGCACTAAAAATATTTCTTGGTAAAAGAATAGATAAAATAATGATTTTTATAGGAATGTCTGCCCTTTTCCAGATTCAGAATATTTCAATTAATTACATTTTGTGCATGAGAATTGATTACATGGAAAATTTATGAGAAATCAGTGTGGAAACACTGCTCCCAAGTACTACTTCGCAAACCCCTGGGGCATGGGTATGAAGGATAAAACAGCTATGTTGCCAGTGCATTATGAACTGGGTACATGGACAAGAAGTCCTTATTTAAGGAGAGCTGTTTGTTCAATGAGCATGAGAAATTAAAGCGAATGCAGAAAATGGAGTTGCAAAAAATTTAGACTAAAATTAATAGTTTTGAGCTGTATGATGATAATCCAGAAGATGGCAAAACTGTACTTAAGCATGTATGTATGTGTAAGTGTAGATTGTTATGTATAGAAAAAAAAAGAGTAAAACATCTCATAAAAAAAATCCTCAATGCACCTTTTGAAACAAACTGATGTAAGATCTGGTCTTATTTCTCATATATTTTTCCAAAGGTTCTTTGAAATCGTAATATTTTGGATATTATGCATGTAATAAAAATTCAGCTAATATTCATTATTTTTATTTATTCTTGTTACATATTGTTCATCTTCATCGGGTAATTGTGAGTTAATGTCGTATATCAAACTTATGTTAAAATAGAAAATCTTGATAATATTAATACAGGGTTGCCACGCTACCTGGAAAACCGGAAAAAGTCAGGGAATTCGAAAATTGACCAAAAAAGTCAGGGAATTCAAATATTTTAGTCTAAATCTGGAAAAGTCAGGGAATTTCATACAGCGATCCCCCCCAAAAAAGCGACATTTTCGCCAACGTTGGAAGCCGATCACTTTTTTGGCGCACGTCAGCGTCATTCAGGCAGCTGGCATAGAGCCAATTCTTGCAGCTCCAAACAGATTGTCTTCAGTAACTTTGGTTCCCAGTAACTTCGAGAATCGAAATACTCGCATGCGCATGTGCAGTGCATGTTGAACTAAAAGAAAATACGTATTCTTGTATCAAACAAAATCGGTTTAATCCTAGTATAGCGGTATCATGGAGGTTAGAATAGCCTCCGTGTACAGTACATACGGGATTTGGCGACATTATGTTGAGCAGCAAACAGGCCATTTCGGTGTTGGCGGCAATTTTCAAAATCGCGCCAAGACCGCAAAATCTTTTAAATACTTTTTTTTTTTTTTTTTTTTTTTTTTTTTTTTTTTTTTTTTTTTTAAAAAAATTAGTAATCAGTCATCTAGGCTAACCATTTAATATAACTATATTCGCCAAAATATCGTTGATTATTGTAATTCAGTTTTTTAATTATTTTAATGTTATTCATATCATTTAATGTTGCTTCTTCCCCTTCAATTTTGTTTATTATTAGTAAATAATACTTTCGAATTTCAGGAAAGAGGATAATATATAAGTCATATCTAATTGGCAAATTTTTGTGTTTGCAAGTGGTACCATAATTAATTTACCTCTTAGGACAGCCAAAGTGCATTACGCAGATAGACTGGAATTTTCTTAAAACACACCTGGAAAACCTGGAAAAGTCAGGGAATTTCATTCTCCTGTCTGAGTGGCAACCCTGTTAATAGTTCTGAATAACTTGGATGTTTAAGGTAAATACAGACAAGTTCAGGCCTGCACTAATCTGCTTAAATACCAATGCAAGAAAATTCTGAACCGGATCCCCACTTGTGATAAAAGTGGATTTACTTCAACAACACAGACCGAAAAGAAAGTTGGGCTGTTCTCAGTGAGCCCATTGGTAGCGTCACAGAGTGCAATTTGACTAAGAAAAAAGATCATGCTTTGTATCTGGTTGGATTGCTGTGGTATTATTTATAAAGATTATGTGGAAAACCCCTCAACAGTAAGGTGTACACAGAAATGCTAGTTCGTGTTGATGCTGCTATTAAGGAAAAACGTCGAACTGAGTTCTAGTGCAAAAAAGTAATGTTCCATCAAGGTAATGCAAGCCCACATGTATCTGCATTCACCGGCTAGACTCTGTATGGACTTAAATGAGATTTTTTCCCGCATCCACCATATAGCCCCGACATCGCTTCTTCAGACTTCTGTCTTTTCTCACACCTGCAGTACATTCCATTCTGTGTAGGACATCCAAAATGAGGTTGATCTGTTTTTGGACTCGCAGCCACCAACTTTCTGGACTTTCTTTGAAAAACTATCAAAGTGTCAGAAAATTTACGTGGTGATTACTTCCCGCACTAAAAGTATTGCTGCTGCTTTTTTTTTTTTTTTTTTACCTTTTTTAGGAACTTTTTTTGAAGGGAAAACTCATTACAGCCAGATAAAAATCCATTTTATGCGTGTTTTTTTCGGTAGAAATTATTTTTTTTAAATATATATTTTTGTAAATATTCTTATGTGCTTAATGAGGTTATGTTATTTAATGAGATCAAAGTAAGTGAATTTATATTATAAGTAGTTTTATTCATTTTATATTTTGTATTAATAATATCCACTGTATAATATTTTCACAATTCATTTCAGAGTTCCAAAAAATTGCCATGGCAACAGCGATAGGATTTGCAATTATGGGATTTATTGGTTTCTTTGTTAAGCTTATTCATATTCCCATCAATAACATCATTGTGTAAGTCACTTTTTTAACAAAATAGCAGTTTTAGAATATGTTCATATTTATTGCTAGAAATGTATTTTGTTTAATTTCTAAGTGTTTAACAATAGTGATTAATTTAAACAAATATGGTCATATTGCTTTATCTTGAATCTTTCAGTATGGTAGAGAAGTTATTCTCTGCATTTTCAGCATTGAATCAATTTATATTTCCATAGTTATTTTGAATTTCTTATGTCAGTATCAAATAAGTATCTGTACTTTTCCTCAGAAGCACTTGAGAGTTCTTTGTGGTCAAAGAAATTTTCCATCCGTAATATTAAATTTTAAACAATAGTTACAGTTCTTTGTTCATTCCTATGTGTCCTAAAAAACAAGGCATTCAAAGCCTGTAATAGTGAAATATGAAGAGAAACAGCAGTGTAGAAGTACCTAATTTTAACCTGTAATAGTGCTTTGTGTGTGCAATATTTGGTACTTACGTATTATCACAACCACCTTATTAGAAATCAAATTCTGGCAGCTACCTGCATAACAATTCTTCAGTTTTTAATAACTAGGGTTACCATTCTGATATGAATTTTTTTTTAATCTCGGATCCTAGCTGTTTTTATGGACAAGTTGTAATTATTTTTTGTCTTAAACTCAAATTTTAAATAAGTGCATGTTGGATTTGTTGCACTAGAAAAAGGTTGGGTAACATTTTTGCAGGAATGTGGTATTTTGCCACAAAATTACTAAAGGAACAACGCTTCGAATTTCTTCTCAAGGCGGTTGCCATGAAATTTCCACCAGAACAAAAGAAACAAATGCCTATTTATAAAAAGTTCAGTGATTTTTTTTTGGGGGGGGGGGGAAAAAATATATAGTTGAAATATATAAAATATTATGTGCATAATAAATTTTTTGTAGGAAACCATTATGTTTAATTTTCATAAAATATCCCCAAACTGCACCAAGGTGGATGCGTTAGTATTAAGTACCCAATATTCTGCGATTTTAAGCTGCAGTACAGTAATGACCAATTAGGAGGAAAATGTTAAGCTTTTTTCAAGGAAATGAACGTTAAATAGACATTTTTGTACATTCTCTGTGTACATTACAATACTGAAGATTTTGGCAGGATTAAAATTCAATGTAAAATTCAATTCTGAAATATTTAAAATACTTGAAGGAAAAGAGGTTCTGCTTCACGATTTGGGATGCATTCAAGTATTCTTACAATTATAGTGAAGAATACAGAAAATATTAAAAGAAATTGTAACAGCAAGAAGAAAGTAAAAGAAATTCCAATATTGGAATATCCAGATGTGGAGGAATTGTATGAGGCTTGAGAAGTAATGTGATCAAGGAATTTTAATTAGTGCATCAATGTTGCAGCAGAAGGCCACTATTTAAAAAGTTGATTACAATAATAATCAGTTCAAAGCTAACAATAAGTGACTGGGAAACTTTAAAACAAGGATAATGTTGTATTCTGAAAGCTTATAGGAAAAGTGCATCAGTTGATGAAAACATATGTTAGGAAACAAGTTTACAATTACTTTTTTGGGTTACGAAGCTATAAGTTAGTTAACATTTAATGCTGATAGAGCCTTCTTATTTTATTAATAGTTATCAGTTAAAACTATTATATTAAAGAAGATATTAACAGTTATATTAAAGAAGGTGAAATTCTCTGACAGTAAACAAAGCAAACAGCTTGTAACTGCATTGTTAGTGGCAAATTATAACAGCTCGGAAAACTCCCTTGAATGATCTTGCTGATATCAACATTAAACATCTTAAGGATTCATTAGAAGTTTTAAAGCTATAGAGAGAGAGAAAGGAGAGAATATCAGATAGTTAGAAAAATTTAGATAGTATTGGTGAAGTAAATTTGTGATCAGTGTTTTGGATATCATGTGTTATGATTAACATCACTATGTTCACAAGGCCAACAAGAACCTGTTTCTTTAAATTAGGCTTTTAAAATAATGGGAGAAATGAAGAAAATCATACTGTTGAACTTAGAAGAAGGAAACAACTTCAGAATAATAGAATGTTCTTGAAGCTTCACCAGCAGCCAAGTGGTTATGACTGCTGAATACTGAGAGTTTGTCCTGGATTCAGTCCAAGGTGAACAAATTGACTGGTGGTTGGTTTTTAGGGTTTTCCTTGTGTGTAATGTGACTATGAGTCAATGTCTCTTAGAAAGCCCTCCATAAAGGTATTTTTCCCCATCAGATAGTGACATTGCATCAATACTGCTAGACAGTTATAAAAACATAAGCAGAAGATGCAGGTATATGTATCTGTGTTTCTCTGAAAGCATTGTTCTTGAATTATTTGCCTCAATTACTACCTTACAAAAACTTACACAGTCCTTAAGAGATGGCTCACCAGTGGCTGAGCAGTAAAGTCATTAAACATTGATAGTTTGATCCAAGGTTCCAATCCCAGCGATCAGTCTAGCTGCATGGGCATTTTCCTGGTTTTACCATGCATAAGATGTATGCGATCCAGTTTCTCTTGGAAAGAATTGCTCTGCAAAAGCCTCCCTCCCCTTAGGTAGTCCTTCATTACTTTGCTATAATTAAATAAACCAAACCTAAAGAAACTTCAGCATTATTTTTGCTGAGAAATGTAGTAGTTATTTATGTTTCTGTTATATTTTTTACTAAACTTCATTTAAACCTTGGTAAAATTTGTATTTTTAATTTTAAAACTAAAATACGTTGATAACATTTCATCTTCTTATTAATGTGTATTCTATGTCATAACTTCTATGCATTGTTACTGTAAAATTTGTTAGAAATTAAAACTTTATCTCAAACTTGAAATTTTTCTTCTTGGAGATTCGAGATATTGAGGTTTGACTAGTCTTCAAAAGCAATTGGAAATCTTTTTTGTGTAGCATGATCTTTAATAACATTAAATTTTTGTATGTATCTAAAATACTGTACAAAGTCCGAGATCCAGACGTCCAATATCCGGACATTAAAACCACCACCTTTTTTTTTTTTTTTTTTTTTTTTTTAGAATTTTGTTATGCTTTACACATGTACATTTGATTCCCCTCCAATAATAAAACATGTGGAGGGTCCCAATTATTAACTTCACTTTTGCAGTAAATAAAATATCTTGTTATTGAAGAAGCAATCATTTTAGCATAAATTTGTGTGATCAGTAATTTGGATGCATAGCACCTGTCGGCTTGGCATACTTCTCAAACCGAAACATCGTTGATTTTACCAAGGCCAACTTATAATTCCTGATGCTAACCCATTATTTATTATATTTTGCTTTCATCACCGCATATATATCAGCATATGACAATTTGAATAATGACTCATGGGACGATGCCTAAACATTTTTTTTTATATTATTAATTTAATTACAAAGATTATGGTAACCTTTTATGTTCACATTACGCTTGGTGATGATTATAGATTTAAGTTAAATGCGCTAAATGTTGGCAAGTAAAAAATTAACAAAAATTTCTTTCCATATGTTCAAAATAGATTTTGTTAATCATACTCATAGGCCAAAATTACATTTAGTGCTATTTGAATTAAGAATAACTGATTTGATTTTCACATAAACCCAGAACTGGTGCCAGAGTTCATATAGCCGAACCAGGCAGCACAGAATTTAGGGAAGACAAGATTTTGGGAATATCGAGAAGCACCGAGTAACAGAATTAAATCCTAGCAAACTTTTTAGAATTTAAAAAATGCACTGGGACCCAAAATTTGATCTTAGAGAGGCACTCGATAGCAGAATTTAGGACCCAAAGAGATTGCATCAGGTGATAACAGATCTAGCACCTGCCCTCAGTAAGCTTATGTGGAAATTTATTTATTCGCAACTTGGATAAACCTTAAGCAGTGCATGAAATAGACGTAAGCATAATAAATATCTAAATACAATTTGGAGCTAATTGTGTCAGTTTGCGATAGAAGCAAGACCAAATTTAACAGAACAACTTGTCTTTCGTCACCAATCTCGTGCTACTTAACCGATAACGTATAGCGGATGCTGTTAAACTAGGTTAAAATTATACTTTACTAATTCCAAGGAATTTCATTCAATATAGCAGATTGTGCTGTTCCTTAACTTTCTGATTTAATCCAGCTTATTACTTTTTGCAGGCTGTTATTATTACAGCAGTTTTATAAAAATTAAAAGTTTGAACTTTCGATTATGTCGAAGAGTTTCTAATTCTGGAACTGCAACAGGATCTACAAAGTAAAAGCATGTTTCGATATCTGTTACAGAAAAACTGAATTTGCTGCAAAAAAAATGGATATAGGTATATCTGTCTCAAAATTATGTGAGGAGTATGACATTAGAAAGTCAACTGCATATGACATAACAGAAAAATATAAATTTTTTGCCAATTCCAACACCCTTATCGCAATGATTAACAGAAAATTGATTCACTATACTAAAAGTGACGATCATGACAAAGTGATAACTGATTGGGTCAGATAGCATCACAGCGAGGGCATGCCATTGACGTGTCCAATGCTAATGGTTCAAGCCAAAATATTTCGTGAAAGAATTAACGTGGTGCACAGATTCGACAGGTTGGTTAACCAAATTTTAAAATCACCATGGTATACGGCAATTAAAAATTTCAGGTGAAAAAGCTTCAGCTGATACTGAAGCTTCTGGCCTTTTTGCAGATGAATTCATTGAACTCATTGATAGTGAAAAGTTATCTCCAGGACAAATTTAGAATGCTGATGAAACTGGTCTTTTCTGTCAAAATACCTTGGCAACCTCTACAGAAAAGGCTCCAACTGCTGTCAAAGATTCCAAAGCGTGACAAACAATTTTAGCATGCGCAAATGTTGCAGAACACACAAGTGTAAACTTTTCGTAGTTAGGAAAAAATACACGACCTAAAGCATTTAAAGGAGTGAAGATTTCCCCTTTATATATCATGCAAATAAGAGCATGGATGACACAAGCGCTAATGAATGATTGGCTTGAAAATCATTTCATACCCGAGGCTCAGCAAAATTTGAATTTGGTTGGTGTATCTGATGATGCAAAAATTGTCCTGATTGTAGATAACTGTTTGGCTCATATTTCTTTTACTTCAAGCAAAAGATAATGTATCCATGTTATCCTTTCCTCCAAGCTGTATGTCCGTCATCCAACGTATGGATATTGGAATAGCACATGCTCTGAAATGTAAATATAAAGTAGCATTTTAATATCTGTGTTAAATTTCCTGAATAATGGCAAGACTATTCAAGGATTTTTGAAATACAGGGCTAGCATAAATGATTCATTCACTTTGAAAAGCCTGTATTTTCAAAAGTATTTCACGTACACACATGAAAGATATATGAAAAGAACCACAAACTCGCCATGTTTATACACCCTCTACAATTATTTCATATGTGCCTCTTTGGTGACACGACACACATCCTGACAATAATCGAGCTTATTCCATACATTTTGTAGCATTGTTATCCTGATCAATTTACCAGATGTTCTGAATACTGCAAAAAACTGTATGGAAGATTGCGTCAGTGGTTGCATTTCAAACTGTACCCATGTGTAGCTTCAGCAACAATTAAAGCCAGAGGATTATTACAGCCGTCAACTAGATTTTTACATCGACATAAAAGAAACGTTGGAAGACAAAGATTGTGCCACAAGCTGATGTTCAGCGATTAAGCAACCTTCCACTTATCTGGGAAATTTGGTGAATTAGTGAAAACAAACTTGGTGAGTTTGTGGTTCTTTTCATATATTTTTCATGTTTATACGCGCAATCCTTTTGAAAATATAGCCTTTTCAAAATGAGTGAATCAGTTATGCTAGCCTTGTTTTTTAGCATAAAATCTACTGTGTGGAGCATAGCAAAACCGTGGGAAGATGTGTCTTCAGATATTTCAAAATATGCTTGGCATAATTTATGGCCAGCTATCATATTTCAAGATGAGGATGAAGAAGATGATAGCTGCGAATAGGAAGATTTTCAGATATCGAAAGGTGATATTTTCCAGTTAATGAATTTTGTAAAGAAATATGAAGAAGTGATAAGAAATGAAGATGATATAACAGAAGTTTTTAATTATGATGGCAATGCTTCTGTTGTCAATCAATTAAACGGATGATGGAATCTGTAGTATGGTTCTAGATCCCGAAAGTACTGCTACCAATAGTGAAGAAAGAGATATAAAGGTTACTGAAAACGAAAAAATTTCAATTGACAACTTAGTCGGAATTTTTGACTCAGCAACTACAGGACTTGAACAGAGGAAATTTGTAACTGAACAAAAAATTATGTTTGTCTGTAGAATTAAAGAGAAGGTATTGGCACAAAAATACGAACCAACTTAAACAATTGTATTGAAAGTAATGTTTAATAAAATAAACAAATAAATATTAAGCCCATTGTTTGTAAATTTTGATGCCCTTTCAATCATGAATGCTTCATTGTTTCATACATCACGGTTTCATATTTTTAATTTTATAATTTCTACATGCTTGGATCTTGAACTTTGTACTGTACATGATTTTAACCTTTTGGTGGTCATGACTGAGCTCAGCTTGCATTACAAATTTATGACCGATATTGTGCATTTTAGGGAAAAAAGACTTGCTTAATCTCACAACTGCCAAATGATTAGGAGGAATCTTTATGCAAGAATTAATATGACTTGTTTAAAAAGTGGACATTTAGCTATATAGAAAATAAAATATAAAAAATCTACAAAGGAATCTTTATGCAAGAACTAATATGACTTGTTTAAAAAGTGGACATTTAGCTATATAGAAAATAAAATATAAAAAATCTACAAACACATATATAAATTATGTGCATGCACATAATACACCGAAGAGTCACTACATTATGACCACCCCGTCACCTAGAGCGATGAGCTCACCCCAGAGACAAAATTACAGGGTATGTAAAGTCTATGCACTGTCGTTCTGTATGTAGGATGTTTAGCGACATAATGGGAAAAGCAGCTGATTTAAAAGATATTGATAAAATTCAAATCATTGCCTGGCTTGGCGACAGTTTTTAAAAACAACACATTTGATTGCAGGCTCTGTGATTACTTATTGAAAAGTGGTGTATGTATTGTGAAATAACAGGTCAGCCACAGCACATTGATTCCAGAAGAGACTTATACATTGTTCTGTATGACCAAAGGCTGCCACGACTGAAATCATCAGCAACTACAACAGTGACGACCTAAATGGTGTGTCAACACAGTGTGGTGTATACTGCTCGAATAGCATCCCTATGCTGATGGCACATCATTGCCAACAGTGCCTTCAGTAGGCCAAGGAACATGGGCGTTGGACCAGGAGAATGGAAGAAAGTTACCTGGTCCAATGAATCACATTTTCTGGACACTAACATTGACTGGAGACTGCAAGGTCACCAATTTTGAGTGGAATCCCTGGCACCTGGTGTTACGGTTGACCAGATACAAGGCAATGGTATTATGGTGTGTGTGATGTTTTCATGGGGCCACATTAGGACCCATCATTCCCATAGAACAATCCTTCACATCTGTCTTGTGTGTTGCAGACCAGGTGCACCCCTTCATGGAAACAGTAATCTGGCCGGGTAATTGCATTTATCAGCGAGATAATGTACCATGTCATAAGTGCAAAATCATCAGGGAATGGTTCATGGAATATTCTGATAATTTCAATTATTTCTTAGCCTCCGAATTCACCTGACATGAATCCAATTAAACATTTGTGGTTCCACCTGGAAAAAGGAATTCATGCTGCCACGCTACCACCTCCAGTGTGCAGGAATTGCAGCACCAGTTGGTGAGTGCCTGGTACTCCAGACTATCTATCAGTTAATTGTGTCTATTGTCAAGTCAGTGCTTCTTCGGGTATTTACAGTTTTGAGGATGAGAGAGCTCTCTCATCCTCAAAACATTTATATTAAACAGATGGACATAATGTAATGGCTTTTTAGTGTATATAGAAAAAAAATAGAATTTCTATTTAATTCTTTATAGTATTTATTTTCTTCCAAATGCTATTACTAATTTTATTTATTTAATTTTAGTGGTTCGTGAGATGTCTACATGTGCTACAATGAAATTAGATTCATCCATCAGTCAAGTTTCATTCAACTTGATAAACTGTCACTGCTGCAAAGAGAAATACTTTTTATAAAATAAATCAGTATGCTTTGGTTCTGAAAATGAGTATTCTTATTAAATTCATATGTGTAACATATTATCTTTGAGATTCCAGATTTATTTTTTAATCTAAAAAAACAATATACGTAGCGTATTTGGAAACTAAGTACCGTTTCATTCTAGCGCCGTCGCAGCGCTGTGGTAGGCGTCCCGCGCATGCGCACTAGTCTTTCTTTTTCACTGACTTTCAGTTGTCGCCATTTTGGTTGCTCTATGTTGCATTTTCAGTTTGCTGTGCACATTCAAAATGTTTAAGACAATTAGTTCTCCCGCTGACTGTGAGATTCGTGCCGTGATTAAATTTTTGAACGCGAGGAATGTTAAATCGGTCGAAATTTATCGTCAAGTGACAGAAGTTTACGGATTTACGCGATAAGTTATGGAATGGTGAGAAAGTGGGTAAGAATGTTTAATGCAGGTCGAACAAATGTCCACACCGAGGGTCAGAGTGGTCGGCCTTCTGTTGTCACCGATGATTTGGTAAGGAAAGTTGATGAAGCAATTCATGAGAACAGACGCTTCACAATGACAACTCTTTCAGAGGCATTTCCACAAATTTCATGTAATGTTTTGTTCGAAATTGTATCTGACCGCTTGAATTATCGCAAACTGTGTTCCTGATGGGTTCCAAAAATGCTCACTGATGTTCACAAAAGAAAGCGACTTGGTATTGCCCCGACATTTCTCATGCAGTACAGTGATGAGGGAGAAAACTTTTTAAACCAAATTGTGATGAAACTTGGGTATGTCATTTCACACCAGAATCGAAACAACAATCAATGGAGTGGAGACACACTCATTCTCCGAAAAAACAAAAGTTCAAAATGACAATGTGCACTGTCTTCTGGGATAGGAAAGGCGTTTTGCTTACTGAGTTTCTTCCCAGAGGTGAAACCATTAATGCGGCATGATATTGTGAGACTTTAACAAAACTAAGGCGTGCCTGCCATTCAAAACAAATGAAGAGGAATGCTCAGTAAAGGAATTGTGTTGCTCCATGACAATGCTCGGCCCCATACTGCTGGTGTCACTCAATCGTTAATTCGACAGTTTCATTGGGAGCAGTTCGATCCGCCGTATAGCCGGGACTTGCCGCCGTTCGACTATCACTTGTTCCTGCACATGAAGCGCGAGCTTGGTGGCAAGCACTTTGGATCTGACGATGACACGAAAAATGCTGTGGAGTCATGGTTATCGAAACTGGCGGGAAGTTTCTTTGACGATGGTATACAAAAACTGGTCACCCGCTATGACAAGTGTTTGATCATTGGCGGAAACAATGTTGAAAAATAGTTTAAGACATGTATTTTCATGTAAAAATAAAATTGGATTCGAAAAAATTGTTTTACTATTTTTTTTTATTTTTTTTTTTTTTTCCAAAACGGTACTTAGTTCCCGAATACGCCTCGTATTTAAAAAAACAGTACATTATACCCAAAGGGATTTTTTTAATGTTTTGTGTGTTATCTTTATTTATTAAATATCACGTTCTTCGCACCGTAAAATTCAATTCAACAGCAATATTGCAAAATAATTTTAAAATGAGCATATCATTAGAACTTCCAATACAGTCTTGTGCGCTGGAGATAAATCCCCCTCCCAGTACAGTGTTGCCATTCTTCGCTTTGAAACCGTTGAGTTTGTTAATCAAAAATTCTTTAATGTCTGATAAAATATAAAATAGATAATAAACCAAATTCCAAATTAGAGCTTAGGAGGAGTTAGCTATGTTCATTAGTCCCACTGTGCTTCATATAAACTTGGCATACAAGTTCATTTGCTGGGTACTGCATGAGCTGACTCAAGCAGATAAGGGCAGACATGTTCGGGCCTGCACTAATCTGCTTGAATATCACACAAGGACAGAATTCTGAACTGGATACCCACTTGTGATGAAAAGTGGATTTACTTCAACAACACAGCCTGAAAAGGGGGTTGGTCTGCACCTGGTGAGCTTATCAGCAGCTTTGCAAAGTGCAGCTGGACTAACAAAGAGATCATGTTGTGTATCTGGTAGGATTGCTATGGTATTAATGACAAAGAATATCTTGGAAAAGGTAAAACCCTCGACAGTAAGGTGTACAACGAGACACTAGTCCAAGTTGCCACTGCTATCAAGAAAAAAGGTTGAACTGAGTTCTGGCACAAAAAAAAAGTAATGTTCCATCAAGATAATGGAAGACCACGTGTCAGCATTCACTGGCTGGACTCCGTACATACTCAAATGAGATTTTTTTCCCACACCCACTATATAGATTGCTCCCCACACCCACTATTATATTGCTCCTTAATCATCTTTTCTCTTACCTGAAGCTACATCTTGCTGGTGGTATCTTCCATTTTGCACACGACATCCGAAATGAAGTTGATCTGTTTTTGGAATCTTTTACGCCAAGTTTCTAGGCCAAAGGTTTTGAAAAATTACCAAAACGTTGGAAGAAAATCATAGATTTGGATGGTGATTACTATCCACATTAAAGGTACTTCATTAAATGATTTTAAAAAAAATAATAATAAGTACTGCCAAAGGTACTTTCATGTTTTTTTACTAACTTATATTAAGACCATTTTTTGGCAGAAAACTTTCATTAAAACCAGATAGAAATTGATATACCACATTTAGTTATTTCTGTTTTAGTGACTTTGCGATATTCTAATCTTTGTTTGCTACTTTAAAATTGCAATTTTTTTTTTTAAGATATACATAATGGAAGATAAATACTTAGTGTTTGTGTAGTTTAGTGTACCTTATGCTTATCCTAATTCTTAGTTTAGTTTATTTTATGCTTACTCTAATTCTTTGGGTGATAACCATCAAATGAATCAGTTGAAGTAAACTAAGTTGTTTACTGATGGACTTCAAGGGAAAAAAAAAAGTTTCAGGTTAATTACACTGCTCCAGTGTCAAATTATAAATCGATGAAGAAATAGCGTAAAAATTCTGGAAGTAAAACAAATTTTCCATCGAAAATCCTATGACAACAGCTTTCCACTTAGGTACAATCTCTATTGTTTGCCATAATTGATCAACAAACAAAATGAAGCATATCTCTTAATCATTATTATGCATTTATATTCAGAATATTTACTGTAATAGAAAACCGTGTTCAAAATTATATGGAATAGAAAATGCATCAGTTTTGATTCATGTAAGTACAGCTAATATGTGGAATGCTACAAAATTTTACTAGTGAATCATAAAAGTTACTGAATTAAATAAGGATACGTGATAACATTTATTATTGTACATAATTAAAATATTGATATTGCAAGTCATAAACAAAGAACAACTTAGGTTTTTTGGAAATGACTTTTGGTCCTTAACCTTTTCCGGACAGCACTGTAATTTCATGCCCTATTGCTATGAGTTGAAGCACCGAGTTTCCGTGACATCTCCACGGCTTGGTGGGTGCTCACTTGTTTAGCTTAATTTTGCCAAAAATATACATTTATTCCAATTAACTCAAATTATTTCAAGTATTACAGAAAATGCATTTACCTTTATCCTTGGTGAACTATAGAATTAAAGCATATAACTTTTACAGCTGTAATCATATACGTGAACAATGAAAGAATAATTTTAAAACAAATTTTCAGCATTTGTTAAACTACAATTAAAATATTTAAAGTAACAAACCTACACAGGCATCCACACATACATATATACATTTTTATGAATAATTTATAATTTTTATGAATTTATAATGAAATTTATAAATTCGTTTTCTATGTGCTTCCTGAATCCTATTTCGCACCATTTTGAGAATATGAGATAATATAATCTGCATAATTTGAGAACAAGCAATTTAACTTCTCATTTTCTACTTCTTCCCATTAAGAACTAGAGACTGAAAATGCCTTTCCGAAAGGCGAAATTGCATTGGTCTAGCTAATGTTCAAAATTCACATTCTCTTCTAGACATGATCTTTGTAATTTATTCGATTACTTTTAATCGAAACTGAAGTAATGGAAGTCTTTTTGGATCATTGTTTGTAGCATATGAACTTGAGCATTATAGATTGTAATGTCGAAAAACCCCAGATATTTCTTTTTGAAAGATTTTCTGCGAGATAAACAGTGAGTAGTGACTGCATCTCTAATAGCCACTTTTGGCATATTTTTGTTGTACAGAAGTATACAGTTTTGATTTCTCAATACTTCTTCCTGTTCAGTATTCCTTTTTTTACTGCTGCAGCCACTAACATTGCTGCTGTTCAGATTCTGAAATAAAGCTCTAATCAGCTTCTGATGAATATCGCTTCCGTTTTGACTTCTTGAAGCAAAAAAAAAAAACTGGAAAATTTATCTTCACACAAAAAAAAAAATCTTACTTTACGTACGAAAAGAACTGCACTAATGTGAGATACTCCTTCCTTAGTAAGCCACTTACAACAAACAAAAACGTATGTGCATATCCAGCACACTTGTTTACATTACTGAATCCTGATATCTACCCTTCAGAATCAAATGAAAAGGTCCAAGTTCAGGCATATTCCCATTTATAGTGGTACTATGGACATAGAGCGCCATCTGTTAGAATTAAAAATATTTACATTTCATTCCATGTGATTATCACATATATGTTACAGCCGTCTAGCTAAGCACTAAAATTATATGAGACGCAAATGTCACACCCGGCATTGATGACCCGAATGCTGCTGTGGCTTATACGGCACACCTATTCGAAAGGCCTGGCAAAAGGTCTTTAATTTTACTCATCTGACATTTCTGTCTTCTTTACCACTGCCATTTTGACTGTGAATTAATATTTCGGAGTAACATTTTTTGCGAATGCATTGACAAATGCATATTTTATTATAAATGCATATTGACAAATGATGGGTTAACATTTGACTTCCTTGATATTTCTTAATGTGAATGGTCAATACTCAAATTTTAGGCATGAGGCATCGCGTCGACTGAAGCAAAGATTTTGAAGTAATTTTTGGGGGGGGGTGAATAAAATATTACATGAAACAACTTTTCCCTTTTGAGGATATGAGTTCTTTTATTATATATGCTAAATTTAGCGACTGATCAACATTTTCACAATTTCAAGGTCAGTTTGTATGCAGAATTGTAAAATTTTGACAGTTTTTTTTTTCCACAAATATTTTACTTATCTTGTGTTGATAAAAATAATATTTAAGAAATAACATTTTTATTTTCTCTTGCCATGTTTTAAAATGATGTTACTTTGCATTTTGGTGACTTTAGAATATTTTGATTCTGAAAAATAAGCTAAAAATGCTAGAGCACAGTTTCCGAAACACTTAGGAGAAATAACAAAAATGCTACTGTAATTATTTAAAAATTTATTTCATTCGACGACTTTCATATTTTTTCAGCCCCATGTAACTATTTCATAATATTTAAATGTGTATCAGTTTTCTCTTGAAAATTCACTTTACGCTTCTTTTGGGGGGGGGTGCGGGGGAGGGTAATCGGTCTTCTGGTTTTTTGTTTTGATGGAGTTTATAGGGATAATTTTTCTTTTGGGTTTTAGACATTGCACCTTGGAAGGTCTAAAGGTAAGATTTATAGATTATTATTTTGAGAGCAAGATTTATAGACTTACAATTTCCAGAAAAAAAACTGATGAAATGAAAAGCATCTTATTAATGCGTAATGGACATGTTTTAGGATATTCGCAATGAATTTATCTTTTGGAGAATTTTCCGTCCTCCTTACGATCCCAAAAATCTTAACATGTTTACTAGATACAAGCATTGAAGTAAGCAAAGAAATTGAAAACTGCCAATTTATTAAAAGATTTATCATATATATCACAGTGCATGATATAGACCTCAATGCCTGCCCTAAATTTAGTTTCTTGGTGCTTTATAAAATTCTAAAAATTCTGCCACACTGGCTCTGGTGCCAATCTTGACCTTATATCATTTGATATTTACTCTCAGTACTTACATTATTAAAGAAATAAAATTAGCTGTTTCTTCTGTGCATTCTAAGTACAAGCAGTTCTTAAGAAGAGACTTAAGATTTCTCACAGAAAAAAAGCGTGAAGTGAATTTTCAAGAGAAAACTGACACGCATTTAAATATTATGGAACAGCTACATGGGGAAGGGGACTCTAAAAAAAATAAGAGAGAAGCAAATGAAATTAATTTTTGTTTTTAAATTCTTAGATTTCTGTTATAGAAACCTTTAATTAAATCTGAAAATTCTAAAATGAAGAGGAAATTCATTGAAAAAGATATTGATTTTATGAAGAGAGAAAATTGTTCTTCAAAGGTACATTGTTCAGGGTTCGTACACATTTCTGCAGACTGCAATTAAGTACTTTTAAGGACCATTAATGAAAAAAATTAAGGACCTATGAGCAAATGGGAGATGAATAAATTCAATTAAAAATATTGTATATGCTTGAACTTTGTTTTTGTAATACCATCCTAAAAAGAAAGTAGATCCGTAAGTAGGATGAACTATTATTAAATATGAATTAACAAAATTCTTATAAGCTTGAAAATAAAATCAGCTTTATAAAATGTATCAAGAGCATTAAATATTTTACATTTATAATAGTGGACATATTTGAAAGAAGAGAAGTGACATTTTATTTATGTTTTGCTAACAGCTTTGTGTTGATTTTCTGTTTTTTTTTTTTTTTCTTTTTTCAATGTTTCATTTTTGTCACATACTTGCTCAGTCTAGAACTTACCTAGAGAGAGACCTGTTGATTAGAACAAATCTAAAAGGCCTGATGTAGGCACGGTTGGCAAGATTTTAAAGTTAGTTGAGCTCTGTCTGTCGTAGTTAGTGTCGTAGCTTCGTGTAGATCCAATAAGCCACTAAAGCACCATAGGTTATAAGTTTTTTTGTATTGTTTTATGTCTCACTAGATGCAAAGGATAAGTTTTACATGAATTTTTGCACTTTTGTGTTTTACCTTGTGACCACGGTAAGGATTAATGAAAGGCAATAACTCATTTTAATATGCAGAGCTAATTTTTAAGGGTACGCAGTTAGTAATAAATAATTAAATTAGATAGTTAGATAACCTTAGTCCTTATGGATTTGCATGGCCAATATGAAATTTTATTTTTTTAACAATATTTGTTAAAAAAGCCATATTAAAATCGCAAATACATGTAATTTATGGCATTGATTCTTAAACGATATCAGAATAATTACACATTAAAAACTACAAAACATTTATGTTTTGTTTAAAACTCAACAAAATACTTATGCGTCTTTTTAATTTGAAGCCTTCCCAGACATTTTGGCTAATTTAAATCGATTTCCTTCTCTTTAAGTATCTTTTCTAACAATCAGAAAATTGTCTCAACACGCAAACCAGTGTTCTCACTAGTTTCTGCGTGCTTTATCTCCTTAACTTGTCAACCTCTCTACAATATAGCTATGAGGGTTTACTTGATCTGGTAAAAGTTAAATAATCCAAAACCTCCCGACAGACGCGAAGCAAATTACCGCTATGTCTGAAAGTAACTACAATGTCAGACAAAGGTTTTAATAAGCCTCTTATTTAAAAAGAACTTAGAACATAAAGCCATGTTCTGATGCTAAAAAAATCAATTACAGCTCGTGGTGATGTAATTAAACAAGAACAGTCAAATTCAAACTAAAAATGTGGACTAGTGGTCAAAGACTATACAATTTAATTTTAATTTAAGCTGGCTCAGTAACTCTATCATATGAGCAAACAGCAATGGGAAATTATAGTAAAGGCTAAAATCCTAAACAACTGGGTAATTTATATAATAATAACTGTATATATCTTTGAAGAATAATTTTCTTTATGTATTCAGTTTCTTTCTTCAATGTATTTTCTTTTCATTTTAGAATTTAATTAAGGACTTCTGTTATTCTAAAAAAACTAATTGCATTTAGAATGTATAGAAAAAGCTGCTAATTTTATTTCTTTAGTAATATCAAAATTCAGAAGAAATATGAAATATATATGGCAAGCGCTGGTTATAGAGCTGATGTGGCAGAATTTTTTTAATTTAGTGACAAACTGAGCAACAAAATCTAGAAATCTCAGAACTTTTAGAATTTAGAGAAGGCACTGGAAGCAGAATTTAGGATTCACAGAGATTGCATCAGGTGAGAAAATGCCTAGTGCCAGCTCTGTATGATGCATTAAGGCATATTATGTAAATCTTTTAAATCGACAGTTTTCAATTTCTTTACTAATAAAAAATGTATTTCTTTAACGCTTGTCGATGTGATAAGATTAGAAGTATTTTTGATATTTTCTATGCTTGTCCCAGTGAAAAGTAGAGAAAATAAAGGGAAGATAAACATGTTAAGAAAAGCATTCTAGCATCAAAAATAAAACATTCAAATATTGTTTTCATTGTTCTTCCAGAATTTCCCCAAAAAGTAAGAAATTCATCCCAGACTTTCTGTAAAATATATTCATTATGTGTTAATACCATGGAGACATTTTTCATTTTGTCACATATTACTGGAATCTTCTAGAATCGTGGGTCTATAAATCCTGCCTTCTAAACTTTCCAAGCTGTAGTGTCTTAAATCCTAAAGAAAAATGATCCCTACCAATCCTGTAATAGCCAAAAGCCAGAAATATTTAGAAAAAAAAAAGGAGAAGAGTAAAAGAAAAGTGTAAAATTAGAGAAAACTGATGCACATTTTGAGACAATTACATGGGAAAAACTTACTATGAAAAAATTAAAAAGAAGACATTTTTAATTCATTACATAGCTAATTTTGCTTTTAGTAAGAACTGTTTCGTAAATTGTGTTTTATAGCATTATACCTTGTTTATTTCACAGATTCAGAATATTGTATAATGGAACTTTATAACATATTTTATTTTAATGTTATTTTTTAAATATAATTTCAATATTTTACCATTATTTTAATGAAATTTATTAATGTTACAATGTATTAAAAAAATCGAAAAATTCCCAGATCTCAGGATTAAAAATTTTCTATAAGAACTGATCAACATTTTGGCGATTTTAAGATAAGTCGCCAAATTTAGAGCATTAAATAAAAAAGTTCACATCACCAAAAGAGAAAAGTTGTTTAAGAGCTTTTCATTAGAAAAAATGAATTTCGGAATGCCTATGTTTCATTTCTTGCTTAAAACCTCGGGTATCCTACTGTTTATATTAGATATAAGAACAAGTTATAATACATGAACCTATTCACCCATCCAAAAGATAACCATATATGTCGGTGAATCACCAAAAATATTCCTCCAAAATGCTAATTCACACTCAAAATGGCAGTCGTAAAAACAGACAGGAATATCAGATTATTAAAATTAAGGACCTTCTGCCGATTTTGGCCGAAATTAAGGACTTTTAAGGACCAAAAATCGATTCCAAAAACCTAAGGACTCTTAAGGACCGTACAAACCCTGATTGTTGGAACATTAACAGATTAGGAAAATGAAGCCAAGACTAGTTGAAACAATTATTTGTTTATTGAAATAAATAAACCCAGAAAAGATGCTAAAAAGGAGGATAATAATGTAAATTAGCTAAAATATCTGAAAAATTTTCAAATTGAAAAGACACAAACATAAATGTTGAGTAGCTTTTAATGTATAGTTATACTATTTTAGAATCAGTATCATAAATTATAACTGCTGTAAAATGCTTTTAGTGCTTTTTTAATGGATACTTTTTAGAAAATAAAAAATTGTAATTGAAAATATGTAAATCTATTATGACTAAGGATACCTAACTACATAATTTAATTATTTGTAACTAACTGCTCACCCATAGAAGTTACCTCTACATGTTAACGTGAGTTATCTCCTTTCCTTAATCCTTATTGTGAATGCAAGGTACAACATCAAAATGTAAAAATTAATATAAGACAGCTAATGAAACTTAATGCAAAGCTTACAGCTAATGAAACTTAATACAAAGCAGCCTTTCATCGGCTTATTAGAACTTTATATTGTATATTAACTACGTTACAACTTCAGCAAATCTACCTGAACTACAACACTAACTGGGTCAAACAAAGTGCAGCTAACTTTCAGCACTTACCAATCATACCAACAACAGGCATTCACGTCTCTTCTGATAGCAGCTTTAAGTAAGCAGCTACAGTGGCTACAGCAAAATTTTTGTTATGAGACATGCTAATTTTTTTCACAATTTAACTTATGCCATTTGACATAAAATATCTCTGGACTGAGTACCTGATGAAAAGAGAGGCATAAAAGAAAGAATCAATGTAAAGCTGTTAGTAAAATTTAAATAAAAAGTTACTAAACTTCTTTAAAATATATGGGACTATTATAAATGTTTAAGAAATTTTGTAATTTAATGTTAATTGAAACAATTTGAGGTTAATTTTATTCTTGAATTTTTTTTATATTATGTATAATAATAATAGTGCATCCTATTTACAGATTTTATTCTTAAATTACAAAAGTGACGTTCGAATGAAGATAATTGCTTTAGTTTATTCAGTTACTATTTTCTTGATAGATCATTACTTTTTTTTCATTGATGGTCTTTAAAAGTACTTTTATTTCCACGTGCAGAAGCGTGTACGAACCCTGACTTGGTATTTCTTGCACAAGATTCTAAATCGAGCTGTTTTCAGATACATGTTCTGTGATAAAATTGATTGAAATAATTAAATATATTTCTGCAGTGATCCCTTTAAAGTCATTTTTACATCTTTATTAGAAAGATAATTGCAACTGTTTTATGAATATTTTTAAAAAACCAAGGATCTTTTTTATATATATGCAAGTCCTTGATTATGCGTAACAGATATTCATTATGATTGAAAGTCTCTTAAATTGTCAGATTCAGATACTAACAAATGGGATAGTTTGCATGATCACTTTCTTCATGCACAATGCATATATAAGTCAGTTTACCTTAGAAATTTCTATTGAGGAAACTGTTCCTTGGTAGATAGCCCTTGTGTGCTTTGGCTTAAAATTTACTATAACCTTAAAACTACCCATAAAACCAAATTTATTAAGAATTTGAATAAAATTACAACAAATATGAAAAGTCTTTAGTATTATTTATCAAATTGAATTTTACAAAGTGTTTAAAATTATGCACATATTAAATTTATTTTTCAAAAACTGGAAACTCGGAGCAAGTTCTTTGCTAATTGAGGATTCAAATAAAATAAATATAGCTTGATGTGAGCTCAAGATAACCATATTTTTTCATTGCTTTTTACATATACGCAGAAATTCTCTGAAAGATATACATTAGGATTTGAAAATTATTTAATATAATTTTTGATGCCATACTATTCATTTATTATCTTACAGGATAGTGCAAGAAGAAAAGCCAATAATTTCTTGTTTTCATAACTTCTCACAAAGAACATTTCCGAAACCTCTATCTCGAAAAACATTTTGTAATCCGAGTTATGTTAATCATTTTGAAGTCGCATATCTTCTAAAATTAGACACTTCAAATCATATAACTATAATACTTAATATAAAAATTAAAAATAATGTACTTCTTTATTTTTAAAATTTATAAAATATTTAACTGATATATTCAATTCTTAATTTATATAAACATTTAGACCATTATAACTAAGAATGTATATTTCTGTTTCACATACCGTAAAGCGGAATATTATTTTTATGCCTCCTCTATCTTCTAAAGCAGGGCTTCTCGAACTTTTTTTTTGTCGTGACCCCTTTTATCACAGAATTTTTTATGCCCCCATAATATTTATAAAATTTTGTGGAACCCCATAAGCATTGTGTAAATTCGACACACACGTGAGTGAAACTATCAGCTTTTTCACTTGTACTGTAATATACTATTGCAGCTTTAGATCTCTAATTTTAAGACAGAACAATGTGAAAATTTTAAATAAGTAACAGACGAAATGACAGTATCACATGTACAGCAAGTAAAAAGAATGCATCGAAATGTTTTCATTTTTTCTTCGTCTGTATTGTCTTATCTTTATCTATATTTGGATACATTGTGTAAAAATATTTAATAATTGTAAAATTATTATAAGTTAAATATCAAAACTGCTAAAATTTTTGGCAACCCCCATGGGGGTCGCAACCCACAGTTTAAGAAACTGTTCTAAAGCAACAAAATTACTAATATAAGGCTACTTAAATTATTTAAATGCAAGAATAACATATACTATTTAAATGCACTACTTAATGTATAAACTACTTAAATGCAAGAATTACATTTTACACAAAATAAACGTACAACGTTGATTAGAAGGCAGAAAAAGTCTGTTGCTTAATCAGTCTGTTAGCATTATGATTCTAAGGAGCAAATCTATTGTCAGGTCACAAGGCCTTTATTTCTGAACATATTTTTAGCAGCCTCTTGAAGAAAGTCATGAAATATCAGATACAAACGAGACTATTTTTAAACTGATTAAAAAAGACAAAACCTTTTTAAAATCATACCAACTGTTGCAGAATTAATTTATACAAAATAAAAGTGATGTTCACTTCTATAGTTTGAAGCCTATAGTGCTAGTTTTATGTTTGCAAGTTAGAATATTTCAGAAAAAAAAATACAAAAACCTAATTTAATCAGCGTCATAAATATCAAATTAATAAAGTCCACATATCTTCTAAGTGCTGTCAGCATTTAAAAGAAGTCGCCATAGGTTCTCTTATTGATAATAACTGTACCCATTCCATTGCTTTCCTGAAACGCTGCAGGCTCACTAATGATCAAGTGTGTAAGATAGCTGCATACTGCTATTAAATTGATTTGGGTTTAAATCGTAATAAATGGATTGATTGTATGAGTTTTTTTATTATTATTATTATTATCCCTGATGTGTAATTTTCTCCTAAAATCCTCTGTTGTGGCATCCTTTCTCTGAAGCAAATAACCTTCATCTGCATTTTACCTTACTCAGTTAACCAACCTAAAATATTAGATTCACATGGTTAGCACATATTTTAAAAATAAATGTTAGACAAAATCTCTAACAATATCATTTGCATGTATCTGAATATGCATTATATATCTTGTTTTCTGTTCAATGGTATTTCTCACGTGAAACTGAATTCCGAGGGATGTGGCAAAAAGCAGATTACTTTTCAGGAAGTATGAATGCATTATTTAAGAACTGGAGATACAAAAAAGGTTAAGGATGTTTCTCTAGTCTCTTTCATGCAGAGTTGGGCAAAATGTAACTAGATTATGTAATTACTTTTTCAAATGCAATATACTCACAGCAACCAATCCTTTGTTAAATACTATACATATTTTCAGTAAATATGTATAAGAAATGTAGTTAAAGTGGAATGTATTTACAGGAAATAATTTTGGCTGTTTCATATAGAATTAAATATGCCTAATTTTATTAACCAATATGTGTGTTTATGATGTTCATCAATAGATAAGTGGATTTGAATTATTTGATTAAGCGAAAGCAAACAGAGACTATACATCTGTAGAAAGAGATGCCTTTGTGGAGGGTTTGTTAAGGGAACTGGTCTTATTTCCTTTTTTAAAAAAAATATTATTATTACACAGGAAATAAATCATGAAAATTTCATTTAGTCTTCTCATTTGAATTCTATTTTTCTACCTTACCTGGTAGAAACATTACTCATCTACTTCATTGCTTATGTGTACTAAAACTTTGAATAATGGTATTGGTTGAAAATTAGTTTATTATTAAATACATGACATATTTTCAATAAATAGGTAAAAAAACATTATTTACAAGTGATTCCACCTGTATGATCAGTTTTCCAGAGCTTCATGTAAAAATAAACACTCATAATTTAAGTGTTCTATAGTTGATTGCTATGGTAGGTTCTGTGGATTATCGTAAAGCATACTGTAATGCTTGTTTTGTAATTAAAGCAAACTCCATTGGAACACAGCAAACTTTATTTAATAGATCAATTTCATAACTGCAACATATAAGTCGAAGAAAAGGTAACATCAAAAATTAACAGCCAAAACGTATTCTATCTCTTTTTAAATTAAAATCATTATCTTACTTCGTGCGAGAACCGCACGCAGCTCTCGTGTTGGCGTTTCAAACATTGCCATTTATTAACAGATATATTTCAAATTCAACTATTTTAAAAGTTTAAGATTATTATTGCAACAATATCTAAAGCTGTTACAATCTCTCCCCCAACGGAGAAACTTTTCCGAAGAGAAAAGTTCTTGAACGCGACTTTCTCATTAATATTAAGAGAAGGCAAATAAGATTAGAGTTAAAAACCTCACTTTCTGGACAATGCAAATGCATTTCAGAACACTTATTAATCCCAGTTTCAACAGACACAGCACTAGAAAATGATACAGATGAATCAGCATTTTCTTGAGATTTTGTTGAAGTACATTTATCTGATTCACCAGAAGATTTTTTTAATGTCAGAATCGTTTCTAACAATATCATGATCCGAATTAACCACACACATTTTTGTTTCATCTTTTGGAACTGAAATGTTCTTGTTCTCAAGTCAAATGATGTCAGCTGCTTATCAGTTATTTTCC
>KK114271.1:423416-443661 GCA_000611955.2 Stegodyphus mimosarum
TATAATTATACACACACACACACACACATATATATATATATATGTGTGTGTGTGTGTGTGTGTGTATATATATATCTCTATATATTTACATGGGTTTTAGTTCTACCTGAACTAATATAATAAATAAGCACTGTGTATAGTAAATACCATGTTTCCTCATATATCCCCCCCTAGCTTTTTACTACCAGGTTCTGAAAATTTTTAATATATTCGCATAATTTTCCCCTTCCTCAGTGCATTCAAAGAATGAGTTTGCTAAATTTCAACCCTCTGATTACCATAAATGAGCTTCATTTGCATTCCTTATGCACTGCAGTGGGCACAAACGAATAAGCTCGCATTACAGGTTTACGACTGACAGATATTGTACATATGTGGGAAGAAAGTATTGCTTAATCTCGCAAGAGCCAAAGGATTAAAATGGATTTATTCACATTGTATTCATCTTACTAACAAAGATAAATTCTTGCAAACTACTTTTGAAGGTCACGCCAAACCTTTCCGGTGCAACTTCTGAACTTAATGCCAGCCTAATACAAGAACTGACTAATCATAGCAAAGCAAAGATGGGCTCACATGATCTACAATTTTGTTAAGTCAGCTGCTGATTCACCTTCTCTAATTATTTATGGATGATCTGAGACCTAAGAAATAGCAGAAATAACAGCAATAATATGTGAGATTCAAGTTACAAGGAAGTAGAAATTAAGATATCTTATTATGTATTGTAATGTTAATATTATCATGTATTCTTATTAAAATGCAGGTTTCGCGACTACTTTTCATTTGTTTTGTTCATGTCCTTTTGAAATTAAATTACTCAAATCTTCCCCTCATGATTTTCAAAATTAGTTAAAAAAAGAAATATGCAAGGAAATACAATATACACTTAAAAATTATCATAAGAACTTTATTTTGCAACAGTACACAAACAACATGCAAGTAAACAAAAATGTAAACATAACTGACAATTATATCTTTACAATTCTGACCTCGCATCATTACCAATTTCAGAAAGACACTCTTTAAAAAATATGCAGGCACTCTTTAAAAAATATACAATGTATTCATTTTTTGACAAAAAATTCATTAAATGTATTATTATACCCAAATTTTCAGCTATCCTCAGTGTTATTCCTAGGATTTTTTTGGAAGAGTAAAAATACTTCTTGACTTTTTTAGGAGGAGTGAAATTCATTTATGAGGAGTGAAATACAGAAATAGCATAAACTACATATACAGAGACAAATTTTCTATAAAAAACACTTTTTTAATGGACAAAACTAAATAGAAAAAAATGAGAATGCTATTTTGGTTTTTGACAATTATAGCATATGTTAAGTATTAGTAGAAAACATTAAACATTATAAATAAAAGAATTTATTTTACATTAAATGTTCTAAATGAAATATTTCTTTAATATTACAAATTTAATATCCTTTTCCTCGGATTTTTCCACAATGTTATAACTGATTTCCTTACAATATCAAAACTCTTTCAAATTTAAAGTTGCAAAAAACATTCATTCTTGGTTACCTTACACTTTTAATCTCTTTTTCCCCTGATTCCCTTACAATATCATAGCTCTTTCAAAATTAAAGTCACTAAAAACATTTTTCCTTGGTTACATTACAATTCTAATTTCCTTTTCGTCTGATTTTTCCATACTCTTTTAAAATTAAAATTTTAAAAAAAATTTCCCCTTTGTTCTTTGAAATCTGGGCCTTGCTCAAATATTCTCATTAGAATTCCCAGTTGTTTTCCCCCAAATCTATTTCTCCTATTTGATTTGATCCTATTTTGAGTAGAAAATCCTCTTTCACAAAGAGCCATTGACAAAAGTATAGTCATAGCTATTTGTGCCAGGGCTGTAAATCCTGGATATAAGAGTTCACCATCTAAATTTGATGAGAACAACAAATTGGCAAACTGTTTAAATTTGAATTCTCTGTAGTGTGCATAAAAACACTCGACTTCAAGGTGCTCTTTCTTTAACTCTTCTGCTAAAACACCCAAAACATTACTCAAACCCAAACCACCAGTCCCGAGTAGAATCTGGCCAATAATAATGTTTAATAACATTATCTAGGGACTCAACAAAACATCAAAATCCTGCAAAAGATGCATCTACTGCAAATTAAATCTTTCTTGCAGATTCTCTATCAGTGCACTCATGAAATCATTTAAAGATTTAGTAGAAACAGTAATTTAATATCTTGAACTCAATAATACCCATTATTAAGAGCAGACTCTAAAAATTCCTTCAGATGAGTGCCATGAACTTCCTCCTTTTTTATTCCCTGCATGTGATTAATAGTTGATTCTAGACTGTTAACCAATACATAGAAGTCCACATCATTGCTCTGAAAAATTCTACTGACTTTGTTCATAATCAGTAACACATCTCTCAAAAATGACAAGGTGGGTACAAATGAAAATTGTGAGCATTGTTTAAGTAGTTCTGAGCCCTTGTCCATATGATTGCTTGTTTTTCTGTTTGCAATTATGTCTGTCAGGGCAAGGATCACAGCATCATAACTGATATGACATGCATCAACTGCATTCCCAAGTGACAACCACCGAACAGCATTTATGTTTTTAAGAGTTATGTTTGGCTCATTTAACACATCTTGCATCAATTTCAGCTTTTCAATCCTAATACTGGACGTGTGAAAATAAGCATACAATAAACCTAAAATTCTCTGGCAGCTTTGAAACAGGGATATTACATCGGCAGCTTGGGAAACAGCTAAAGCGAAATGGTGAGCTATGCAGTGATAGTGCAACAAACCAGGTATCATATCCTGAAATTTTTTGGCAAGTCCGTTGTTTTTTCCCATCATAACAGCAGCACCATCTGTTGAAAGGCCAACAACTTTTGATAATGGTACTTTTTTTTCATTGAGAAACTTTATTATTATTTCTTTCAGTGCATCTGCATTGCATTCACCCGACAGTTTTAAATTTGCTCAAAGATTGTTCTGACTTTCATTGTTTTTCAAATATTTCACATATATAATTCATTTATGGTCAATTGAAATATCTGTTGACTCATCTATCATTAAAGAAATATAGGGACTTTGTGAAACATCCTCATCCAAATTTGATTCTAATACTTCCGAAATAGTTTTAATTATGACTGTAACTGAATTTTGAGATAAATTCAAGTGAGTCTCTTTCACAGTCTCATTTCCACAGGATTTCATAAGTATCATTTAAGAATAGCATTAAAATTTCGTTAAAGGAAGTTCTTCTTTTCCAATAGTGTAAACAATTTTGAGCACTGCCAAATCGCCATCTGTTGCTGAAGATTTTTCCTTTACAATGATATTTTCAAGAGCTTTAGCATCTTTCTTGGCATTTACAGAAAGCCTGTGTTGCGTAGTTTTTTCGTGGCGAGACAGAGTACTTATTTGGAAACATGATGAACCCATCACACCCACGCCATTCTTCATATTGGCAGATTGGCATGTTTTACAAAACATTTTATTTTCCTCTTTATTGAAGATGACCCAAGAAAGTTCTTTAAGCCTTTTTCTTAAAAACTTATCATGTTTAGAAGTAGTTTCTTCTGCTGTTCATCGATCTTTGGTTTCTTAGCTGACAGTTCTGAGCTGGTTGATACTTGGCTTGATGGCTTTCTTATAAAAAACTCCTTGATGGATTTAGAACTCATATTTAAATATTTAAATTAATTTTTCTCCTGGAATAATTGCTTCAATCTCAAGGAGACCACCCTATTGAATTAAAAGTTTAGTTTTAGTTATAGTTTTAAAAAATTAGTTAATTAGAAACTAAAAAATATTTTTCATGTGCTTCTCCTAAAAGCTGATCACTTATAGAAATTTTCGTTTCATTTTGCAGACTGTATGGAATTTCTTAACTTTAAAACTTTCTTCATATGCGATCTTAATTTCGCTTAAAATATTAATTTTTATATGAAAGGAATTTATCTTAAAAGCGCGAATACAAATTACAATCATTTTAAGAGCAACATTTAGTTAAAATCAGTAATGAGTTTTGCGATCTCACACCATCAAATTAAAACAATAATAATAAAAATTATACTTCTCTCCTACAGAATATTTCAAGAAAACAAGAGTATTTACAGCAGGGTTTGTACAATCCAAAAAAGTACTTATTTTTGCCCAAAAAACAGTAAAAATCTCAAAATTTATGCAAAGTACTGATTTTTGAATAGATAGACGTCAGCTAAATATCGATTTTCGCATGGGGTGACTCTTAGACGAATTAATTTCATATAACCAGAATGTTAAGTCCCAATTTGCCCACTAGGAGATCGCAAGGAGATGTCTATTTATCACAACCGACAATTATCGATTTGATTCCAATTTTTTACCGAAAAACGGGATAAAATTGCTATTTTTTTAACAAAAAGATAGCAATAATACACCCAGATTTGAGCTCTCAGTAAAATTTTGACTTTTTTCCTGACTAGCGCAGAATAACGAAAGAACTAAAAATGCAAACACTATAAGAATAAAAATAATTTAAAGGCATATTAGAAATCATGCTAGAAAAATTTTTAAAAAAACTTAATTAACTTTATATATGCTTTTACTTCGCCTTCAATTTTCTGAAAAGAGTGCAAAAGATTTTTCCAGCTCATAATATGAAATTTCACTGAACTCCCAAACCACGTGTGTCAATAACCAATTCTACTATTCGAATGACCATCCAGTAACATGGAATGCATCACGAAATCAGTGGTCATAAATATACAATGAAACTTTAATTTCATTAGTCAGCTTCTTTCTTCTACGCTCTTGCCATGATCACCGAGTCAGCACGGCGCCACGCCTATATTCTTTGTTGCAGAGAAGTCAGACGAAAATGTCTCGGTGCTGTTTTGAGTAGAAAAAAATATTATTTGTTGATTTCCGTGGGGCGCTATGCATTTTTTAAGCTAAACCTTTGTTAAAAATTCAGTGCGTGAAAATACGCCTGCCTAGTTTTTTAAAGCATATTTTCGATTTTCAATGTGTGAAATACGCTCTCAGAGGCGTTAAAAATATCTCTGGCTATCCTGATGATTATTTCACTCTGGAAGATTCTGCTTTTTTTTTTTAACAGCTTTTCATAAAATCTTCCCTATCATGATCATTATCTATATTGTCATCATCTAATGCAGCCATACTCAACCTTTTTCGTTCACGGGGCACATTCTCGGAAGCGCTATTTCAAGTGGGCCGCAACATTATCACAGGTCAAGATAACAATGCGAAACAACCACACCCATTTGTTTTATCATGAAAATGTATTTTAATAAATAATTTTTAGAGAAGAGTATGTTTCTGACAGCTTAGCTTTTGAAATATGGCTGAACCTATTGTTAATTAAAATTTTCTTAGTTTTTGTTAAAAAAAAAGTTCACTTTATTTCAGTTGCCATCTGTAACTCTGCTGTAACCTCTTGACAGTCATTTGTAAGCAATTATGTTTTTGTTAAATACTTGCAAGGCAGACCAGACTAGTGGTTACTGTGAACTGCCACTATGGTTCTTGGCGACATTACAAGGGGAATGATAAATTTTAATTTCTTCCAATGCTGGTAAACGGGGTACTTGCACCTAGTACCGGTCAGCTGTTATTGTAATGCAATACAATTAGTATAGGAAAATTATATTTTACACATTTCACAGAGTATCATGTTTAATGTTGCATTAAGTAATTGCATTAATTAATTAATTCTATTACTAATCAAATTGTTGCATTAATTAATTAATAATTAGTAATAGAATTAATTAATTATATTGCATTAATTAATTCTATTACTAATGAAAAAATAGAACAAAATAAATAGCAGGCACCAAATCATAATATAGCAAATATAACATAAAACACATACATATTCACAACTACTGCGTAATTATGATACACCCAAGGCTTAAAAGTTAGTAAAAATCTTGCTTAGGTAACTTAATACAGCTTTTAACACTACTTGCTCATGTTTCAAAAGTAAATAAATGACAGTGTATGAGAGTTTGTTTACGTCTAGTATTAAAATGCTTCCAACCACAGCAACCCGACTAAATTCATTCTAGGCATACCTTCTCATGCCACGTAATTACTGAGACTGACTGCACAATAAATGACATGCATTGTGTAGAGCATGCTGCTTAAATTCAGGGCACTGGTTTCATCGTTATCCCTGTCCGCATCTCGCCCATTTTTATCAGCCAATCATTTGAGATTTTTATTGCGAAATTTTGAATACAAGGAACAGATTGCCGGGCCACTCAGCAAAGCTCGGCGGGTCGCAAGTGGCCCATGGGCTGCAGGTTGAGTACCGCTGATCTAATGGGATTATCATATCTAGCAACATGCAGTGCTAAAACAAGCTTCTCCTTCTCAGGGATCTCAGCCGACACAGTTTCCTTGGAACTAGCTAAGTGGAACATTTTGCAATTGAACCGAAAATGTTTCTTTTGAAGCTCTGTTCCTCATAGGTTTTCCCCAAAGAACTGCTTTTTGAATAAGTCAATCAATCAAGTATCCCAAAAGCGAAAATTCCAGAAAATGTTTCAGTTGATGCACTGTTGAGTGCAGTTTGTAAATAGATGTGATACCTATTTAAATCTAAATCAAGTTCATCATCATAGAAATCTAACTTATGATTGCTTTGTTGGCTCCTATTTTACACTTGAAATGAGAAAAAGAGGGGGGTGGAATTATCCTTTTGCAATTAATAAAAGGAGAGCTTGCAGACCTGTGTGTGTACCCGTGGCAGTATTTGGATATACAGGTGATATACTCATTTCAAATAACTTTGAAAACAATTTAGTAATTTGAGATATGGTAGTACTACCTGAAGTCTAAGACACATACATTTAAAAAAAAAAACTTTCTTCTTCAGATTTCTTTGTTGCTTTTGCCATATTTTTGTTTTTATTACCTTCAAAATATATTGCAATGAGCTGACCTCATTTTCTGCCGTAAGATCTCATAATTTTCCTTCACTTTATCTTCACGACTAAATTCTAAAATTGCTAATATTTTTGTCTCTGCTTTTTCCTGCTTCACAACAGCATCTATAATAGCAAAAGAATTTTTTTTCTATAGTGATATTATTATCTAAATTTCATACATAGAAGCTTTTAGTATTTCTTTCGATTTTCCTTGATTCATCATTAAAGATTTCAAATTTTTTTAAGTGGTTTTTTTCCCACTTTTTCTTATCCACCATCCTCTTGTAAATTTTCTTTTAAGTGATCCAGTTTTATTTTCCCACAAATGCAGAAGAAATAATTTTCTATAAATCTGGTATTCTATGTACAACATGTGCAAAATTAAGACAATTTGCAAATTATGTCTATTTTTATGAAAAGTATTCAACCAAACGTACTAATTATGCCATCGAAGAATTATTCAAATATTATAGTTGAATGCATAAGCATACTTATGCATGTCTGTAGAGATGTGAATTTGGAGGAGATATAAGTGCACGAGAGTTTTTCAGCAATTTGCATGCTCATACACTTCTGCAAAACGTTTGTCATGTTTCTCACAAGAGTTAGGTAAATTTTATAAAGTATCGGGTAAAATGAGTTGCTACAAAAGTATGGATGACAGAATGAGGTGTAGAATTATTAGTTGATTGGAGGCAGGCAATCACAAACACAGGTGGCTACAGAGCTCAATGCAATGCCCACTGTTGTCTGCGATTTGTGGACCCAGTTTCAAAACACTGGATACATATCGAGAAGACCTAAACAAGGTCAGCAAAGATCCACAATGATGAATGAAGATAAAGTTTTCAGCACAACGACACAAGATTTCTACAGCTTCACAGTTCTCACATAAGCTGTATGCTGCTACTGGAAACCAAGTTTTACAGTCTACAGTTGCCCAAAGGCTTCATAAAGTAGGGCTGTATGGCAGAAGAATGGCTGTTTACAGTGCACAAAAGAGAGCATTTAGCATGCTGCAGACAACATATGCTGTGAATCAGACGTCCGTGGAGGACTGCTTTTTACAGATGAGCTGAGATTCAGCTTGGACAATGATTTTTGGCATACCTGTATCTGGAGAGAGCCTTAAATATCCCTGCCTCATCAGGGAATGAATCAGAATCGTTATGGTATTGGAAGTGTAATTGTTTGGGTAGACATTGTGTTGGATGGGTACGCATCCCTGCATGCATTTGACAAAAGTTACCTGACTGCTATTAGGTATAGAGAAGATATCTTAGTGCTCTATGTTCAACTTTTCAGGGGCATAGATGGTCCTGAGTTGCTGTTAAATGATGACAATGTGCTTGTCCACATAGGGTTCAGCTGGTCGACAAATACTTGAAAGTGAGGATATTCACCATATAGCTTGGCCAGTCAGGTATCATGATAATTATGCATACAAAATTATTTTTGAATGGTACATCTTTTTCTGTATTATAAATGTATATTTATACCAAATTTCATTAAAATCTGCCCATTAGTCTTTCAGAAATTCGACATTATGTGCAAATTCTCTTAATTTTACACATGAATGTAGATTTATAATTTTTATTCTCTTATAGATCAAGCTATCAAAAGCCAGTATGTTAACTTCAATTGCTGAATCATAGGTTACTCTAAAATTTCTGAGGTATATTAAAGTATGCATTCAAAGGTAAATTTAAAAAACATATATATATATACATACTCATAACTAAACATTGACATAACAACAGTTAAAACATAAGATAATGGGGATTTCTAGCCTTTCCCTTTTACACGTTCAACAAAAAAAAATTTCAGTTCTTACACAACTAATGTTTTACAAACTTTAATGTAAAATTTTAACATTTAAAACATTCAAGACATCTTAGATATGATATGTCAAAATACCAGCTAGCCTTTAGAACCTTCAGAATTATAGTAATTATTCTCATTTACACATTCAATATATAAACTTAATTTCAGCACAACACATTAATATTTCAGATATTAAAAAAAATCTATTAACACAGATTCAAATTCTAAAATTATGCTTTCTTATTGAAACACAAAACCAAACCAACAAATTTCTTTACAGAAAACAATGTCAACTTGTGAACTTGTATAAATTAAATTGCAGAAATAAATTAATTTATTTCACTGCCTCAATATAAAAATCCAAGGTATTTACCCAACTAGATTTATAGACTTGATGCTTGGAAAAGAAGATGCTGTCACAAATAATTAATCACAACTTAAGATTTTTATGAATGCTGATGGTCCAGACACTTATATCACTTATTATCACAACATCCTACACACTGCAGAACACTTCACTTTTCAGACACTGATGGTCCCACAAGATGCTGATGATCTTCGGACATTTAACTATCCAGCAAATTTTATTATGAACTGGATTTTTGCAACCTGACAGTCCACTACTAAAACAGATGAAATTTTGTTTACACTTCCCTAACTACACAAAAATATTTTCTAACACGAGACAGTCATACAAAATTTTAAAACACTGATGATATTTGGACAATGACTGTCTCACAAACTTGAGCTGAAATTTATATCCTGTGGTCTGAATTTTCTGCAAAAGGCTGATGATATGTGGACAATGACTGTCCCACAAACTTGAGCTGAAATTCAGAGCCTGATGGTCTGTATTATCCACAAAAAGCTGATGATATTTAGACAATGACTGTCCCACAAACTTGAGCTGAATTTCACAGCCTGGAGCTCTGTAATATCCGCAAAAACTGATGATATTTGGACAATAACTGTCGCACAAACACAAGTTGAATTTCAGAGCCTGGCGGTCTGTAATATCCGCAAAAACTGATGATATTTGGACAATAACTGTCGCACAAACACAAGTTGAATTTCAGAGCCTGGCGGTCTGTATTATCTGCAAAATGCTAATGATATTTGGACAATGACTGTCCCACAAACTTGAGCTGAATTTCAGAGCCTGAAGCTCTGTAGTATCTGCAAAATGCTAATGATATTTGGACAATGACTGTCCCACAAACTTGAGATCAGCTGAATTTTGGAACTTGACACTCCTTTCTCTTCACTAAAAACATTTATGGACTCTTTCAGCTCATAAAACTTAAAAATGCTAGAGATCTTCAAACATTGACTGTCCCACAAAACTGCTTCCGTGGATTTCGTATCCTATCTTAATATAAGCTGTATTCAGGAGACTGATGTTCCTTTTTATCTGGATTAACATCTGTAATCCTTTTCCCGTGGTATTCAAATCCTACCGCTGACACTAAGTATTAAGCTGTAACGTAAGCAAGCTTCCAAGATGGAAAATAATCAGACCAGTGGTCTTTTAAATATTTATTTTAAAACTTCAAGATTTCTAGGTTAAATAAAACTAAAACATCAGCAAAGTTACAGAAAGAACAAGCAAAGCTTCCACATGATGTGGATCAATAGCATGGTGCGACCTCTACCTATGGCATTTCTCAGACAAAAGCTCCTTCCTTTCCTTTTTCATTTTCATCCCAAGGAAACCACAACAGGGGATGTCCTTAACGAGTTTGTTCCTTGATTACTTTCCGACCATATTCGTGGTTCTTTCTCAAGAGAACAGCAAGTTCTCTAATATAACTATATGTTACTGTGCATTACTAAATTTATCTTTATAGTTGTGTACATACATGCATTAATTATCAGTTTTATTTCCATTGTATTTAAAAATGTTTTGATAAATAAAACCTTTTCTTTCCCACTCAAGATTTTCTTAACAAAAAAGTAAAAAAATTACAAAATAATATTAGCCATGGAATATGAAACTCCAAATGTCTAATTAAATCAAAGTTAGGTGAAATGCAAGTGCAATTACACATTGTAACTATAATTGGAGAATGCAACTTCAATTAGGGCCACGAGCAGCTGAGCAATAAAATCACCGAACACTGGTAATTCCAACCTCGGTTCGATTCCAGGTGAACAGGCTGGCTGCATGGGTGTTTTGATGGTTTCCCCCATGTGTAATGCGTGTATATGCCAGTTTCCCTTAGAAAGTCGTCTACAAAGGCATCCCTCCCCTTATGCAGATGGTCCTAGTGTGCTTTGCCATAATCGAAATAAACCAAACCAATGTAATTGCAATTTCACTGTAACAGTAATTATATTAAGCATTTACTTTGTAACTGCAATTGAATTGTAATTATGATTACATTGTGATTACAATCGAACAAAAGATTTTGAGAAGAATTTTCGGAGCAGTAAGAGAAAATGGGGTGTGGAGAATAAGACATAATTTCAAACTACAGCAAAAATGTACAAAACAAAATATAATAAATGTTATTAAAGCCTCTCAACTAAGATAGCTAGGCCATATATACAAATAGAGAGATAAAAACCCAGTGAAGAAATTGACATTCCAGAAGGCAGAGAGAAAAAGAAGAAGCCAACAAATAAGGGGCTAGACAATGTGGAAAAGTGGTTAAAGAATGTTGCTGTCACTGGATAGAGGACTGTGGCATTGGGTGACTCCAAATCACAGAAGCTAACTGAGACAGCCTTGCTGGAAATCGGCTGTAGAGCATAAGAAGAAGATTACACTGTAACCGATAAATCTAATTAAAATTACATTATAATTGCAATTACACTGTAATTATGATTACAAAGTAATTATATAATCTAATTACAGTTACATAGTAATTGTGAAATCTAAATGTCATTGCAATCACATTGTAATTATAACTACAAAGTAATTATATAATTGCAGTTACAATGTAACTGTGATTATAATAGAATTATGGTGTTAATTGTAATTGTAGTAGTTAATTACAATTACATAATTAGGAAAATAACTGCTCCTGATAATTTCAGTTACATAGCCTACGGAAATCATGCTCATAAATGAAAATTACAGTAAATGACAGTATATCCAAAATGATTCACCATTTTCAGTAACGAGTTTTTAAATAATAGAAAGGGATAATCACATATACGAAAATTATTATTATGTTCTATGTGGAATCATCCTGCTTAATTTCTACATGTACTGCAGCTTGTAACAGGCACATAAATTAACTAATCCTTTGTTAAATAATAGACATATTTTCAGTACATGTGTAAAAGAAATATATTTCCAGGAACTAATTTCAGCTCTTTCATTTAGAACTAAATGCGCATAACTTTGTTAACAAATATAAGTGTTTATGATGTTTGCCAACAGATACGTGGATTTGAATTATTTTATTAAGGGAAAGCAAACAAAGACTGTACATCTATAGAAAGAGATGCCTTTGTGGAAGATCTGCTAAGGAAATTTTTTTAGTTACACAGGAAATAAATCATGAAAACTTCATTTAGTCTTCCCATTTAAATTCAATATTTCTATCTTACATGGTAGAAACATTACTCTGATGTACAATTATGGCACTTAATTGTTACATATAATAACAATTTTCAGTAATGGTATTGATCAAGACAATTTATCACGGCTTCGAACCAGAACTGAACCGAAAACCGGAAAAAACCGTTATTCGGGTCGGAATGAAAACCGGAACTGAACCGAAAAAAAATATCGGTTTATTTTGGTTCGATATATCTTTCAGTCATTTTGTTACTGTTACCAACTTATCAATATTTTCTAATTTAACGTCAACTTTATAATTATCATTACATGTATACTGCTTCTCGATTTCCTATTTTGATATTCACTAGTATTTTTCTGTTTCAGTTTCGCATGAAACTACTTGTAGAAGACATATTTAATTCAGTTGATTAAACTAGAAGTATAGATGATTTTTTAAGAAAAATATCGAGTTATATTTTATTTTTCACATCTCAGCATGCGATCATCCACGGATGTTTGTATAGACTGTTTAGATAGACAAACCAGCTGCTCAGCAGGAAGTATGTGATGTACGCGTACTAATACGTGTCTTTGTCTAATTGGTCAGGAGACGTAAAAAGGCTAGTGACAGTCGGTATTAATTCCTGGAGACTAACTACAATGGTCAACTAGAAGTATTTAGTCAAGTAAAGAATAAATAAAAAATAGCGTGTAACTCTCAACCGGCTCTCTATTCTTTTGTTTTGCGCTCCAAACTCAGTTGCGCCCCTGACGGCCACCTTTTTCGCCAAGTCCTCATACGGCTCTGTCTTCTGATGTTGAATTACTGATAACGTAAGTACCAGTGTATTGATTTTTAAAATCTATTTGTTCTGTATACTAATAGCACATTTTCTCAGACTATATTTTAAAATTTGTCTATGATTTGTTCGATATTGTCTTTAGGGTGAATATTTAGTTACATTTCAAATTGAAATAGAATTTATGATTATATGCTTCAAATTCATGTTTTCATTTCAATAAATGCAAAATTCTTCATGAGCATATCAGTGGAACTTTTTAAAACCAATTACTGGGTACTCGGCCGAGTAGTAAATGACCGAGTACTCGGTACAGCACTAATTATTACTTAATTTATATTTGAGGGGCAGACCCTATTCTATAGCTATAATTTAATAACTGTATATTTTTAAAAATTTATTTGATCTATTTATTTTTTTTTCCTTTTCGTTTTTAGAATGGGGAGAAATAAGACAAATACTAGCAGGGATTTTTTCACATATCACAAAACAGAGAATAAGAGAATTTGTAATATATGCGACACTTCTATGATTGGAAATCATGCTGCCAATTTAGAACGACATTTAAAAAGACATCATAGTAATGAATTTAAAACTGTACAGCAAAAAAAAAAAGAAAATTAAGTTGAACATAAGAGATGAAGCTACTCCAAGTACCTTTCAGTAAATTCTGAAAATATTAAATTATTAATACCAGAGACAGCTGTTAAAATTGTGTCTGAAATAAGTACAGCACTCGAAAAAAAAGTAATTTCCTTAAAAATTGACATAGCTACCAGATTAAATAGATCAATTTTGGGAATCAATGCTCAGTTGATAATAGGCGGAAGAATAAATTTGTTTACTTTGGGAATGACAGAGTTGAAAGATAAACATACTGGAATTTATATTAAAAATATGGTTGAAAAAGTACTAGAAAAATATAATATCGATATTCAGCAAATTTATTCAATTACTACGGACAATGGAGCTAATATGATTTCATTTGTCAACTTATTAGGATCCGAAATTGAAGACGAAGTTATCGAAATGGAAAATGAAAATTTCGAAACTAGGGATCACTTTGAAGATGGAGTATTTTTTGATCACAACTTTTCTTTTAATAAACTAATCGGAATAAGATGTGCTGCACATACATTGCAACTAGCAATTAAAGACTCTATAAAAAACGCCGATTTCAATGAATTTATTTCTGATGCTAGGGGGTTGGTGAAAAAGCTGCGCATTCCATCTCTTATGTTAAAATTTAAAGACGTTAATACTAAAAGACCAATTTTGGATTGTCCAACTAGATGGAATAGTACATATAATATGTTAAAATCTTTATTGGAATGCAAAGATTTTAGCTCATCTTTAGCGGAACATAATTTAGATTACTATTTTGCAGACAGTAAATGGGTGAAATTAAAATTAATTGTTGATACCCTACAACCCCTAACGGAAGCAACTTTGAAACTACAAAGTGAAGAATTAACTTTAAGCGATTTTTACGGAATTTGGACACATTGCAAAATATAGTTACGAAATTTCAAAAATTTCTTTGCAGATATTTTATATAATCAGTTATCTAACAGGGAAGCATTGTTAATAGAAATTGATAGTTTAGTAGGAGCAGTTTATTTGGACCCGCGTTATCAAATTTTGCTTTCCACGTCACAAAAGGTACAGGCTGTGCAACATTTAAAGAATATTTGGAACAAATTACAATTTTTTGAAAAGTCCATTTCAATAGTAAACGAGGAAACAAAATCTTCTACTGAAAGCGATGAAAATGAAGACGATTTAGAGACTTTTTTAAAAAGTAAAGAATTGGCAATAATAAAAACACATAGAACCTCTATTTCTACCGAGATTGACATTGAATTCATTTTAAATAATTTTGACAATGTACGAAGGCTTGATATAAAGCATAATATTTTAGATTTCTGGGAAGAGAATAAAATTACATATCCGCACTTGTATAAGATTGCAATGGTGGTTTTGGCAGCTCCAGCTACACAAGTTAGTGTTGAAAGAGCGTTTTCAGGTTTGAAATTTATTCTCCGAGACAACAGAAGTAATCTCAGTGAAACCACGTTAGAAGATATATTAATAATTAGAGGCAATTTTCATATGTTAAATAAATAATATATTTTTTACATAATTATTGCAAGGCCAAGTGCACGATGTGAGAGTCAAACGACGAATGTGGGTAATCATGAACCTAGTTGTCAAATGCGATTTTGATAATGGATAACAATGCCAATGCTCGCCGTCCTCTGCTCACCGCTCTTATCGTACCTGCTGTTTGTATCAATTCACATAGTGCACCAATTAAAAAAAGAATAAAATCTTCTAAAGTTTGATAGAATTACATTTTTTGTTTATGATAGAATTATATTTTTAGTATAAATAAGAATATACATAAAATGAAATTATTCATTTGGAACTGAAACGAAAACAGTTATTTTTGGCGGAGCGAAAACCGGAACTGAACCAAAAACCGTTATTTTTGGCGGAGCGAAAACCGGAACTGAACCAAAAACCGTTATTTTTGGCAGAGCGAAAACCGGAACTGAACCAATATTAATTTTTTAGTTGAACCGGAACGAAAACCGGAACAAAAAAAATTACGGTTCGAAGCCCTGCAATTTATTATTAAATACAACACATTATTCAAGAAATAGTTAAAATATTTTCTTTACAAGTGAATGCACCTTCCCGAACTAGTTTCCATAGCTTCAGATAGAAATAAACAAGTATATTATTACTAAAAAGATGTGCCTGAAGATGACAGTTGCCTACAGAAAAATGGAATTATTTTCTCTGCGAGACCATTCTGCAAGATTATTGGGTGAACTCTAACTTTCAGTAATGATATTAACTATGAAATAGCCTTTATCAAAAACAAACCATATTTTCAATAAATAATTTCTTCAATAAATTGTTAAAAGACACTATTTTTTATACATGGATGCATCTGCTTGAACAGATTAGATAAAAATGGCTGAACAAACAACAAAAATCAGAGTTATATTTGCAAATTTTCACAGGACTAGTTTCAGTGGTTATTACCGAACCATCATCCTCAGCTACCAAAGCACAAATGAACGAGATAAGATAAGAATGGCTGGACAGGAGTTAAGCTACTGGCACCATCTATTGATGAAACAAGAAAACTAAAATATAATTTCCTTAAAGGCTGAAGGTAAAGATAGATTGGAATTGGGGCATTAACTAGAAAACTAATTAACTAGAAAAGAAGATTTTTTTTAATGTGAAATGCCTCTAAAAAATCCAATTCACCCATGGAATATGCTTTTTGAATAATTTTTGTAGCGGAAAAATTGAAAGTGGAATTTTCGGACCAACAATGTTGGGCAATAAAGGACTGTGTTTTCTTTTCTTAACATATGCCTCATTAAAGCAAAACTTAAAGGCTCTTTTTGTTTGACCAATGTAAATTAAACCACATTGGCAAGGAATCCTGTAATTATCGCAGGAATTCATATCCTGAATGGGGTTCTTATTTATTGATAGGAGAATAGATGACCCAAAAGTTAAATTTCTGTAAAATACGTGCAATTTTACAGCTAATTGATGGAAAGAAAGGAATGGCAACAGAATTCTTGTAATCTCCTAAATCAAGAATGCGCCTTTCGGTGTGTTGAGATGAAAATTTCTTAATTGCTTGATTAATAATGTTGAGTGAAAAGCCCCTTTCAATAATAGCTACTACTTTTAAATAATTTAGGTCTTGATCAAGAGCCAATTTGGAAAAGAAAACTTGAAGTGCACAGAAAACAAAGGAATAAAATGAAGCTAACTTTTGTTTAGTCCCGAGTGACATGATTTGAAGTGTAGTGGAAGGCAAACCAATGAAGGTTTACAGTAAACTGTAGTGCTAAAGTTGGATGTGTTATGTGTGACCAAAATATCTAGGAACGGAAGAGAATTGCATGTCTCAAGTTCAAAAGTGAACTGAATAGTAGGATCAATGGAATTCATTATTGAAAGAACTTTATTTAAATAATTTTTTACCTCCATAAAAATGGGTAAAAGTATTGTCTATGTAGCGGAACCATACCGGGAAGTTTAAAGTTTCAAATAATTTTGATTCATAATACTGCATGTAGATATCAGCCAGGATGGGACTAAGAGGGCTTCCCATGGCTAATCTCTCAGTGTGCTTGTAATACTTATTTTAGAAAACAAAGTTGCATTTGTTTCAGACAGAGTTGAGTGAGGAAAATTAGCTCCTTAATTTCGATGCAGGAGACATGAAATTTATGAAGTCTGGTTTCTAAACATCTTAATGCACCCTCCAGTAGAACACTGGTGAATAATGATTTTACATCAAAAGAAACCATGAGTAAATTTCTAGGAAAAATGCTTTTAACTTTTTTTTACATACTTTATTGAATTTTTTATGGTGTGAATGTTATTATCTAATAGAGTTGAAAATCTAGAGCTAAATATTTAGTTAATGGATACGAGACAGTGCCTAAATTTGATACAACAGGGTGGAAAGGAATACCACTCCTATGAATTCTGGGAAGAACATATAATCTGGCACAATTTGCAACAGATGGGATAAGCGACTGTTTAAGTTGGTTGAAAGAATTTGTGAAGATTTAATCACAGCTTTTAATTTTGATAGGTCCGAAGGTGAAGGGTCTTTAGAAATTGGATTATATGGTCCCTCGTTTAAGAGTTTAGAGATACTATCGATGAGTTTAGAGATACTATCGATGTAAGTGTTCTTATCCATGATGACTATCTGCACACCTTTGTCGGCCTTTGAAATGATAATGTCTGGGTTAGAATGAATTTCGTGCATAGTAGCTCTTCTCTCACATTTAGATTTGGTTTCAAAGGCTTATTGTTGAATTTCACATTATGGGTGATAAGATACCCAATTATTTCTTCCTGTGTATCTGAAAGTTCGCTGAATTTGAAAACTTTTTCGATAGGAGCCAAAATCTTTGGAATTGAGGGTTTTGAGGTTTGTGAGAAGTTAAAATTATATTTCAGAATTCTCTCTTGTTCTTCTGATAAATTAGCATTATAGATTCATTCTGCAAATTACATACAGTTTCCTTTCTATTCAGCACATTCACTGGAATACAGGAAGATTAACTAAAAGATTAAGAAATGAAAATACCACTGACTCATGAAAGTTATGGCAATTACACAAATTAGGCAAAATAAAACGTGTGTTGTACTAGTACATCTCATATTCTGAGAAAGAAAGAATGTAGTTGGTACCTACCTGTGGAAAGAGTTTAACTTCTCAGTCTTTAACTGTTTTATTTAATGCTATTATTGGACACGAATAAAAAGCTTTATTTTGGAATATGTAAAGAATTATATTGATTGTAATTGCTAAAGCCTTCAAATCAACAGTCAGTCATTAAAAAATTCTCAAGCCTTCAAAAAAGTACAAAGTCCTTTCAACAAATCATTTTGGGCCATTTCCAGAGAGCATGGATGGAAAGTGGATCTTCATTACTGATTTTGTTGCTACTAAATTGGTGAAAATCTTTGCATTATCCCAACACCACTGGTAAGAATGCATCATTATATTCATAAAGAATGTCTGGCTATGTTAAGGAATTCCTTGCAGAGCCATTAGCAACAATGGAACTCACTTTATTTCAATTATTACACAATACTTACTGAACATCAAACAATAATAAATTCATGTTTAGCCTTCTTAAACCAACCCAAGTGAAAAGGGAAAAGTGAGCTATAAATTCACATCTAGCTATTTAGTTCAAGATAAACACAATTCTTTGTGCAAGAAGTTAACTGGTAATTTGATTTACCATTTAACATTGTGTTTTAGAAAAATGTAGCCATTTAATAAGCCACTTTCCTCAGTACTGATTGAGAACTCCATTGAACAGATGTTATCAATAACATTCCTAGTGTCAATACAATAACATTCATTGTGAAAATAACTAACTTTGTATCAAGGTAACCCCTTGCTGATAAAATTCATAAAACTTATAAAACAAACCAAAGAAGTTTGGTATGCAGGTACAAAATTAAAGAAAACAGTGTGTTAATTATGCCATTAGACTGGCTTTGTATTTAGACACAAGAGAGATAAATATGATAATATGATAATTATGCACCTAAATAATCAGGCTATAAAATGAAAGGAAATTCATATTCAGGTGAGAAAGACCACAGATTACCCTTTCACAATGGTCCTACATTCATAAAATCACTAACGCAAACGATCCTGGAATACTAATGGCATTTATCACTCATCTGACTGGAAATCCATTTTCAAGGTCATTGTTCCAGAGAACTAGAGGGACAGGATGCAACAAGAACATTTCCTCTATTCAACTAACTCTCTTCTTCCCAATGAAGCTACATGTAGGCAAAATACTACAAGGAGGGAGAATCTTAGCAAATGGACCAAAAATGAACCACTAACAGGTGAAACCTCAGCTAATTAGGAATGAAATAAATGCTTTAAAGTAATGGTATTATATATCAGTAATTATACTGTAATCTGTAAATAAATATGTTTCACACTCCATCTAGGAATTAATATTCATTTTAGTATAATGCATGGATTACACAAAAATCATCAATTAAAACAAAATTGTTATGCACACAATTTATTCTGTTTATTATTGTTAATAGAAATTTTTGGCCTAGCATGTAAGTTTTAAATGCACTACTTTTCATACAATAAATTATAAATATTTTTCAAATTTTTCTCACTTATTTCAATCAATCCTAATGCTTTCTTACCTAAATCATACTTTTCTTTTGAAATATCAAATGAATAAAATTTTGTGTTCTGTATTTAGATGGTAATTATTTTCACATAACGTAGTTTCTTATTTCTGAACATTTTAAGCCTACCTATGGACAGAATTAGTAAAGTATAGGATCAATTTGAGCTTTTGATTTATCACAAATTTAATTCCTAGCAAATGAATAGGCTAACTGCATGGGGTTTCTGTAGTTTTTTTCTGAGAATAACATAACTATAACATAGTTTTCTATTAAAAATTGTCCATGTGAAAGTCCCTTCAAAGACAGATAACCGTTGGTTACTTTACTATAACTAATCACTTGCTTATTTCTGTCCGTAATTATGAAAAAGTGGTCCAAAAATTAAGGATAATTCGGAGTCACGCGGAAATCGAATTCTAAAATAAATATATCACCTGTAAA
>KK114272.1:4661-56291 GCA_000611955.2 Stegodyphus mimosarum
AATAGTGAAACGCTTATCATGCGCCACAAAAATCATTAATATTTCATTTCCTGGTAGATTAGCTGTTCAAGAAGACAATGCTTTCAGATGTAATGCTCAGTTTCTTCTGAAATCCTTTCGCTGAACAATTAGGAAATAGGAAGTCATATTAAGTTTTCTAACGAGAGTAATTTTTTGCTTAATTATAAGCATTTAATCTTCTGTTAAATGAATAAAGCTACATGTCACGGTTAATGAGGTTTAGAAGTTTGGGTTGACCAAGCAGTTATATTTTTAGTATGTTTAGTACGTTTTCTAGTTGCACTTTGCGAGTTAATTTAATTTGTAAAGAGAAATTCTTAAATGTTTTATTTTTAATAATTTTGACATTTTAAGATTAAGAAGGGCAAAAGATCCCTTACTGGAGAGAGAGATTTTTATACATTTTTTACGCATCCAGTTTCTTATGCTGTTTAATCAGGCTCGCCAGCGGACAAAAGATAAAGTCTCAGAGCACTGGTAGGTTGGCCCTGGCTCAAATCCCAGCGAGCAAGTTGAAGGGAGCCTTCGTGGGAAGAGGAGCCTTCGTGGAGGACTTTTGAAGGAAAACTGGCTTGTATACATGTTAAACATGGGGAAAACAACGAAAACGCCCATGCAAACAGCCTCATTTTATACTACATCTTTTAAAAATACGTCATGTGTTACAATCTTGAAAGAAAGGAGAAATAGCTTTTTAAAGGAACTGATTTCCTTAAAATATGGGTACACTACATGCAGTTATGAAGTACTCCAGTTATCTGGATCTTTTTTCTTTCTAATTCGAGTGAATTTATAGATTTGTTCGCCTATTTTTAACTTTTTCCTTTAACTGAGTAACGTAAAAAATAATAGTAGTATATGTTTTTTAGAAACTATTAAAATTAAACGAATGCGAATGTGACAGGCTGTGTGTTTGCCAAAATTTGCCAGCATTAAAATTGAAGGAAAAATATAACACGTTGTATACAGTCTTTTTATTTTTTGCTTACTGTAGGAATTACTTAGTTTCTTTCCGAAAAAAATAAGTAACAAAGCAAAACTAACATTTTATAAAAGGTCTTTTTCCACGCGAGGAAATTTTGTCATGCAATATATAGCGTATCTAAAGTTGCTTTCTGTTTGGCTTTTGATGTATGTTGCCTTGTGACTTTTATTTTTTTAAATACTTTCCTTATCCCTGAGTAAGATTTAATATTCAAGAACGAGTTCCTTGTTCTTAAATATAAAGTCTACTTTATAATATCTGATGCATATTTATCTGATTCTGATTCCTTCATCATATATGATGAAGGAAAAAATCTCGCTAAAATTAAACACATATTTTACCTACAGAAAAAAGGGCGGTGGCACAAACGTTTTATAATCACCTTTGAAAGGGACGAATATTTCAAGGAATACGAGTCAATACAGTACTAAATTTCACTTGTTTAAAATGACCACCTTCACAAGAGCCAAGTCATCTGAAACCATAAGTGGTTGTCTTAGGGTTCATTGTATTTACTACCATGTTATCCCTATATGTCCCTCTTATTTGTGGTCTCATTTAGTCTTAAGTTTCTTTCTCACAGACTTTCAGTGTACTGAAGACTTTTTTTTTTTTTTTTTTTTTTGCAGCACATCTTCGTACCACGCTTCACAAAATGCCTCCCCTATCTTGCACAAACGTTACGCAGACGGTTGCTGAACCAACTGTAGCTGTGAAACGGGAGGAAGACAGCAGCGACGATACAACAGGTAGTTCTGAGCAAGTCCGAGATTTTTGCGATGCTGAAGTGGAATCCCAAAATGCCAATAGAAAAGATGAAGTCAATGGAGATGTCACCTTGGAAACTGCATCTCCCCCTTCCAAAGAATCCGCTCCAGTCAAGATCGTATGGAGAAACGTCATCTTGTTCGCCTATCTTCATCTCGCAGCTTTGTATGGACTGTACCTCATGTTTGTCTCGGCCAAGTGGCAGACCAATGTTTTCGGTAAGTTACTGTTTTAATCAATGATGGTGCCTGTTACTGAGGCAACATAATCTTACTTTTTGATTTCTCTTTCACGCTTCATTATTGCTTTTCAAACAACTTACTTAGAATCATTTAATAAACCACGATTTGTGTGTGGCGTATAACCTCTACAGCCATAGTTTTAAACTCCATAGTTTCTACTACTAAGTACTGAAAATGATGGGTCGATTTTAGATGATTCTTTTTCTGTAAAAGATATATCCTCGGTATACTTTTTCTTAACCTTCCAGTACATCAATTTCGCTCCTTACTTCCCTTCAGTTCAGCAGCTACAAATTTAATTAGTAATGTCAAGACAGTTTAGCTAACAGCATTTGCCCCGAAGCGACCAGATGCTTATGGCGGTTTTAAGAGTATGGTACCTACCATCGACCGAGCGCTTAAACCCGCATAGGAGTTTTCATAGTGTAAACCCTTGCGTAACGCCAATACGAGTCAGTTTTTCTTAAATGTCGAACCAATGCGAGCCAGCTCTCCATTGAGGCATACATTTCGTAGGCTGACAGCCCTCGCGGACTTGGCCATAATCCAAGTATTTGGTAGCATCACCGATAGTCACTGGAATAATTCTTATCAGCTTCAAAAAATTATCGCCAAGCTCGGATAATTCGTAAATACCCAAGTGAGAAAGGAAATATAATTTCTGAAAAGTCCTAAAATACACATCTTTAGTGTGGAGTCTGATAAATTGATTATTTGCGTGAAAATGTTTGATAAAGGTGCAGAAATATATATCAGCGCTATTGGAAACTGAAATGGAAATGCAGGTTCCGCTCGTCTGCCCCCCCCCCCAGTCAAATTCATTTGAAAGTTTCATATAGCTCGTTGCAATACAGCTGCATTATTATGACGAATCTTCACTAAGAATTTCTCCGGTGGTGTATTTGATTACGGCAATGCACTCGAGGGCTATCTGCCTCGATGGAAGCCTTCGTTAAGGACTTTGTAAGGGAAACTGTCTCATGTATGGATATGGATAAAACTTTGAAAACGTCCATGCAGCCAGCCCGTTCGCCTGTAATCGAACCCAGGTAGGAACTATCAGTGTTCAGCAACTTTACCAGCCGCTGCTGGGCAAATCGTTTGGTATTTGGTATTATCGTAACCACCTTGGCGCAACTTGGCGATTTTTTAAGAAGAAAAAGAATTGTAATTTCAAGTTATTTCACATCGTACATGTTATCAGGTACATATTTTAATTTTATTTCGATATATATTCCTGAAAACAATTTATAAAACTATTTGCAAGTAGGTTTTCATTTCTTTTCTTTCGGTTGAAATTTCGTAGCAATGGCTTTAAGAATATGTTCAAACCAATGGGAAACCGCTCGTTAATACTCGTTCTTTACACTAGCAGTACATAAAGCTGACTGCTGTAGTGGCAAACGACTATTTTCGAACCCATTACCGCTTCGAATACCTTTTTTCATGTTACATTTTCAAAAAGGTTGTTTTCCCAAAAATACGTCATCAAATGCGAATCTGAACATTCGGACCTTTGTGGTAAAATATTATATTCCTGTAAAACTGTCACAGAACTTTCTTTGTTTATAAGCAAATCCCACAAGCGCATATTTCAAAATTCAGTTGAAGACAAAAAATATAGCAGTTTGCTTTTCGAGCTACTAATACAACCAAAACCAGCATGTACGAAAATGCCGACGTTGCTTATTCAAACTTGGTTATCGCTATGGTTACCTTGACAATTCTTATGCTCATGGTTGCCGCAGTTTGTCGATGCTGTAAAGCTGGCGACTTCTACCAAGGTGGTTGCGATAATACAGTAGTATCAAAAATTTTAGGACTGTAATTATATTGAATTTTGAGTATCCAATCCGATATTTTTTTATTCGAGGCATCAAAATATGATCGCATTTTTTACAATACCCAGATTTAACGCGTTTTCTCTGACAGGAGACATTAAATATATGCGGATAATTAAAATAATTTGATTAGTTAGGCTGTAAGGGACATTTTCGTTTCTCCTGCATTTTAAGATTTGTGTATATAGAAATTTTATGAAATATTATTTGATATTAATTGAATAGTCTTAAAGTGAAATCTAATAAAAATTGTTCTCGTTGAATGAAAAACAATGCTAACTGTATATTTTGCCTGATCCGTATTTAAATATAGAGTTGTAGAGAAATGTTTTTATTATTACATACTTTCGTAATTCAAAAGATAAGTAAAGGAACTCATTATCCTATAATTCTATTAAATTCATGAACTTCGCTCCGTCATGATGACACTGGCGGAAGAATTCGGTTTTCTTGGAGCCTGTAATCTACTGATCAGTTACATCTGTTGTCAGACTTACAATTTTACACTTAACCAAAAAAAGTACTCAATTACTGATACGTGTCTTTTAATGATTTATTCGCGCTTGCCTTATTTGCAAATTCTGTTTAAAATATCTCTGACAGGGATTTTTGTGCTCAGTAAGATTTAATTACCATGTTACAGTCAGGGGAATTTAATCTGTCTTCGTGCAGTTAACTTCATTTTTAAGTTATCCCTTAATCGAACATTGTCAAATTGGCTAATTTTATATATTTATACTATTTATCTTATGTATACTATTTGTATCCATCTCATCGCTTTCCTGCTTTTCGTGATCAGCTGTAAGGCCCTCAGAAGACAATTTGAGACCTTAGAAGAATAATTTTTCAAGGGCTTCCTATGCTCATTTCTCTTGTTCCTATGAGAAAAGGAGCTTATCAGCGGCTAAGCAGTAAAATCGCTGGACACTGGTATTTCCGACATGGGCGCTATTCCAGGCTAACGGACTGGATGGATGGGCGTTATCGTGGTTTTCCCTATGTGTAAGAGTGTATACGAGGCATTTTCTCTTAGTGTCCTCTACAAAGGCATCCCTCTCCTTAGGAAATAGCCCTAGTATGCTTTGCTATAATCTATTAAACCAAGCGAAACCTATGAGAAAAGAAAAAGATTATGAAGAACTATAGAAGGATTTTGAAAGCTCCTAATAAAAAGGGTCCTAGGCTTATCTTATGAGTCTACGGAATAATTAGAGCCTGTCTTGAAATTGGCTGCCTTGTTTCTGAATCTGTAAACAAATTTACACAAGTCTGAAAGATAGAAAAAGGCATTGAAAATTTTTATAGTTAAAAGCTCTTAATTACCTTAGAATTTATGTTTAAAATGAATAAAATATATCTTTTGAATGTACATTTATTTGGTATTAAGAATACAAAATATTAGGCACATATTGTTTAGAGTTTATTTTTCTCATGTAGTTGTAATGATATTTGCAGAAAAATTTAGTCTTTCAGAATTCATATTTTTCGCTTTATAGACAGTGTTGCATATTCTTTTATTATTTGCATGCTTATGTGAGGTTCCATATTATGTTTTCAAAGTTCTTTGTCAAAACTTGCGCTGTTTGAACAGCTTGTTCTCATTGGAAGGAGGATTGACATGCATATAAAAGCCACAAAAGCATTTATTACTGTTACACAGTGATATTATGGAACGCATTATCTCCTTTTTCTTCCATTTTTATGCACAGATAGCAATCACTTTATTGAGTTTTTCCCTACTCAACATTTAGTTTTGTTAGAGTTTATTAACTGTGTCCCGATCTGGTGTGATCAGCTTCTCAGACTTAAACTTTACGGTGCACAGCTGAAAAAAGATTACTGCTTGATCTTTATGGGAAATCCATTATCGCGCTGGAAATGAATAATTAGGATGGCATTTTTTTCTGTAATTTTGATAAACTCTTATGTAAGGAAAATATATACCGATATTGTACTCTTTAAAAATAACTCAAAGGCTTGAAATATTATTAAATTTAAATCAAAGTGAAAAGGAATTTCTTCCAAATAAATATGTAAATATTTTTGCAGCCTTCTTTTTGTACATCACGTCCGGTTTGGGTGTCACTGCTGGAGCACACAGATTGTGGTCTCATCGATCTTACAAAGCAAGACTTCCGCTGAGAATATTTCTGGCATTTGTTTACACAATCGCTTTCGAAGTAAGTATATGAAATAAGATTAAAATATTGTGCAAATTGAAACTGTATTCACAAAGATCGAAAATTTCGGATTCTTGATGAAATCGTTCTTTTTGAAAATATCCTGTTATTCTTTGAGCATTTACAGTGGTAATAGCTAATGATTCCTTTTGCAATGTTCAAATGAGCATAAGTTTTAACTTATGCTAATTTCTGCCAGCATATTCTATAAAATAATTGCCGAAATTCTGGCAGCATATTCCGTAAGACTTTATACACAGGATCATCGAAGAGAACACCCGGATTATAATAGTACTCAAAAGCTACTACATTGTCGAAGCGAAGCAAATGCTAAAATATTAAAATTTTCATATTACATTTATAGATTTTGGTAGCCTCTACTTTCTGCACAGATCGCGATATCATATTCGGCACTCTTATAGGTCCTCTGAGTTGTGAACTTACAACTGCACTTCGCTGCAGTAATTCTTTACCATAGCTGTTAAACATCACAAATGTTTCCTTTTCAACATTTATACTACAATATCCATAGTTTGCTGTGAGACACTCTGAGTTCTGAATAAGATGAGGGCTTCCTGGCGGAGAAAGCTTGATTTGTTAACCTATCTTGTTGGGAACACACCTTTACCCACCTCCATCAAAAATTTTTCGCTGCATTTTAATAGTTGAATATTTTCCCTCGGAATGTTTTCATTCTGTATGGAAAAATCGCCTAATTCATTATCGATGATCCTCGATTTCTTTGTAAAATGTAAGATAGAATTTATATTGCAGAATTACATACTGAGAACGAAGTGTAGAACTTATTACTGTCTACCTACAGAGTTTTAAGTTAATGGTAGGTAGGAATTGAGGAAATTCCTGTTCTGTATTTGAGGATCACAATTTTTATGAATAGCTTACTTTATTGAATTAACAAATAGCAACGTCCGTTTGTTGCGTACCAATGTCCGAGTGCAAAAGAATATTTTTAATGAATAAAAGTATTTCTTTATAGAATACACTTTGTTCTGTACATTTTTTCATTCAAAAGTAAAACATGATAGGTATCGACTTGAACTCTTTCTAAGAAATATTAGATATTTCTTGCGACATCATGTATGGGGTTCAAAAATATATTAAATTCTGTTAACTTGCCTTTCTGTTCCAGAATGACATCTATGAATGGGCTCGAGATCACAGAGTTCACCATAAATATTCGGAAACTGATGCTGACCCACACAACGCAAAACGAGGTTTCTTCTTCGCCCACATTGGTTGGCTTTTATGTCGAAAGCACCCTGATGTTATCAAGCGAGGGAAGGCCATAGATTTAAGTGACCTTATGGCCGATCCCGTCGTTAGATTCCATAGAAAGTAAGTTTGGATGGCCGTAAGCTTTTTTTACTATTTAGAAAGAGTATATTTTTATTTTAGTATAGCTGTTTTTATTTGTTTAGTACTGTGAATAACGTTAATTACATTAAATTATTTCGATTGTTTAACTGGACTCGTATTACAATGAGCACGTGTATCCGAACAGTCCGAGAGGCTAAAGTCCCAAAACTGTTAGCTGGCCCTGGGATCTATTCCTAGTGAATGAGCGGGCAGGTTACACGAAGCATCCATAATTTTCCTCACAAAATGGGTCTATCAGTCTTAAAATTTATGTTGACTTGAAAAATAAAGTGTGTGAAATTTTGTGTATAAATACAAAGTAGTTTCACTTAAAAAGATCGTTCATGAAGACATTATTTCCTAAGTTAATTGCCTTCGAATGCTCTCCTGCAATTCATTTGTCAAATAATTTTATTGGTTATATTTTTTACACTTGGCGAAAATATCAAAAGGTGTGTTTTTGCACAGTGTAATTTACTTCTAAGTAACAAATTCCGTTTTGAAGTTTCAAAACATATCTTGGCATTTTACGCCCATTCTAAGTTATGTATTGTTTGCCTTGGCAGAATTCAGAACAGGTATTTTTTAAACCACAGTGCTACTTTGCGGTCAAAGAGCTATTTATATATATTGAGATCCATATTACGTCTCTTCATGCTAAAGCTTACTACAAGCTTCAGATAAATAATTTCTTTTTTCTGTTTTCAGGCAAATTTTATTCTACAGGATTTAAAGTTCTTTATTAATATGCATATCCACAATATAAGACTAGTTTACATATGTATAGCATAAAATTTGCCGTAGTGATAGTTAAACAAGCTTATATTATCAGAAATTAACTGAATTAAATTTGCATTATTCTAGTTTTTTTTTTCTTTTTAAGAAGTTTAATTATATTTTATATAAACCATTTATATCTTTTCATGATTCGCTGAATATGCCATTGAAGTTAAACCTCTGTTTTATGCCTTTATAAGTATAAATAAGATTCAATTAAATTATAATTTCATTTACAAACCATCTTACGAGTATGCGATAAACATACACACTGAGGTGACAAAAGTCATGGGATAGCAATATGCAAATATAAGACAAATATACAGATAGCAGTAGTATTGCATACAAAATGTATGCCGCTCAACCGGTATAGTGGTTGGCCTCGCTGACTGCCGTGCCGAAGGACCCGGGTTCGAATCCCCAAGAAAGCAGGGATGTTTTTAAATGTATAGCGTCGGTGCGGCATGGCGTCACTCTAAATATGCGGCGAGCCGAAAGCCCTCTGGTGTGGTTTGGTGGAAAGGGAGAGAGGGGTGGGAGACCCTCGGACCCGTCCCCCCCGGGGCTCTCAATCAAAATTGGGGGCGGAATTGAGCGAAGTCTTACAGTCATCTGTAAGGTGCTCAAGGCTGTTGCCAACGACAGGCGTATCTTGCGCTCCTTGTTACGAGAAATTCATGGCCTTGAGGTGACTTATCAGACAAGTGAGCATAAGCCACAACAACAGCGACGCAGTGTATGAATGGGCAGTGCATTGGCAGGGCTTTCTTTTGTATTCAAGTTATTCACGTGAAAAGGTTTCTGCCATGATTATGGCCGCACAACAGGAATTAACAATCTGAACGCGGAATGGTATATGAAGCTAGACGCATGGCACATCACACTTCGGAAATCGTTAGGAAATTCAGCATTCAGAGATCCACGTTGTCAAGAGTATGCTAAGAATATCTAATTGCAGGCATAACTTCCCATCATGAACAACGCAGTGACCAACAGCCTGCACTTAATGATCGAGGCCGGCGACGTGTGCGTAGAATCGTCAGTGTTAACGGACAAGCAACACTGCGTGAAATAAACGCAGAAATCATTGTGTGACGTACGACGGACATGTCTGATAAGACAGTGCGGCGAAATTTGGCTTTGAACTATGGCAGCAGAAGACTTGAGTCGAGTGCCTTTACTAACAGAACGACATAGCTTGCAATGCCTCTCTCGGGCTCGTGACCATATCGGTTGAACCCTAGATGGCTAAAAAACTGTGGCTTGGTCAGATGAGTCATTCCATATTTCAGGTGCTAAGAGCAATCACGATTTCAGTTGCTAAGAGCAGTCACGATTTCAGCTGCTAAGAGCTAATGGTAGTATTCGAGTTTGGCACAGACCCTATAAAGTCATAGAGCCAAGTTTTCAACAAGGCGCCATGCAAGTTGGTGATGGCTTCGTAATGGTGTGGGCTGTTCTTTCATGGCATGGGCCGGGTCCTCTGGCCCAACCAAATCGATAATTACTGAAAATGGTTATGTTCAGCCACCTGAAGACCACTTGCAGCCATTCATAGACTTCATGTACCCAAACAAAGATGGAATTTTTATGGATGATAATGCGCCATGTCACCCACAACGCGATTGGTTTTAAGAACATTCTGCATAATTCCAGCGAATGATTTGGCCATTTAGATCACCCGACATGAATTCCATTGAACATTTATGGAACATAATCGAGAGGTCAGGTTGCGTACAGAATCCTGCACCGGCAACACTTTTACAATTATACACGTCTATAGAGGCAGCATAGCTCGATATTTCTGCAGGTGACTTCTAGCGACATGTTGACTCCATGGCACGTCGAGTTCTGCACTTCTCCGCGAAAAAGGAGGTCCGACAGGATATTAGGAGGTATCCCATGATTTTTCTCACTTCAGTGTATTTCTCTTTCCGCTATCAGTGCATCCACACTTTCCAAAATTTGGATGTAGTGAACTTTAATATAATGAAGTAAGCCATTCTCCTGTTGCTGCATTTTGCAGTTCGTTTAGAATTAGTTATAATTTTCATTATAATTCAACATGCAAACAGTCTAGATCTGCAAGTCTGCCTAATTACTTCAGGGAAGTAATATCTTGTGTCTTCCACTAATAATGTTTAATAAATTAACATTTTTAATAAGTGGCCATAAATGCGATAAACATATTTATATAATACTTCTCTTTTAGACATTACCTGAAATTAGTGCTTCTTTGCTGTTTCGTGATGCCGACTCTCATTCCAATGTACTGCTGGGGAGAAACATTCTTGAACTCATTCTTGATTGCTACCCTCTTCCGCTTGTGCTTCACTCTCAACCAGACGTGGCTGGTAAACAGCGCTGCTCACATGTGGGGTACCCAGCCGTATGATATCACCATCAATCCACGACAAAATGCTCTAACTGTCTTGGGAGCAGTTGGCGAAGGATTTCACAACTACCACCACACTTTTCCTTATGACTATGCTACAAGTGAATATGGTGTAAAATACAACTTAACAACAGCTTTTATTAATACTATGGCCTTTTTGGGTCTAGCTTATGATCGCAAGACAGCATCAAAAGGAGCCATCGAAGGTCGCAAAGCAAGAACCGGTGTAAACAGCGAGCTTTACAAGAAGCGTCAACAAGAGGCTAAAGCCGTTAAAGAAGATGTAAACAGCCTGATTCTTAACAAGCATCAGCAAGAAACTGAATCTGTTAAAGAAGACTAAATTTTGCTCCAAGGAGTGGAACGAACTGTGCCATGGACACCATGAATTCGTTGTTTATCCATGGATGAATTAATGTGCATTTCTTTTGCTAAGTTTAATAACCTGGTTTGTCTGTGTAACGTACATAAAATACAGATGATTCAAAAGAAAAGACTTCTGTTAATTTGTTTAAGCTGTTATGATGGCGGTGTCTGTACAGTGTTTCTCTAGATTCTATAGAAAATGTAAACAATTAAGTTTTAAGACTGAAATATTGATCTTTGAAGATTTCAATGAGGAACATTAAGTTGATCGATGATTATTAAATTTATGGTAACTTCTAAATACACAATTTGTGATGAGATAAATCATTCCGATGTGATTTTTTTTTCCTTTTTGTTTCAAAGCTCTCAGTTACTTGATGTCTAAAAAGTTTTTATTTTCTTCTGATTCAGAATAAACGCAAAATCATCCACGCTTAAGTCCAAATATATATATTTTTTAATTTACTGTTTTTTTCTTTATGAAGACTGCAATTTTTGTTATGAAACAGAAAAAAAATCAAATTGCTATTTATGATAATGCATTAAAATGGCTTGCTTAATCTGTTAAGTATTTTAATAAAAAGAAAATTTGTCGCAACATAATCGCAAAAAGAGTTTACCGTATTATTGTGCTGTGCACTTTGATTTAGAAAACTATAGTAGCCTCATATTTATTTGTTAATGTACATCATTGTTTCTTAACTTGATAAAAGTTATTCAAGTTTTATTGCAGCTGGCTGTAGGTTGTTTATGTGAAAAGTTACAGAAGCAGTTAAGTGTTGATTGTAATGAAAGCTTTGGAAATTCTCTTTCAAGTATGTTTTAATTCTTATGAATATATTCTATTCCTGGAAAAACTGAAAACACTTTGTTAACTTTTGATTACAAGAATCATATTTTGGGATCTTGTATCTTTAGTTCTAGTTATGTAAGTATGTTTAAGTACTACAAGAAATGTGCAATGGAAATTTGCAAGAATATAAAATTTATAAATTAACAAATAAAAGCTTTCTGTAACAAAATCTGTGCATTTATTTTTACACGCACTCATTCAGATAAAAGTTCAGGAAAATGTAGCAGTTTAAGTATTAAACACAATCTTTGAAATATTAAATGACTAGTTTTTGCCCGCGGCTTCGCTCGCGTTGATGTCCTTAAATATGTTTCAAAGACTATTGAAAAGAAAAGTAAATAGATTTTTTTTTTCTTATTGCCTGACCAGGATAATCGGGATAAAATTTTAATTACTATTACTTATTTTTCAAGTTAAAAATACACTGCGTAAAATTTCGGTAAATGCTGCCCTTCTTCATTGAGATAAAAATAAATTCATATTGATATCGTTAAGAAGTTATTCTGTATAACTTTTCAAAGCCGATTTGGATATATCAAACATTGCAATCTTATGGTTTTTTTTACTAAAAAATTATAAAATAAAATATTTAAAAAACTATAAAACATGCTTTATTAAGATATCTCACTACAAAAAAAAAAATCTTTTCATTACCAAGATTTCAAACTGTTTAAAGTATTAACAGTTAATGGTTTAAGCCACGCACCTGCGCCCGCATACAAACTTTTACATTGCGTAACTTATAGTTATTAAACTTTCAACATTTATGTTTATACAACGACAATCGTTTTAAGCTATAAAACCTATTATATAGTTTTAAGTTTCAACAGATAAGTTACATTTTATAGCCTATAACCTTTTCTAATATATCAAAAATATTTCTTGAAAATTTCATGATGATCGGTTAAGTAATTAAGGCGTGAAAGCGCAACAAAGAAATACAAAACAAACTCACATTCGCATTTATAATATTAGGATGTGAAACAGGAAAAATAGTCTTTTTCATAGATATTGTTATGTGCGTTCGGATTCGTAATTGATTGAATGAACACAGAACTGATGATAGCTTGATAAAATTGATTTTCCCAAAAGAAACATTTTACAGTTCTGGAACTTTCCACAAAAGTACTCGCACAGCTCTTCTCCGTAGAATAGAGCACAAGCGGTAGTTACCACCTGTAACTGCTGAGAACATTAACATAGCAATGCAAAGCGCATCCCAAGAGCGAAGCTCGCACGGAAATCGCTCAGTACTCGGAAGTCAGCTCTGAACCAGAAACTGAGATCTAATGCTCTTTTCGTTCTTTTATAGTTTTCTCCCGGCCTGCGAGGAATATCCGATACCTTTAGCACATCTTTTCACATACGTAATATAAATAAAACTCACCATATTACTTTGAATTTAAGCCGCAATAGTTTTTTTTTATAAATTGAAAAACTGAAAATAATGATATAACGCTGGAAAATCTTTGAATTTAAGCCGTACCTGTGACTTTCAATTTTAAAAATTTGAGTAAAATGCGAGGTTTAAATTCGAAGTTATATGACAGTTTCACTTAGAAAGCGTTCCGAAGGCATCTTTCCTTTAACACACATTCCTTATACTCTCATAATTTAAAATCAACTAATCAAACATAGATTCTCTTATTCAATGTGCACGGAGCATTCTGAAAGTTATATTGGGGTTTTATTGAATTTGTTTTCAAAAAACTAACTCCTTTTCAGAGGAGAAATGAATAAGTTAATATGTATCAGTATCATTATATGACAACTAAAATTGAAAGGTTTTACTAATATGATAATCATTATTATAATAATTTATAAAGTGGTTAAAATTTCATAGTGCTTCTAACATTAATTAAATAATACTTTGTGATAATGATCTCTGAAAAAATGCTGATAAACCTGTTATCTAAAAGAAGCGAATAAATAAATTATCTAGTAATTTGCTTTAATTGACTAAATTAATTCTCTTTTTTCCATATGATCAGTTTGTTTAAATTCTAAAGAAACGAATTATACGGAGAAAGACTGACTTCACAACTGACTTTGTGAACTAGCTTTGGTTACAGACCCGTAGAAGTAAGTTAAGTGAAACTTTCTTTCACTGTCTCATCAAGTACAACTGTAACTTAGCCAGGACTATTAGCTACGTGATTTGTATTATGTTAGTAAGAGTGGATGACAAAGAGTATAGGTTATTAGGCTTACTTTGAGATATTTCTGAACAAATTTTCGTAACAGAGCTAGAAAAACATCATTTAAGATGATTCAAACAGAAGTAAACGTTTAAATATTCATATTTCGTTAAATTGTCAAGGTGTCCTAATGCAAATGGGAAAGAAATGCATGAAACTGCTGGTTTCGGCAGAAATATTTGTACTTTATCGTTATACTAGCGCCACGAATAAACATAAGATATTTTAATTACAAAAGTATTAATAAATTTTAAATACGTTATAACTGAAATACAATTTAAATTTGAATAAGGGTCATGAATTTAGAAATGTTTTGCGACATTTTGAAAAAAAATTCCCTTTTTTTATGTAACTGTCGCCACGCAAACTTTAATCAATATGATGGCGTGAAGTGCCACATTGGCGTTTATTACGCCATTTTGCATTGCGCCACGTTCTTTCGACTTCTGTGTATGATATCCAGCGTTTGGGTCTACAAAATTGCATCTGGGATTAACTGTGTAATGATCATATCCTGTTGTCAAATCTAGTATTTTATATACTTTTCAGCAATTCTAAAAATTTATACTACTGGCTGTGTCGTATTTTTCAGTCGTTTTAAGTAAAGATTTAACTGGACGATCCAGCTCAAGAAAACATTCTTTTGCTTCTCTGCATAACCCAAAAACCAACGGGAAGGAAGAACACGTCTGACATTACTCTTTCTTTTCGTAAAAAGACGTTCATCAATATCTACTATTCTGTCATTTCCACCAATTTGCACTTCAATCTACATAACAAGGTATGGACGCAAAGCTTACACATATAATTGCTCCAGTCGACGACTGTTTGGGGTTCATCTTTAATTGCATACTACAAGATTCAACTTTAATTGCATACTACAAGATTCAGTCTTGGGCACTAAGAGTATATAAATTTCACAGCTGTAAAGAAGTTTTAGGCGCGATCCTTCAAACCAAGTGTGATATTTGGCATCTATTTTTCCTCGGCAAGATCTAAGGCTGCAGCGTTTTTTTGGTGTATTGTAATTGGTAAACCACAGCTTTATTTCATGATTATTTTTACAAAATCTTCGCCTATTTAATCTTGTAGGAATTTCACTGCCTCCTCCTCATCTTTGGTCAACTCCCAGATTGGGAAATGCATCTTCTTTTCCTTTAAAAAAAATGCTTTTATTCGAATAATGTATATAAAGCAATTCATCTATCAAATTACCTTTCGCGCAGTTCGAAACAAATTTGCAAAACATAACGCGTCAATATTTGGCTGAATTACATTCATAAAACCGAGATGGATCAGTTGATCACATTATTTCTATCTTCAGCACGTTATCACATATTTTAGCAATGTTTCTTTGTGGCGCCTTTATAACGGAAACGTACTCAGTATTTTAATACAAAGACAACTTAAACCCTTCTAAGACAAATCAGTGCAGATGTTCGTTCTTAATAGTGTTGGTACTTCTAAATTCACTCCAATCCCATATATGTGAATTTTCTGTGATCCATAGCTAGATGCTGCCTTGAACGGGGTCGATTTTAAGTATGATATCTTCGTTATAAAAGCACAATAGCTTGAATATTGTTCTCTTCCAGTACACCTTCGAATGCGGTTATTAGCTTCAGTTGCACTGAACCTGGATATGAAAGTGAAAAATAGACCACCGAGGACTAAGGTCTACTCAAATTCCCATCGGAGTCCATGCTTAAAGATATAAACTTTTGTGTCGCTTTACAATAGAAGTTTCAAGACCATACCATTGCAGAACCTTTTCTTTTAATTCTACTGAAACACTAGGACATTCTTATAACTTAAGATATTTCGTACAGTTTATTTTTGAATTTCCAAGTGTTAATACCTAATGATAAGTTTCAGAATTTTTATCTTATTTATTATCACAGGAGGAAGTATTAATAAAATATACATATATCATTTACGCAAAAAATTTCGCGTTTTATAAAAGCTGTCTCTGTTGTATCATTTTTGTAGGCAGAAAAATGTATCATCTATTATAATTTCAAAATGATCAAATCTTACCGTACTTGAAATTAAGCTGTTGGGGAAAAAAAGATACTTTTAGAAAAAAAGATACACCTGAAGCGCATTTTATATGGTTTTTTAGTAGTTAACGATTTCTAATTATAAAAAGAGTTTATGAATTACCATTCACACACCGCATGGCAGATGATGGTCAATGGATTATGACCTGCTACTCTCCGAAAAGCGGGGCAGATGCAAAAAGGAAAAGAATCATTTGAAACTTTAATTTATTTAACTCTTCATCTGCATTTGGGGACCAAACTATTTGTAGATTCGATTCTCTCGTACAATTCATTTCTTTTAAATTCGTTTATTCGTGTGTTCGATTTTTGTATTTTATAGCAATGGATTTAAATGGGATACACCCAGCAACGAATAAAAGGCAATTATATTATTTCAGGATAATATTTTATCCATAAAGAAAGACTGTTCAAATAAGCATTCGATAAAAGTCGGGTATTTTCTGAAAGCTGTATGATTCTGCTATCTTTGGTCACGCAGAGAAGAGTAAGGCTTCGGAAGAGGAATGTTGTTTGAGAACTCACGCATTCCGTTTTTCACCAGATTCTAGTTTATTTAATTGTGGTGCGAAGATTTGATTTCCATTGATTTTTGTGAACGACAACTTCAAATAACAACCATCTCCGAGAAGTTTGTTGCAATTTTTTAACACCTTGTCCTAAAATTAAGGTCAGTGATACTATCAAAATCTTCCAAATCGACAAAAGTTTGTTCACAAAAAGGAAGCAAAACGTAAATCGCGTATTACCTCCACAGTGAGTTTTCGAGGTTGCGTGTCAAGAAATGGGAGAAAGCTTTCAGCTTTCGCTTATTCTAGATTGCCCTGTTAGACATTAATGGACGCAATAGAAAATAATATAGCAGATGGAACAACGACATTCTCGGCCTGCGAGAAATGTTACAAATCATCAGAATTGAAAGCTGCAGGATACGATCACTTCACGGCGAATCGTTTGTTTAATTTTATTAACCCAGCAACAGGTTATCATATCTAAATCTATCGAACGTTTTCAGCGCAACACTAAATGACGCCACAAATGCCAAAGAAGCACTTCCCATCAATATTTTGACTTCAGCTTAGCAGAATCTGTGTGGCCCCGCCTACGTCTGAAGGCCAAATTTTTTTCTGCCGTATAGCAAAAATTTTTTTATTTATGTTTCCTGTTTAGTGCCCTTATTCTTTTCAACTCATGTTTTTTTAATACTTAAGAATGAAAAAAATTCTTTGTAATAATAAATGCTATTTGTAGTAATAAACTACAATCTGTAAACTATTCTTATAACTAGAAATCATTTACTATTATAAAATTCGCCAAAATGCGTGGCAACCTCATAACAGAAAATTATCCTCTCCCTCCCCCAAAAAAATAATCTTCGTAAATTCATTAAACTTCAATTGATAGCACTTTGACAACAACTACACGCAAGAGTAAGTGTTGAGTCAGAAGTATGGAAGTAATTGCACTATATTGCAGAAGGAAATAGTGCAAGGGTCTTAAATTTCATTCCTTCTTTCAAATAAGAGTCATGAGCTCATATCATTCATCAAAATAGCCCTGAAATTGCTACAGCAAGTTACATTTGCAGCATGGATTATACCAGAATGACTGAGACCGTGAGGTTAAAGAAACGAGATTTTAAGGCAGCATTTTGCAATTACTAGGAGGAAATTGAGGAATACGACTGCTCACAACGGGAAACACCCAGAAAGGAAAACTTAAAAGGACTCACAAAACGACACCAAATTTCGAACTCTAAGCAAGGCCTGTGTGAAGCACTAAAATAGCACTAAAATTATTCACTTGATTAATTTATCCACATAATTAATTTATCGATTTGATTGGAAGAAAAAAGGGTTCATCCAATGAAATTTATTTCTTCCAAATTTAAATTTAATGGATTATTGAGAAAATACATTCACAGCAAAAGATTAAAATGAAGTAATTTTTCTGTAAAAAAAAAGTGAATATGCCTTTTTATACAAAAAATGTAAATATGTTAAAATATTGCATTTTGATTTCTAGTGCTTCTAAGTGACTGATCATTTCTGTAAACTGAGATGCCGTTAAATTCTGTATTAATTTTTTTATTAATCTCTCCGAATTATCATGCTTGTGATTAAAGTAAAACACAACTTCGCTAAAATATTTATGCTCTGTGAATATCAGATGTGAAGGACATTTCTTTCATTTACATTCATTCTATTAAAAGATTCCTTAGAAAAAGTGGCTGTAATTCCTTTTTTCATGAAATGTACAAGGTATTCAGGACATGATTGAAAAATTTTTAGTCCAAAGGGATTTAGTCCCGAAGGACTATTACTTTCGTTTTGCGATTTTGCGTTGATTCACTCTGAATGCCCGATTCACTTTTCAAATTGTTGCCACTAAATGTTATCGCTCTGCATTAAAGTTTAAAAAATGAAAAATCTGCATAAATGTATGCATGTTTCTCGCATTGTGATAAAACCTAGAGCCATCGAATTTTGAATGACGTAATCCTACTGCGAATATGGGCATCTGGAAGCCCTAATTTTGAATTTGAAATTTGCTTTATTATCGATTTTATGTTTTGTAACATTTCAACGAATTTCTGATTAACAAACTAAATGATTTCAAAGCGAGCAATGGCAACACTGTACGGAAAAAAAAACATTTTTATCTCCAGCGCACGAGACTTACGGAAATTCTAAAGATATGTTCATTTTAAAATGATTTTGCGATATTGATTTTGAACTGAATTTTATGGTTTGAGTACGTAGTACATGATATTTAATAAAAAAAAAGGTAGCACACGAAACGTTAAAAAAACGCGCCTTTGGACGTAATTTAAAATCTGAAATCTTTCAGATTTTTTTTTCTTTTTATTAATATTAAAGTTTTCTGGTAATTCTAATAGTTTTTATTCCAAACATTCAGTGTTTAAATTCATTACTTGTCTCATAAAACTTTTTTTAAGGTTTCTTACTAACACTAAGTATCTTCACAGGCTTGAAACAAAATGTTTATCATCAATTCGACGGCAACGGTTTAATGCTGTCAAATTAAGCCGTAAGTAATTTTATTATTGGTATATATTTTGTTTTAATTTTTGAATTTAGGATAATGTTCAAACTTTGTACAGTTTATGTAAAATTATGCAAGCAATAAAGTATGCAACGAGGTAAAAATAAAGAGGTAATTTACACAAGAGGTGCATATACAGGGTGTATTTGAAATATTTCAACAAACTTAGAGGGATGATAGTACTCATCAAGGCGAACAAAAAATGCAGCGAAACATGGGGTCGCAAATGACGTTTAAAGGATGAAAATAGAATGCGTCTGGAGATGGACAAACTGAGACAAGAAAGAAACATTCCAGAAAAATATTGTACAGAATAGATACAACACAGCTCGTGATGTTCAAAACAAAAATTTTTCAACAATTGTTCAAAGTGTCGACCGCAGACATTAGCATACAGAGTACCTTTGGATTTGTTCTTATGGGGACAGACGAAATTCCTCATTTATGAGATGCCAGTAGAAACGCCAGAAGAAGTACTAGTAGCGTGTGTTGTGACCGCTGCAGCAAAAATCCAGGAACTCCCTGTAATCTTCGAGCGTGTCCGCCAGTTGTTCCTCCGTCGATGTATTCTGTGTGATAATGCCCGCGGTTGACACTTAAACAATTGTTGTAATTTTTTTTCTCTGGACATCACGAGCTGTGTTGTACCTATTCTGTGCAATAAATAATTTTCTAGAGTGTTTCTTTCTTGTCCCAGTTTGTCCATCTCCAGACGTATTTTCTCGATTTTCACCCTTTAAACGTCATTTGCGACCCCATGTTCCGTTGCATTTTTTGTTCGTCTTAACGAGAAGTATTTCAGATACACCCTGTATATATCATCACTTAAAGGATTACTGTTTTCCATGAGATGGTTCGTTGGACACCGTCAGTGTATGATGGATGATTAACTACTCTTACGACTTAAGGATGAATGATTAGCTACTCTTACGACCACGTGTTGGTTATCTTATGTTTGAAGTGTTGTGAATTGGGAATTTGTACTCTATTATTATGGAAAATGACAGTGGAGTAATTTCGGACTATGATTCTGAGGGTATTGACTTAGATAGTGATTCGGATCAAGATCAAATTCTTTCGGATTTGCTCCTAAAAGGACTTAACGATGTAGTGGACATTTTTAATGGTGTGACTATTGCTCTGAAAAATTCGATCGGCTTCGAAGACAAACTCATGCTCGCTATGGATAATCGCTATGGATTACCTTAAGGAAAATCGAACAAGGATGCGAATTTACACTGTGAGATGGTGTGTGCTCAAGTTAAGAAAATGAACCAAAAGTTGAACAACAAGTGCGAATTCCTTCGGGATAATAACAAGTCTTTATGTGATTCTTTAGTTGGTGATCATGTTTTAAATGACCCTAATGTTGGCGCTGCAAATTATATTAGTTCCAGTCAATCTAAAATCAGCAATGTAGTTTGTAAACTTAGTTCTTGTAAGGATGCTCATGCCATAAAATTGTTGTATTCTAGTGGTAGATCACTCGCTAGTATTTAAAAAAATTCTGTAAGAGGTAATAAGTCTAAAAAGCGCGCTCAGGAGGTGCAAGATAAGGATGGTTTCACTTCTCCTAAAAACTGCTCAACCTAACAAAGTTAGTAGAAAATTTTTGGATGTAGATGTTAGTAATAAATTTGATGTTCTCTGTAAAGATAATGCAAATTCTGCTCAAGTTATGGATCAAAGCAATGCCCCTGCGGTGGCGGAAGCTCCCATTGCGGCCAGAATGAAACTCATTATGGTAGTCTCCATTTAGTGAATGCGTGAAGAAACTGATTGCGAAAACTTCTACTTCGTTTACTGCCATAATTTCGGATGAATTTCTAAAAAATATTTCCGACTAATGCGGGCGATCATAGAACTATCACTGCTTATTTATCTAAGAATCAAGTACAGCGTTATGTAGTGCATGCAAAGAAAGTGCTCCCATGAAAGCTGTTATTAACCCTCCGATTGCAGTAAAGAAGAACTGGTACGTGAAGGTTTCAATGGAACAGAGATTTTAGGAAATACAAATGATTAGATATTTAGGACTAGGGCCCTGATGCTTGTGCTTTAGATTCAATTAATGAACGAACCTGGGTCTGAAAAAATGTGTGACATAACTAATTTGCTGTACTTTTCTGTATCTATAAAGGCGTATAAATGCAAGGGGGTGTGGGTCAATGCCACAACTGTCAGTATTTCTTTCATTCCTCGGACGAGTGTAAACTCGAATCGAGGTGTGTAAACTGTTCACTTCCTCATAAAAATTCTGAGTGTCAAGCTAAGTGAATTTCTCAGTTAGTTTGTTGTAACTGTGGTGGAAGTCACGCAGCCAGCTATTCTAAGTCCCCGAAAAATCCTAAAAATATACAAAGAAAAAATTCGGAAAATCTTGTAACCGCTACTAAAGTCAATTCCAAGGCAGGTAGTTACGAGATAGACTCAGCCATGCAAGAAAATGCGGAAAATCACGAGGTTCCTACTCTGTCAAATGGTAAACCTAAAGTGGACAACAGCAAAATTCTTCCTGACAAAACACCCTTGAGTAAAATGTCTGAGAGGCCTAATATCTCAAGGAACAAAGACGCCAAACAATTCGGATAGCATTTCGGCTACTCTTATCGATATCTTTAATGTTTTTAACGAAATCAAAAAATCTTTACTGAATATTCAATACTGAATGTTATTAAAACCATAACCGGCAGGTTAGGAGAAATTAGGGAAGCACCTACACCTATTAATAAGATATTTGTAGTTTTTTATATTCTCGAAGAAATTTTTAACGAAGGTAGTAATTCTAAATAAGCTTAATTTCTCTGCATTTCTAATTTCGATGCCTTTGTAGCTGGTACTTTGTTGGCTGTGATGGTAATTAGTTCATATAATTTTACGACTGTGTTGGTTATTATTTTCTTAAATTTTTGTATTTTGTTTAGGACTGATTTATTTTTTAAATTGTTATTTAGTCCTTTATATTTGCACTGATTCTTCTATACTGTATTTTATTGTTCTTACTCTTCTGTCACCAAATCGACAACTATGCTTTTCTGAACACCTATAATTTATTTTACTGAACTTTTTATTTTAGTAGAACTTTACTTATTTAATGATGATATGCGAGAAAGTCCTAAATTTTTCGATGGACGTGGGTTTGTACCCAGGTACACCGATGTTGTACCATTCTACTGAGGATCCTGGTTTCTATGTACAGTGCACATTTTTAAACTAGAACTGAAAACAATAATAATAATTGATAAAATAAGAATAAAATGATTTCCGATGAAATACACTCACGTTTGTGAAAATTGCAACACCATGAAGGACTTACGCGAGTGAGCTGAAATTTTCAGGAAATGCAAAGTAGCGCATGATATGCAAATATTTAGAATTGCAAATCCGTAGCGCATGCGTATGCTGAGCAGCGCCCTCTGAACGGCTGATGGATCCGAATAAATAGACGGCTGTAGCGAGGCGTGTATGGTTATCGGTGGTTATCTGCTAGTGGTAAACGTTAACTCAATCTGTACTTATGCCTCGTCGACGAAAGAGAGCGAGATTTGAACAACTTACAGAGTTTGAACGAGGGAGAATCATCGGCCTTCGTGAAGCTGGATTGTCGTATCGTGCAGTAGCCTCTCGTGTGCAGCGTAACAGCAGCACAGTGATGCGCGTTTGGAAGCAGTGGACGGACGAGTGTCGGACAACTCGGAAATCCGGGAGTGGACCCCGAAATGTGACGTCAGCTCGCGATGATAGACACCTGGTCCGCATGGCGCGGACGGACCGTACAGCTTCCTCTAGACAATTGGCAGCACTGTGGTCAATAGCTACAGGTGTTTCATTGTGTGCTTCATCAATTCGTAGACGTCTGCTGCAGTGTGGACTGCGCGCACGGACTCCTTTATACAGGATCCCCCTAACGCACGACCATCGCCGCCTGCGGCTACAATGGGCCAATCAGCATAGAGACTGGCGTGCTGATTGGCAGCATGTCGTGTTTTCTGACGAATCCCGCTTTAATTTGTGGTACCATGATGGCCGCATTCGTGTCAGACGCTATGCCGGTGAACGCCACCTTCCGGAGTGCATTATCGAACGCCACAGTGGACGAACACCCGGAGTTATGGTCTGGGGCGCCATAGCATATCATAGACGATCTCAATTGCTACGAATTGTGGGCAATCTGAACAGCAACCGGTATATCCGTGAAGTTCTACAGCCCGAAGCTGTTCCCTTCCTTCAAAGCTTGCCAGGCGCTGTATTTCAACAGGACAATGCCCGCCCTCATACTGCTCGGATTGTTAAATCCTTCTTTGCAGCGCAGCAGGTACAGCTTCTTCCTTGGCCTGCGTGTTCCCCGGATATGTCGCCAATTGAACATGTGTGGGATGTCATTGGTCGGCGTCTTGCTCGTGATCCTCGTCCTGTTGCGTCTGCAGACGAACTTTGGGTACGCGTACAAACGATATGGAATGCTCTTCCTCAGTCAGACATTCAAACTTTGTTTGACTCCATGCCACGTCGTGTAGCAGCACTTATTGCGGCGCGTGGTGGCCACACAAAATACTGATTCTGATCTCTTGTTCTTGTTTGTTTGCTTTGAACATTTAATCATTTATTTGTACCACTACCACTCAACTGTGTATTAAATTGCATTCAATTATGACGATTCCTTCTTGGTGTTGCAATTTTCACAAACGTGAGTGTATAACAAACATGTATGAGAAAATGATAAAAGCTAGTGATAAACCGAAATTTCCAGAGTCTGTGAAGTACAGGTTCGAACTCACGACTTCCTCTTTGCTATCCAGCTTGCAACCGTTCAGTTAACTCTGACAATCGTTATGAGAAAAAATAATGGTTAAGTAGAAATCACGACAACGGTAATTTAATTCATGTGCAATAAATGATTGTCGTATGGCCCAGGTCATAATTGTCCTCGAAAATTTCGTAGTTGTACTTTATTGAATATTCTTTAACAGTTAACTGTTTCATTTTAAAAGTTGTTCGTTTATTGAAGTATTTTTGATATATTTGATATTGAGATACTTATAGAGCTTCTTGTTACACTTAAAATAGCGAACATTTGTAATAATTAAGAAATTTGTAATGCAGAGAGTTTGATTTCGTGGAGATTGCACTTTACTTAGGTTTCTGGTGCTTACGGTGTTACATACAGGTGAAGCATATGGATATACTGGTTGAATCGTTACTTTATCTACATGCAGGTTCTTCATTTAATGAGAATTTGAAATCTATACCAAAATATGGTTTGAGAAAACAGAGAATGCCGTAAACAATGTTGATGATTTTATTGAAGGGGTATCTGACTGCATATTGATGTAAAAACCGTTGTAACCAAGTATAAACAAGAAGTTTTACCGATTATGACATGAGATAAGAACTAAGGCAACTATAAACTAAGTAACTAAGGCGTTAATGCAATAAGTAACTAAGGCGTTAGGCGATAAGAACTAAGGCGTTTTCGTTCGCTACGTGAACGAACTACTGGCTGTTCGTTCACGTAGCGGACGAAAACGCTGAACGCGAACGAACTCGATTTACATTCTGTGCGTAATGTGAATTTACGCCGGAGAGCGTACTCGTGTGGACGGGCAGCATATAAGCAAAATTTATCCTGCTAAGACAACGGCTTGAATTTGGCCAATGACAGTCCAGATGAGGATCACCATCAGCATCTCCCACATGAATGATGTCATATTACTTAGGTTTGTTTACATTCGTCTGTTGCGCGTTGCGATGTGCGTTCTTTGAATGTACATTTAGTTTTTCAGAATCAAAATGTTTAGATATATGTATATATATGGGCGCAATGATTTAATGTTTGTTTCGGAATATTAAGGATTACTCTACCGTTCCAATACAAAATTGGATCCAGCCAGATGGGGAGAATGAACTATGTTTGCCAAGTGAGAATGGGCTATGTTTGAAGAAATACAGCACCTAATTTAAGCCACTTTGTTAGGAAAGATGCTTCCAAAACAGGCTTACTAATGTTTTTCTGCGCAGATAATTGTGTAGATGTTATTGTATGAGTTATGAACTTATATACTCACACATGCATGTGTTATACAAGTAAACAAAACACAAATAATAAAACAACTGACTTTTATGTGCATAAAACTACAGTAAGATAAAGTAGGTTAATGTACATTTAATTATGCTTATGTAAGCTATTAAAGCAAATGTAGCAGAAACACGGCAACGTAAAAAACAAGACTTTTTCAGAAGCAAAACGTTTTTGCTCCTGGAAAAGACAAGACTGTCTAATTGCTCTTGCAACTGACAGAGTTTTATTAAAAATTTATCCCAAATTAAGGTTATTTTTTGCTTGAATTTACTTATTATTCTTATATTTTCATAGTTCTTCATTTGTTAGTTGGCTGTGGATGAGGAAACTTTATTAATTACAAACACTACTTTCATGTTTGCATAAGCAAACTTACATCTATACGTAACTTACTTTGACGAATTTATCCTTGCATCTTATGTATCTTGTGTCTTTCTTAATCATTATTTTCACAAAAGCTTTACAATCTGGATTTTTTAAAACACTCTCTTTACTCATTTTTCTACCAAGTTTCCTGTAAGAACTATAATGGCATATACATTGCTTTCCAAAAACATTTGGATTATCAATATAAGTATCTTCATTTTTTTGCAATTCCAAGTGATCATTAGTGGTAATTAAAGAAAAAATACAGATTTTATATTAATTAATTGAAGATAAAATAGTAATATATTATATATAATTATTATAAATTCTTATTAACAAATATTAATATATTGTACATAATAATAATTAATTAATGATTTCGTTTTTAATCATTATTTATAAGCAAAATTATAGAAGTTATATGCAGGGTGACTTTGATGTCATGTTCATTTGTTCCCGTTCTTACTTTAAATGTTTGTTCTTTTTTATTGCATATTGTTCTTGTGTGATACTTGAGCTGTTTTATATATTTGGATTGATCTTTCCAATAATGCCATATGTAACAACAAATAAGGAAAATGATGCTTTTCAATTCTCTATGCAAGTATGCTTTAAATATGCACTATATTCAAAGCTAATCAAACTAATTCTACTACTTTATTGATAAATTACTTAATTATATCTTAATTAATCTAATATAGTATTTCAGGTATATATAATCATAATGCTTACATAATTGTGCAGATTAAGTTACAATATATTATGCATCAGTAGCATAATGAATTAGGCATGCTTAAATTCATGAAACTAATGAAATGAATAAATAACGATTATACTTACGAACAAATAAGATGTTCACAATATGGATTTGAAGTTCTGGTATTCCGTTCAGTATTTGTTTTGTGAGCAAATACTTGCACCCATTTCTTAATATCTTCCATATCTTTCAAATTACTTTTTATTGTAACAGTATTATCTAATGATTTCACTATCTCATTTTCAAATAATTCGGGAAGTTCATTGGTGCTGGTGGTAATTTTCAAAATAGAGGTTATAATGCAAATTAAAAAAAAAGGGAAAAACTACAAAAAAAAAAGGGTCAGTAAAACAAATTTCAGGCCTTGTGACATCATCATCATAGACGGAGTTGATGGTGATGGTCATTCGGTGGCGTAGCTAGAGTGGGGCAAGGGGAGACATCTGTCCCCGGGCGCCAAACTGATGCTACAAATTTTATAATGAAATGCTTTTCATTCCCAGAACACAGAAAGAGGCGCAAAATCTTTAGTTGCCCCCGGGCGCTAAAAACACTAGCTACGCCTCTGTGATCATTCCTTCAGTGGAACGGTGGTTGATACACCTGGGTCCCTAGGCTGACACCTTACCCTTAATCGAACATAGTTGAAAGTTTCGAAATATTTTAGAAAGTAACTTATTTGAGATACAGTAATTCAGTAATTTTTTTAATTTAAATTTTGAAGGGATTCGCGCACAATAAATTCAAGCCTCAAAGCTGTCTAACTGAATCTATATTATTAAGGTAATTTTGAATCAATAGGTCTGAAGTGGTGAACAAATACATACAATACACAAATACATACAAGATATAAATATACATAAATAAAAACAAAAAAGTACAGAATAACATGATAAAGTAATTACAGACATCAAACTTCCGTGATTACATTTGGACTAAGGATGGACATTGGCCTTTTTTTTATTAGTAACGTTCTTATCGTAGTTATAAATCCTGAGTTCAGAGTTACTTATAATACATAAAGGAATCTTAAACTGTTTGGCCAGGTGGTAGTAAAAACTTCTTAGTGGAATTATGCCTAGTTCCGCATAAACTGTGTAATTTCTAATCTAGTAGGGCGCGTTCGTAATTTGCCCGCAGAACAACATTTTGAGCAGTTTGCAGTTTTTTTACGTAGAGTTTTCTGAATAACAGTGTATATGTGGGGCTATGTGAGAGAATTCGTGAGAATCATACCAAGATAAGTGAGTTGCTTAGCCTAGGGCAGTAAGGTTCCGTAAAACTACAGGTTTCTCTTCTTAGTGAAAACTATGGCAATTGTTTTTTCAACGTTAACCTGAACTTTCTATTTCAGGAGCCAAGCCTCTAGTGCATGCCTATGATTTTGAAAATGCTCTATGACTGGGCTAGGAAATGCATCGCTGAGTCGCAAGGAGATGCTGAGAAATGCATCGCAAGGATCGCTGAGTCATCAACATACATGGCTAGTGTAGTGTTGAGTATGGTGGATATATTGTTCCCATCTGGATTGTCATTGGCCAAATTCAAGCCGTTTATCCTAGCAGTGCACATTTTGCTTATATGCGGATGGGCATTAAGACAAGTAAACAGAGTCTTGATTTGTGCAGCGTTTTCTAGGCTTCAACCGATTCAGTCGATTTTTTCTAAGATGCACATTCTTTTCTCGTAGGAAAGCACGTTTGTAAACCTCTCAGTTTCAACTGACTATACGAAACATACCTCACTTTAGATTTGCTTTCCCCCCTCACCTTTCTGCCCGAAACTTGATTTTCAGCAGAAGAATATTGCAGCCTAAACATCAGATATGGATCAGAGCTAAAGGATGGTTCTTCAGACTAAGCTCTAAGTGAAACCGTTCAAATGTATGTCTAAATTCAAATTCTCATTCATATTTTATTTGAATTCATTCAAATTTTACATAAAATTTCAAAACTTTCCTGCTACCTCGTATTTGTTAATACTTTTCGATGCTGCCAATCTCAGTACACCAGAATAACGTTACACAGAAAAGCATTGCTAATACTAACATTTTGGAATTTTAATTCTTTTGTTGAACTAAAGTTTGAGTATAAGTTCGCTTTGGTTCTCCCTTCACCAAATGCTAAATGTTGAACGAAAATCTTTTATTTCTTCTTGAATGGCAGTCGCGTTATATTTACTATTTTGCTTGTCATTTAAATCAACGTTTTCATAAAGCTGATAGGTATGCGGTGAACTTCCAAGATAGTGAAGGAATGAAACATTAAGAGCATTGCCAGTCTTTTTAATTTGTGTCAAGGTTTTTTCATGCAGTGTAAAGAAGAAGGAAAAAGTGTCAGTCACATAATCTACGAATTAAACAACCTAAGTACTGTATGTGTGCGACATATATGTTAAAAATCTGGTAGTTTGAACGAAGATGAGTTTTCACGTGTCAGTCAGTGTTCTTAAGAAATCTATAAACGTAAATAAATAAATACAATAATGATAATATATTTTTGTAGGAAGCCAACATGTATGTGATATGTATAACAAATGACTTCTACTAATATAGGAAATGCACATACACTTTAAAAAAGGAATATGTAAAATGTCTTGCAGTCTTTTATCTGTACGCAAACCTAGGATTTAGGCAGGCATGCTTGCTCATAAAGGAGAAAAACCTGATAAATTTGATCATTCAGTTGAAGAAAATTCTTCACAAACACAATTACATAGTCATACTGCAGGGAAGCCTTATGTGTGTGATGCATGTGACAAATCATTCAGCTCAAAGTATAGTTTGGCCAGACATATACATATCCATACAGGAGAAAACTTTCATGTGTGTGATATTTGTAATAAGTCATTTTCCCAAAAGATTGATTTAACAGCACATAAGCTTATCCATACAGGAAAGAAATCAAATGTATGCAATGTATGTAATAAGTCATTTTTACGAAAGTACGATTTAGTGACACATATACGTATTCACACTGGGGAAAAACCTTATATGTGCGATATATGTAGTAAGTCATTTATACGGAAGCAAGATTTAGTGGGACATATGCATTTTCATACAGGAAAGAGACCTAATGTATGTGATATATGTAACAAATCATTTGCACTGAAATCAGTTTTAGTGAAACATATGTATTTTCACTCAGGAGAAAGACCTCATGTGTGTGATATTTGTAAAAAATCATTTGCACTAAAGTGTAATTTGGGAGTGCATATGCGTATTCATACAGGAGAAAAACCTCATAAATGTGGTATTTGTAATAGCTTATTCACAAATAGAACTAGTTTAGTTGCTCATAAGCTTATTCACACAGGAGAAAAACCACATGTGTGTGATATGTGTAACAAGTCGTTCTCGCATAAGGCAGATTTACTGATTCATACGCGTATTCACACAGGAGAGAAACCTTATACATGTGATAAATGCGATAAATCATTTTCAGTAAAGTCTAACTTGTTGAGACATATGCGGACCCACATGAGAAAGAAATCTTGTGATTGATATATATAACAAGTTATTCAGTCGAAAGCTTTATTTAGAATTGTGTTCATGCAAGAAAGAAACCTAATTTATGTCATATATCTAACAAAGCATTTAATTAAAAATATGAGGTAGTGGTACATTTGTGCTTTCGGTCGAAAGAGAGTATGTGATTTATTTGGCAATTCATTTATACTAAAACAGTCTTTTGCATTACACTGGAGCATATATATGATATATGCAAAAAGCTAACTCAGAGATAAAAACATAGATTCACACAGAAGAGAAACCTTGTGTTTGCAATTAATCTAATAAATTATTTGTACGAAGGTTATTTTTTAAATAAGGTCTGTTTTTCAATAAGAAAAATACTATAAATAACATTAAAATATATTTCTTTTTTCATATCCTACATACTTTCATCTACTTTTCTACATAATTTCCATTTATGTTCACACATTTATCATACTGCTAAAGTTTTCGAATTCCAATATAAAAAAAAAAAGCTGCCTGCGAAGAAGCCAAATCCATGGCAGCAGTTTTCACTTTGTTATCATCGTTAAACCGTTGACTGCCGAGAACTGCTTTAAGGATATTCCAGTTGCTCCTGTTCAAATGACCGGATTAGACCTTGTGTTTTTGCAGAAATATGTGGCCTTGCATTGCAGTGGAGCAACATCATGCCGAAATTTACTCAAGCTCACACAGTATGCATCACAATTGTTGTGCCTTTCCACATAACAAAATCCCTTTCTTTCCTAAAAGACAGTTACCATGACCTTCCTGCTAAAATTTTCTGTTTGGCTTTAACTTTCATTGGCAACGATGTGTGTTGTCATTCCATTGACTGTTGTTTGGACTCAAAAGCCATGTATGATACCTAATGAAGCACACCCAATCAGATAGCAGTCTTGGAAGTCACCAACAACACAGATTTTGATAATTCAGTTCCTCTTAAACAATGGTGAACAAAACTGACCATGAAACCTGTGGAAAATCAATTCATAAGTTTAGAATTGTGAATCATCAATCCTCTCAAATTGTGTTGTATACATGACAAACAATATCTGTAGAAATCACAGAAGGTTGGCCAGGATGTGGCTCATCAGGCACATTAACCCAACCGTCCTTGACCATTCTCGCCCACTTTTGAACTTTGCTGCCACTCGTAGCTTTATCACCACAAACGTCCCAAACCTGGTGGTGAATTTTTGCTGCCACCAAATTTCTTGCAGTCAATAACTGAATTACAGATCATATCTCTCAGTCGGCAGGCAGCTCAGTTTTCTTAAACATTATAAATTTCTGCAGGTAAGCATACCAGCAGATGAAATGGCATCTAAATGCATGCAAAGCATACTGGGAGCAGATGCACATATGCACTGATGCAATTGTACATTAGTCTCGCTCTCATTCACAAAGAGACCTTATTTAAAACATAACTTATACAATAAAGAGTAGTTGGGTGACACTTAAGTATATATATACAGAAGAGCAAACTTAGTATGTGATATATATAATAAGTATTTAGTGAAACAGGTGCCTTAATATGAGAAAGAGCCTCATGAATGTAATGTGTGTACTAAGTCATTCACTGAAATCAGCATCTAGCCTCCTGAGACCCAGCATCCATTCTAATGGACATTTGTATTTTGCTTCTTATAAAAATAATTACTGTTTCAAGTCCTAAAATCCCACAGTCCATGATAGTGAACCGTGTAGTGCTGCCATCTATATAGCCAAACATCTATAAAGCGGTGGAATTTTTCTTAAATTATCATATGAAAATGGCCGCCAATAGAAGAAGGGCAGTCGAATGTAAGTGCATTATTTTAGACCATTCTAACTTTTGATACTAAAACAACTGATATTTGATTTTAAATGTTAAAATGATAAATTTAAGTTGTTTCTTCAGTTAAGTTTTAAGTTGTTTCTACATGAATAATATTGAGACAATAGCTATGTTTTCATCCATATCCATTCTCTAGAACAGTAGGTCTTAGTTAATTATATTCCTACTCGCTAATGTTTGGTATATGGCGGCGATTGTTTTTGAATGAGCAATAAATGCGCCAACATGGGTAACTCTGTATATCTGCCAACATGGCTGACTGTTTGTACGTTGCCTACATTGTGCAATTCGCTGAAGTTTTTTTTAAGTTTAAAAGGAACGCTGTGCACATGGCATTTTCTTGTAATTTATTTTCGTTATTTTAGCTTATTTTGTTCATTTGTGTACGTTGCCTACATTGTGCAATTCGCAAATGTTTTTTTTAAAGTTCAAACGGAACGGTGTGTACATGGTATCGTTTGTAATTTTAATGCCCTTTTAAAAAAAATTCCTTCTTTCTTCGATGCCATTTTGGTTACGTTTTCGTGGAGCATGTTGGGAAGGTTATGTGACGGCATAAAATGTGTAAGTATTACAATATAAAATGTAAATAATTAATTTAAACCTGACAAATATTTTAATGATCATAATGTTCGTTTTGCATATTATTTTATTATCTTTTTGTTTACTAATTTATGCTTTAGAATTCTATGTTTTGTTTACAATAGGTTTTTGCGGAGCGTGCCAGGAAGGTTGCAATTGCAAAGACGTTTTGCAGAAACGCGCCGAATTGGCAATTTTCAAAACATCGCCAAGCAATGGGCTAAAGCACATTTTCACCAAAATATTTTTTATTTTAAAATAACATCATAATATGCTCAAAAATTAAAATTTGATGGTTAAATTAGTTAGTAGGCTTTCCTGTGCTAATTAAACATTTATAAAAATAATTTTATAAGTGTATGTTTTTATAAAATTTATTGATAATAGGCCTAACATATCCAAATTAAATGCAGAACGTGCAGTTATGATTTCAGTAATTCAGGTACATTATATAATAAGTCAGCTTACATATTATATTCTTTTGTTACAATAAATTTCTGAATTAATTAATTTTATATTTTTAATAATAATCTTTTACTAGTAGTTGTATGAATTTCTAAAGTGTGTATGGAAACAAAACTTATTATTTTACTTCTGTTTTAACTTTTTATTTAATATTCGATTCGAAATAAAAACTTAAATTTTAAATACAAATTCTATATTAATAATTTAAAAATAATTTGTGGTTTTGAACATATTTGTACACTTTTGTTTTTGTTTTATTTGTATTAGAGATTTTTGGAAATTGACGGTATTTAGATGCTGAAAAAGATGCAGAAAAGATTTTGGAAGCCATAATGAATGGTGATGTGTCAGACATTGACATTAGTGATGAAGATGAGGAAAAGAAAGCCTTCAAGAGCATGATATTTTAATACCAAATGAAATATTAGATGAGAGCAGTTCGAGTGAGAATAATGAGCCTTCTAAGAGTGATACAAAAGAAACTTCTGAGCAAGAAGCACAGGCAAAAATTCAAGCAAGTAAGTGTCAATATTGGAAGAAAATTGAAAAGTAAATGTCATATTTATAGTTATAATTAATTTAGCATTTTTGTAGTAGTTAAATATTCTATTACATTATTTATTTTATTTTGCATATTGCAGATTCAATTGCCTTGAAGATATCACCTGGGATAGTAATGAATCAGCAGTTGATAGGCAGAACTGGACACCGCAGGACTATGTTTCTCTCTTTTGGGATGATAAGTTTTTAATGGAAATGTGCAAATACACGAAGATGAAGTTTCATAAAGAAACAGGTAATGTTTTAAATATTTGTTTAAATGACATGAAAGCATATTTAGGAGCAACACTGCTGATGTCATGCTTAGTTTATCCAAGAGTTCGCATGTATTGGCAGAAAACTACACGTGTTCCTGCTATTGCTAACGCGATAACTAAAAACAAATATTTTCAGATTAGAAATCATTTGAAAGTGCTTGATGATGCTCAAGTTACGGATGAACAAAAACAGAAAGATAAGCTCTGGAAAGTAAGACCAATTATGGATCGAGTTAGAAAAGGTTGCCTTACACTTCCTCGTAGTAAGAATCTTGCTGTAGATGAGCAGATGATACCATTTACAGGTGTCTGTGCTGTAAAACAATATGTACCAGGGAAGCCAAATCCAGAAGGACTAAAGAATTTCGTTTTGGCAGCACCAAGTGCTTTAGTGTTAGATTTTGAAGTCTACCAAGGAAAAAATACATTATTTTCATCTGAAAGGGTCAAGAGCTTTGACATTATTTTCATCTGAAAGGGCCAAGAGCTTCGGTGTTGGTGGTGCAGCTGTAATGAGGTTGATAGAGACAGTAGCTAGAGGAACACATCTTTTTTTTTTGACAGATATTTTACTTCTATTCCGTTAATAGATGATTTAAGAAAAAGAGATATTGTATGTACGGGCACTATCATGAAATCAAGAGTCCCAAATGCTGTTCATCTTACAAATGATAAGATAATGTCAAAAATGGAAAGAGGTTCCTTTGTCAGTCCGTCAGGATGATGAAATATGTGTTGTAAAATGGTATAATAAGAAATCTGTATTGTTATGCTCGTCCAAACTTGTTGTAGAACCACAAGATAGATGTAAACGTTGGTCAGAAAAGGACAGAAAATACATTGGAAGTTCCAAGACCAGTAATAATAAAAGAGTACAATGCCAACATGGGTGGAATTGGTCTGATTGATAGGATAATCAGCTACTATAGAATTAGGACACGCACAAAGAAATGGACAGTCAAACAATCCTTCATTTCTTTGATCAAATGTTGTGAATGCATGGATTTTAATGAGAGAGGATCAAAAATCTAATGTAGATGGTAAGTGCATGTAATTTTTAGACTTTAAAACCATAATTTCAGAACAACTGCTGAGCCATCTCAATTGACTGATTCTAGTGAGGAAGAAACAGACACTCGTAAACGTAAAAGACATAACTTGAGTATGGAGTCCACTTCTGATAGTAAAAGACAAAAAATCAAACATCTTCCAAAAATGATGGACATTAATAATTCTCTGAGATGCAAGAATAAAGGATGTACCAAAAAACTAAAGTAATGTGTATGAAATGTAATATGTATTTTTGTTGAACAGGGCAAAATAATTGTTTTGCGGAAGTACGTACATAGATTTTGTGAATAAATATTTGTTAAATAATCCAAGTTCATTTAAATTTATGGCTAGACTGCAGATTATGGGCCAGTTGCCAAATGAAGCGAAATTGTGCCAAATCTGGTAACCTCTTGGCGTCATGAAAATCGTTAGGATTTAAGGTTACAATGTATAGCATTTAAGTGGGCTTTTTGAATTTTCGTCATTTCACGGTACTTCTAGTAAATTGTGAGCAAAATGGCTGACGTCGAAAGAGTTGAACGTGTGGATTTTACTTATTTGATTCGGTTGCAAGATAAGGGCGAAAGATGTGCGATAGAATGGTGCATGAATTATGGTTTGATTGCAAATATGTACGAATGTCCTAAGTGTAAAAATGGTATGAAAATAATTGAAATGAAAGATGCGACAGATTTGTGTGAATGAAGGTGTGTGTCTGTTATATGTGGTTAAGCACATGTTTGAAATGAGCCATAGAGTCAGTGTTGAATGAGTGCGCCATTTTGAATTTCATCTCCATTGTATTGTTACATTTTAGTGTGGATATAAACAAATGCGAGTTTCTACTATTTATTATAAATAAAAATTTATTGTAAAAATATAAATTATGTAGTTAAAATTGTTATTTGTTTTTTTTTTACTATACTATTGCTCATGTTTCAGTAGAGTGAAATTTTGAATTTTATCATTTTTTTTAAAAGTTTTAGATTAAATATGAATCAATGCTTTCCGGTCATTTATTGCTCATTTACTGCTTATTACAATTTCTTAAATTTCATGCTAAAACGTTTTATGCTATTTTGCTACTGTCCTAAAAATGGTATATATTATGAAAAGTTTTAATATGATATTTAATATGATGCCATAAAATACATAGTTATACACTTTGAAATACTTTATCGCTGTTTTGCTTGCACTTCTGTTTTAGATATTTTTGCATGTTTACGTGATCAGTTTTTTGCATGTTTACAGGATTCATTCAAATTCGCAACCATCTAATATGGCGATATGATGAGTTAGTGAAAAAACGCATGAAAATAACCGATTTGGCGACTTTTCGAAAATGCGCCAAACTGGCCCATAATATGCAGTTTTACCAAATTTATGATGTGCATATAATAATATGTTCAAAAATTGTAATATTTTTCATAAACTATAAAATAAATTTCAGTTTTTAACACTTAAATAAAGCTACTTCTTGTATTTATGTTAATTGAAGTAAGTATTTATGTTGTCTCTTGTTCATTAGTAAAATGTATTTTTGCAAGATAAAGACCTAATGTCCATTATAATGGACACACTAAAATATATATATGTTTTTAATTTTCTTGAAAATTGATTATATGTGGTGTTTTGTAGTCCTAATAGAATGGTTAATCTCAAGTTTGGTAAAAATCGGTTAACAGACATAAGCTTGGGTCTCAAGAGGCTAGAGCAGCACAGTTTAGAAAAGTTTATTTGTGACATCAGGAATAAGTTCACTTACAAAGCATGAACTTTGTTGATACATTTGCATATTTATGCAAAAATTGCATCTATATAAGGTGTAAATACTCATTTAAAGAAAAGTGGTATAATGTTTCTGACCCAAACCTGCAAGGGGGTTATGAACTCATTTTTTTAATACCTAGGGAGCTATTTCTACAAAAATGTTATAAGCTTGTACCTATCCATGTTTCAGTATAAAGTTCTTTTGTATAATGTTTGTAAGATTGAATATAATGTGTGCATGAGAATTACATGATAATATCCATGAAACTTAAATCTCATGCTTGAATCATATAACATATTCTTAAAAAATATATCTTATTTACTCAAAAATAAGGCACTTCGACATTTCAGGATAAATATTAAAAAATAAAAATATAGGTGATCAGAGGCATAGCTGGAGTTTTCAGAGCCCAGGGACAACTAAAGATTTTGTTTTCCTTTCTGTGTTCCAAGAATGGAAAACACTTCATTCAAAAATTTCTAGCATCAATTTGGCACCCCCTGGGACAGATGTCCTCCCACCCTAGCTACAATACTGTAGGTAATTGTTTAATGACAGCAGATGCCACTGTGATCTATTTATTAGAATGAAAGGCAAGCTGTCTAATTAAATATAATATTTTACAGTGGTAAAGTGGAAAAAATTTAGGAAAAATGATATACTGCAATATTACATTTTCTGGCATGCCAATCATCATAATGATACATGCAGGCCTAAATTGAAATTGCTTAGACATGGCTGTTATAACTAGCTGTAGTTATATATAATAACTAGCTGTAGTTAGTTTATATATAATTAAATTACCTTGGGAATTATTTAGTATTTAAACAACATAATTGTTCTGTATATTATGACAAAGTCATTACTCGTGTTTTGTGATTTCATTTGTCATAATATCCATTTAAAAGGCCCAACCAAATTTTAAAACAAAAATATTACAAAAATGTTAAAAAAAAATCAGATTTTATGTGATGTTTCCCAAAGGGCTATTTTTTTCATTTACACATACATACGCATTTTGAGAGCATTTGGGCTGATGCCCCTTTTGGCTAAAAATATTCAAAAGCAGCATACCTTCAGAATTTCTGATAGTCTTGCATGCTAGAGATGTGTATTGCTGCTGATCACTTTGAATGTGTTGAGTTTCATAATCAAAAATTCACTAAGTTTAAAAAATATGAAATAGATAATAAAACAAATTCAAAATTAAAGATTTGGGCTTCCAGGTGCCCATATTCGGGTGGAAGACTGCATTATTGAAAATTTGGTGGCACTGGGTATCATTGTTTTTTCACAGTATGAGAAACATGCAGATTCTTTATTATTTAGTAGAATTTATCAGAATTTTATTTAGAAGAATTTATCAGAATTTTATTTAGAAGAATTTATCAGAATTCATACAGATTCTTCATTATTTAATTTCTATAAATATAATGCAGGGCGATAATATTTGGTAGTAACAGTTTGAAAAGTGATATAGCCATTTATATTGATTTGATGCAAAATGCCATTTCGAGACTAATACCCCTTCTGGGTTAATGTGCCTTTGGCTCAAAAGTCATTTTTTTTTCCTTTGAGTAAAACATGTCATAAGTGTATGTGCGATGTACAAAGAATGCACTTTTTGGATATGTTATTGAAAAGTACTTTTGTATATTTTTTAGAGAATTTTCACATGTATGATATGCATACCAAACTATATGTGATCACATATCAGAAATATTCAGTTTTACTGTATATTTTCATATGTTTACTTTGCTGAGTAAAATAATCTTTGTAAATTATTGTATTTAATTTATTCAAGAATGATTTTACACCATATGTATTTATGTACCATTTTCTTGATTCCAGTGTGTGATAATATAAACAACAAATAAGATTAAGTGAGATAATATAAACAGCATAAGACCAGTGATAATAAGGGATAATATAAATAACATGAGACCAGTGATAATATAAACAACAAAATGCTGTGCACCTGAGAATCATATTCAAAACTGTTCTCTGTCTCGAATACATTTGTAAATTGTATATATAATACTGCAGTATTTGTGTCTCTGTAGTTGAGAAATATAATTTTTTGACACTGGGTTCCTCAAGCATTTTTTTTTAATTTTATTTTCTAAGCAACTATTTAATTATGGATTTGATTTTTCTGATAAATGTAATTTATTTGCAATAGTGATTGATATTTGAGCCTTTACAATGGATTTTTGGAGGATTTTCATGAATATGTATACCTTGCACCAAAAAAAAGGGGGGGATAGTTTTATATCTTCTGCTCTACTGGACCGATTAGCAAAATTTCAGTTGTATTTACCATGTCTCGAAAATATGCAAAGGGCTGAGTTTTGTAAAAATCGCACGAGTAGTTTTTAAGAAAACAGCTCTCAAAATTTTACCTCCTCCATGTTAATTGAATTTGGTATATATTTATTAATATATCTATGTCTTTTATTAAACTTTTTTGATTCTTCCTTTCGTATTTCCAAAATTTACGTTCATTCCAAGTAAAATTCGGCCTTTTTTATGATTAATTTTAAAAATTTATTTTTTAAATAATTTTTATCATTTTTTAAAAGCATTTTAAATTATAACTTATAAAGTTTTTACCATCATCTAAAATTATATGTATTTCTAAGCGTATTTACAAAAAATTAGTTTTTTTATTCAAAATATATATTGGCACGTTTTGAAATTTGGCATATTTGTTATAAGCAATAATAATGCCAAATGTGGTGTACATACTTTCTTGAAATTATTTGACAGTATGAATGATGACCTTTTTTTTGGCTCCTGTACAATAAAAAAAAAGGAAAAGAAAATAGGTTGCTATAAATTAAGAAGTTCTCCATTCTTGGCACAAACTGAAAAAAAAATGTGCCAAGATGAAGTTCAAATTTCTCCATAAATTTCTCACCAAAAATTGAAAAATTTGGTATCTAGGCATAATTTGAATCATAGAATTGAAATATGAAAAAAAAATTGTTATGTCATTTCAGAAAAAGTTCGATTTTGTGTCAAAATACCTGTGTTAGAACAATGCTATATCTATATCCTGTCGCACTTTCAAGACATGGAAATTTTGACAATCAGTCCAGTAAAATGGGAGATATAGAACTTTTTTTTTTTTTTTGTTGTCTGTGTGCAAGGTGTACTATATTATTTTCAAAATCATTGTTGTATTTATTTGGGACCTCTAACTGCTCCATCTTAGAAAGAAAGGTCTCCTGCAGATCTCAAAACTGACAAAATCCCTTACTGAAAGATGTGCCTTTGTAACTCATTTTATAAATCAAAAGGAAATGTTTGCCTTACTATACTTCAAAGTCCTTAGTTCCTAAATATAAAATTTAGTAAATAAGTATCTTGAGCTTACTCATCTACACTGAAAGCTTATCATATCATGCATATAGAATATGCAGTAATTGTTACACAATAAACCTTTATGTTTTTATGAACAGCTTAAACATTGCAACTTTTAAAGGAAATCATTTTAAAGCAGGATTAGGTAAAATTAAAAACTGAATGAAAAATAAAAACGATTAAGAGAAAGCACAATAGGAGGGAAAATTGGTCAGTTTTAGATGTCATATGATTCAAATGGTATTATTATACTGTTACATTCCTTGGAATTTATGATTATGTGCCAATGTTTTTGGCTGTGTAACTGCTGAAAAATAGAATACCTGGTAGGTTTTAATTTATAAAATTAGAAGTGCTGAAAGATTTTCTATGGAATGCCATCAGGAAAGGTGAACAAAAATAAATAAATAAATTACTAAATAATTGCTAATTAAAATTAATCAGTATACAAAGAAGCAAATGAAAATGAATAAATTTTTTAAATTAAAAGTTTTAAGTAATGATAAATAATTAGATAATGTATTAAAATGCTAAAGTTTTCTTATTTGGTCTTCTTATTTCCTCGTACTGGATTTACACCTGGCATTACAGTTTCAAAGTATTAGCCACAGATAATTTAACATGATACAAAGAGCATTTATATTACACCTACAGTTGAAGTATTCATATTGCAAAAAGCTTGTGATACATATAATAAAATTCTAGCAGCAGCTACTCAAATTCAAATGACAATGATCGCAGCAATATTTTGAAAATTTAATGAGCAGCGAATGATTTTGTTCTATTTTAGAACTTAATTTGGAATAGAGAAATGGAAATTTTAATAGATTTGATAATATAATTTTTCATAAGTCTAAAGTAATGGAAAATTCATTTTAATAATTAGTACTTTCATACAAAGGAAGAACTATTGTACTGAAATTAGTATAGGAATAACATTGTTATATCTGCAATTAATATCCATAGTATTATGCTTAAATCTGAATTCAAGTTAGTTACTCTATTTTATGTGGCTGAGGCACTGGCTACAAACATTATTAAAAAAAGAGAGAGAGAGATCTATAGATCACTGTAAGATGTTGAAACTGAAAACTATTCTCATGTATCTTCAACAATAATTTTATAGCATGTGCGTGACATTTTAAGCTGCATTGAATATATCTTATCTGAACAGAATAAAATTGATTTTAAAATATGTAGAAAAAATAATAAAATGAATGGCAGTTATATAAATTTGCTAAAACTTCTGAACTTTCTAGCTGTAATGCTACTTTGTACATAGTTATGTAATTACTATGTGTACTAAATTTAAAATTTTAACTTGTTTTCTGTTTATCACATAAACATCTCTATTTCCTAAATTCAACTGTAGTAGATTCTTTTTTTTTTTTTTTTCAGTTTTATTTTGAAATAGAATCTTTTGAGTTACTGAAAGAATTCGAGGCATTATATTTGTTGTATATAACTGTGGTTTTAAAATTTTGGCTTTCTAAAAATATTCATGAAGATTTATTGACATACTTAATGCTATTAGCAATAAACTTTTACATTCGTTTATGATGATAATTGGAAAATCATAATGTGTTATTTTGATTGTGAAATTTTATATTCAATGAAAAAGATACAGTTCAACAATTCATTTGACAAGGGACATAAAATAAAATGAGGGATATTAAATATAAATCTCTGAATATTTAATTATAGTACAACTGAAAAATTAGATTTCTCAAAATCAGTCATAAAAATTTAAAAAAAGGAAAAAATTCTCTAGTTTCAACAAATACTGGCATTAAAAAATACATATCTTTTTTTTTTTTTTTTTCTTTTTCCCTCAAACGTAAAAAAATTTTCAAATTGCATAAATTTTAAACAACTGCCTTTGCAGTGCTTATAAGTAGGTTTTCCTTTGTGAAATATTTGAAGTGTCTTAATTATTTTCCTGCATTTGAAATATGAGCAAAACTGAATGTCATGAAAGCACATGCATTATCATTTCTGAAATCACAACTTTAGATAAGAAAAAGGGAGCCCATTTGGTAACATTATTGTAGGTAATATATTTTGGCTATGAGGTTCTTAAAACTAATTTGTTATGTGCATGTAAAATATTCTTATTATTTACTCTGTGGATTTCTTAAGAGAAGATTTAAACTTTTCTAGAATAAACATTTCAAAATATGCAAGTAGATCAAAAATCAAAGAAATTGAACATGAATACTATATTTGATATATATGTATACACAGTCCAGTCACATTAATGTGACCACCACGTACTTTCCATGTCAGAGTTAAATAACCAATCACAGAAGGCAGGTGGCAGCACAGTGCAGTTGAGCGTATATAAAGGGTGTGTGAGGGCTTCGGAAAACATTTCAATCGTTGGCGTAATGCAGAAACGAAGCGATTTATCCGACTTCCAAAAGGGCATGATCATTGGCTTTCGGGCCAAGGGTGGAAGCATTTCCGAAACGGCTGAGTTTGTGAACTGTTCGCGTGCCGCCGTGGTAAAAGTGTCCGTGCATGGCAAAATGGGACTGTCCAAAATCAGCGACGTGGCAAATGTGGTGCACCACGGGCCATAGATGACAGAGGCGAACGACGGTTGCGGAGATGCGTTCGGGCAGATAGACGGGCTACCGTTGAGCAACTGACCACCAAAATGAACCAAGGGGCTACCAAAAGTGTCTCCCAAAGTACTATTCAGCGAACATTGCTGCGTCTGGGCCTCCGAAGCAGACGCCTGGTTCGTGCACCTATGCTGACTGCTGTTCATCGACGGCGAAGGCTAGAATTTGCACGCCAGTACAGCAGCTGGACGTCCACTGAGTGGCGACAGGTTGCGTTTTCGGATGAATCGCGTTTTATGCTCCATCGGACAGATGGACGTTGGCGTATAAGGCGTGAAACCTCTGAAAGGAACCACCCTGCAACCATTGCCGGAACGGTCCAAGCTGGAGGCGGGAGCATTATGGTCTGGGGAATGTTTTCCTGGCATTCTCTAGGTTCACTGATCATTGTGGAAGGCACAATGGATCAATACAAGTACGCATCTGTCCTTGCGGACCATGTTCACCCCTACATGCGCATTGTTTTTCCTCAGGATGATGGCATCTTCCAGCAGGACAATGCGAGGTGCCATACAGCTGCCAGTGTACGTGCGTGGTTCGAAGAGCACCAGGATGAGTTTACCGTCCTCCCCTGGCCAGCAAACTCACCTGACTTAAACCCAATCGAGCATCTGTGGGACCATCTCGATCGAGTTGTTCGCGCCATGGATCCTCAACCGCGTAATTTAGCGCAGCTGGCCACGGCATTAGAGTCGGCATGGCTCAACATCCCAGAGAACACCTTCAGGGACCTATGTGACTCTCTTCCTGCACGTCTCGCAGCAGTCCGCTCTGCGAAAGGTGGTTATTCTGGCTTTTGACAGATGGTCACATTAATGTGACTGGACTGTGTATATACGTGTGTGTAAGATATAACAAAATAACGATAGCTGCTTTGAGAATAATTGGCGATGTCAAAATTAACTATTCCAAATTTGGTATTCTCCCTCTAAATACATCTGTTCTCAAAAATTCGAGACCTGTTTAACAATTTTTTTATATGCCATCTTTCTCTCTTCTATATCACAGATAATTATGAGTTTAAAAGTTCAAAAATTTTATCTTTTGTATATACATCTCTTGTTTAATATCTGATTCTAGTGCATGTATTAAATTACCTTTAAAAATCATTACCTCCCCTCTCATCATGCAATTATGGCAATGCAATAAAACAGCTAAATGGTAAATTAAAAATTTTGCAAAATTTTTTATTTTTACATATATTTTAACATAATTTATAGTTTATTAATGTGGCTATTAACAACTGGATTCTTCTGAATAAAAGAAATGTTTACAATCAAATTGGTACAATATGTAACTGTTTCTCAGAAATTAAGCTTTCAAAACAATACATCCATGAATATTTTTCTTTGTTTTAGAGTCATGGTATAAACTGTATATTAATTTTTTGCCAAAACATGTAGTGTTAAAAACGTTAACTAATAAATAGTATTAAAAGGAAAGGATAAGCTTTATACAGAGTTATACATAGTAATATAAATTATATTAATTTTAAAGCTAGGATACAATTATCTTGTCATACAATTTTTACATACAAAATACAATTTTTTTTTATTTATGCAAATAATTCTGTATTAATTGGCAATGTTCGTTGTAAGTTAAATTCATGATATGAAGCATTAATTTCAATGCGTTGACTAAGGTAAAGACATTGGGAAACTCAGGAGGAAATTGCACATAGACAGGTCTCCTTGTTTTGAAGTCAATAGGATTAAGCCTTAGCAATAATGCGTGCGATTTTGAAGCTCGAGGGCTATGAATGTGTTTTCTGCTTGTTGTAATATGCGGAGATTTTTTCCTTGTAATAAATCTCTAATAACAAAGAAAATATTGCTTTTTTTGGAACAGCTTGAGTATAGGACCCCATTGGCGATTTTTTGGCTCGGCGACCGAAAAATGTCGCCAAGGCATGGAAAAGCAGTTAAAATTGAAAACACAAGTTAGAAAGCACGCTTTAACCAGAAAAAATTTTAGAATATATGTTTAAACAGCGAATTCGAAGGTACATAAGTTAGTGGGGGGGATATTTTAAATAGTAATATTGAAAATACAAGTTTAGCCTTAGAAAAGCAGTTAAAATTGAAAATAGAAGTTACAATGCACATTTTAACAAGAAAAATTTTAAACACAAATTTAGAATATATATTTAAATAGTAAAACTGAAAATAAATAAATAAGTGGAGGCATATTTTTAGCAGTCATATGAAAAATACAAATTTTAAGCTGTAAAACTGAAAATAGGAGTTCAGAATACATGTTTAAATTAAAAACATGAAAATAGGAGTTAAGAATGCATGTTTAAATTAAAAAGAAAGAAAAGTTTGAAAATACACAAGTACATGGAGGCAGATTTCAAGCAGTAATATTGAAAATGCAAGTTTTAAGTTGTAAAACTGAAAACAGAAGTTCAGAATACATGCTTACATTAAAAATAAAGTAAAGAAATGCTAGAAATTTAGTAAAGTTTACAAAATCATGGTAAATTTACAAAGAAATTCTTTACTCTGCCCAGTTTATGTCCCTTACAATTTCTAGAAATTTGTTGAATACATCAGTATTTTGCTCCTTGCAAGACTTAGTGAAAATACAGACAGGGTTGCCGAAATGGAGTATACTAGAATTCGCTGGGTTACCAGAAAAATACAGTCCGAAAAGTGCGCCAAGCCAAAAAATCGCCAATGGGGTCCTATACTCAAGCTGTACCCTTTTTTTTTTCTCTCTTTTCTTTCCTCAGAAATATGGCATTTTCCCTAGCAATAGCGAATGTAAGAAAGTGTTATTACATGAAGTTGCAAAGGCTTTGCGCGTGGCGACATCTATGGGTTGATTCAGAAGTGCGGTGCGAGAGGCCGCTACTAAACCTGGGTCTGTTTTCTGCGAGTGGAATCCCACTCTTTCAAATTTGCGAGCGTTGAGTGGTTACGTAGACGTCGCAATATGCGATGCCGAGAATTCTACATCCTCCTTTCGTGAAACGGTGCTTGAGCACCAGGATGCCTAGCCTTTGCGCCAAACCCCTATTTAAAGTCACTTAAAGATTTCGAACTAGTGTTGAAAAAACTTAAAGAAATAAATAAAAAAGCAGGAAGAAATTTTAAAACGCAATTTTTATTATTATTATGGTTAATACATATCTAACAAACAAGCACGGAGAAGTAGAAAGCTGCTGAGCTGGTATAAAAATATGCATACTAGATAATACGAAATACTAGGTGCCCGTAAGAACATAATGCCTTGTTTATAATGCCACACCATAATAACAACATAATGCCACACCTTGTTTTTTTAACAAGAAATACGTTCAAAGGCAATACAGAAGAAAAAAACATACATGAAATGCAAAGCAGAAGGTAAATATAGCAGAAGGCGTACAGCTAATTTTCGGTGACAACAGCTGGATTTAGTATGACCATGGGCCGCTTTTTGTTTGCAAAATTTGTGAAATCATAACTGCAGATCTTAATTTCTGGATTATTAACTGTATTTTGTTTTTGGTGAAAATTTTTTGCCAGATGGTAATAATAGGTAAGTGGTTGGACAATTTTCAGCACTTCATGAATCCTATTATTTATTATATACTACAGTGCATTAGTAATTGTCTTAGAATAATATTTTGTGCAGTTTTGTGCAATAATTTTCTGTTAGATCTACAAGCTTAAGCCCAGACTGGACCGGCGTAACAAAGAATGGGACACAGAAGGGAAATAAGTAATTTATTATCAATAGATAGAACGCTATTTCGTGCAATTAGGGGGTAGAGTTTCGCTTTACGGGTACGAAACCATCCCGGGGCTTTTCTTCGACTTGAGAACATTTGTAAACAAAGACTTCCGATGACCGGATAGGAACGATGTTGCAAGCATATGGGTTTGCTGTGTATTTGGAAGGAAAGTAAAAAAATATGTGTTCTGTTGTTGAGTCACGAATGTTGTTTTTGCAGAACTGAAATTCCAGATGCTGTGCTAAAAGTTCTACTTTCTCTGTTTTGGTGTAGTGGATCCTGTTGGTGCCTTTAAGGGGCGGAATGTTGTGCAGCATCTCTTAAACTAGGTAACGCTCTCCATGGAGGAGTTATCGTCCATGAAGAGCGAATTTAGGTAATTAGATCAGCTATGTTATGCCTGAGCTATGGTGAAAGACCTGGCATTGTTGACCTGAGCATTGCTGAGATGACTTAAACGTCTTTCTGTCCTTGGAAATGTCTGGTTCGTTGAAACTCTCTTCTAGCAGTATTTCTCTTTTTGATGAGAGTTTACATTTCCTTGGCTCTTAAGTTTCGGGTTGCTGACTGCTTTAGCTGCATTTTTGTGAGCACAGATGATTGCGTCAGTAAATTCATTAATCAACTTTATTCTCCATATGTGTCGTTGACAGTGTGTATTGAATGCTGTTTAGAGCTTTGGCAAAGGCTTGCCAGTTTCCAAAAGGTTCATTTGTCTGGTACGATATAGTGTCTCATATCCAAGGTAATTTTAACCGGATTAGGGATTATGAGCTAATGAGAATTCATCCAGCATAGAAATTTCCATGGATCACTCTTTATTTCTGAGCAGGAAGAAATCAAGAATACATGTGGAACCAACACTATATCGTACTGGGGTTCTTGAAGCTGCTACGCGTAAAACAGAGGAGTTCACTTAAGTCATAAATTACCCGACCGTGACTGCTTTAGAGTTATAGCAATTCCATGCACGATACCTGTGCGTTTTAAGTCTCCACCTATGATGAGGTGATTGCCAAGTGTAAGTAATCTCAAATCGGCAGTAAGAAGTGTGGATTTGGAGGTATATAGCTGGAGACAAAAGTTTATGTCATAGAAGTGTTTGTAGTGAGTATAATAGCTGAGACCTCAGCAGCACAAAGCTGTGGAATTGTAACTGAATAGTAGGGAATGCAGCGCTTGATAAGAATTGCTGTGCCCCCTCCGCGTGAGGAGTTCGTCCCCCCCATAGAGAGTCTCTTGGATCTGTAGACATTGCAATTGGCAATGAATTTTGGGAAGGTTGGGCAAGCCTGTGTTCTTGTAGGAACAAAATATCAAGAGAATACTCATTTATAAAATCACGGAGATCATTAATTTTACCGCCATGAAATAACAATTAGAGAATCATATAAAGAACTACACAGTACTTGAAGAGCTAAAAATAATCTTCGAATGAATCGCTAGTAATTAGTTTTAACTGTTATTTGATAGCCGCCTCTTCTTGCACATTTACGCTTTTTACTTCCTTATACGAAGTAAAAAAGGAAGCATTGTAATCGCGAAAAATTTCTGGTACCATATTTCAACGAAAATATCTATATTGACCGCTATCGAATGCAATTTAACGATGTTTTTGAGTGACATCCGTTAGTAAGGACCGAATAAAAGACTCTTTGCCCCAAAAATAATTAAAAAAAACTGATTTAAAATGTATTCTGAAGAGATTTTTTCGTAGCATCTGTGCGTACGTACGTACGTATGTATGTATATATCTCGCATAACTCAAAAACGAGGAGCCTCAGAGCGTTGAAATTTTGTACATAGGCCTGCTATAGCATGTAGATGTGCACCTCGCATTTTGGTTGCAGTCGGCCTCACCAAAAATATATAAATTTATGTATATCTATATCTAGTTTGTTACTCCGCTCAGTGAGCTCAGTTTCTTTATTCTTATAAGTTTGTAAATTGTGCATTTTTTACTTTAAAAATGATTGAATTATGTTGTTCTTATCTTTCGGTTAAGAATTTTATGCCCTTAGTTAACTTGCATGCAATAATTTTGGAATTATCAATAATTTAAAAGTTTTTTAAATGCCGCTAAGCCTAATTTTTGGTTATGATATCGGCCATATTTGTTTACATTTGAAGCTTAGCAGAATAGTGGATTTGTTGCCAATCTAGAGACACTAAGCTTCGCAACAGCAAAGTAACGTCTTCTTTTAGTATTGCGAATTAAATTATGCTTGATTCATTCTGGAATTGTAATTTAAGTTATTAACTGGTTTTTGCTTACAAATTGTAATTTTAATTGCAAAAATTGTTTTTTTAATTGTTTTTAATGTTTTATGTTTTTCTATATCTTTCAATTGTTAATGAAAATATTTTGAATTTTTATGTATTTTTGCCTTATCGCGAAGTGAGAACTGAATTAATTAGTAGCGCATGCGCATTAGGTAAGCGGCGCTGAATCGTCTGTGAGAAACTGTTCCTTTTTTATTCGTTTAATTTCTTTTTTTTACATCATTTTAGATTTGTTATAGTATTTGAATAGAACTTGTGGTAATTCTTCAGATGCTATAATTTTTGCTCAATCTGACTTATAAAATGAATGAGATTTAACGCTGTTAAACCTAGATCGGAAGTATGGCTATGGTAAATAAATATAGTGAACTTTAAAGAGAGTATTTATTCTATTGTGGTTTATGCGCTATCGACAAAGTAGATTTAATTCAAAATTCGTTTACTGTTAATTCAATATGTTTATGTCAAATGAAGGAAAATTGCGTGTAATTTAATATTTCGTACAAGAGAGTCATGGTGTGTACGCATCAGATTTTTTTTATTGCAATCAAGGAGCGTGTAGCATTTTAAGCTGATAGGGAATCAGCTTAAAATAGTGATAGTGAATCTGATAGTGAATCAGTTTAAATTCTGGTGATTCTGGGCAACGCTTCAGTTGCCTTATCCATTATTCAGACTATAGTTTCAAGAATCTGGCCATACATTTAAAAAAATTACAAAAATTTAATTTTTCTCGTATCCGTCGTATCACTCACAACAATTATAATCAATAATTATGCCAAATTTTCAGAGCCCACAGTGTAGAAACTGATAGAATAAGAGGAAAAAAAAATCGCGCTGAAGATAACGTTATATATGTGGGAAAATGTGACTGATAAAAAGATTAGGGACTTCTGTGACGTATATGACTCTATTGCTATTCTGATTGGTTGACAAAAATATAAGAATTCCATGTATAAGTGTTTTCCAATAGATTCAAGGAATTGTTTTATTCTACTTATTTTAAAGTTGTTATATTCTACTTCTTCAACTTACGAATTTTTATATTCTACTTCTATTTCTTTACTTGTTAAGCACTTAAGTGCTTTGCCAAACGTTATGGTGAAAAAATATCGTAATGCTCAAAATTAAGAACGAGAATGCAGCAATCTCTTTTTCTCTTCCCATCAACTCAAGAAAGAGATCTGAGACTTTCAAATGACATTGTCATTAATTTTTCACAAAAAAATCTGTTGTAGATCTCGCATGACTTCCTTGTACTACCCATTAAATTATACACATTTTTTGCTGCACTTCATTTAAGCTTATTTCGTGAAATTATTCTAACTTCATTCTAACTAATATCCCTCAAGGCAAGTCAAAATGATATCAAAATATGCAAATTTTGAAACTTTATACCCCGGTCAATTTATGTCGTACGGGAGTCAAACTTCTTATAATTTTATTTTTTGATAACGTGTATGAAACTTTCTCAAACAAAAGTATGGGAACCGAGTGACCACATTTAAAGTTAAATTTTGCTATTTGTCGAAAATTAATTTTCTTAAAAATTTGACACTGCAAAAACATGAATATATTCGTCATTTACAACACTTCTGTCATTAGAAGTATATGACTACGACCAAAGATTGCGAAAAAAAAGGCTGGGTAAGAACTCTAAAGCTAGATAAGGGGGATGGGTATGTATGTATATATAATATTTTAATGCGCACTGCTTGAAAGCGATGTTATGATAGAAGAAACCGGTTCTATTAACATCTGGCAGTCGTAAAGGCTGAGTTTAGATGCATAAAGACGACGCTGACAAAACTGAATTTGAAGAATCACAGCATTTATTTTTCTGCAAATCAAATCTTTTTTTTTTTTTTTTTTTTTTTTAATTTTTTTTTTGTGTGTGTGTGTGTGTAGACAAGATATTTCTAGATCACAGTTAATTACAATAATTTTTATGTGCAAGGATTAAGAAATAATACTGCGTCATCTTAGATAAAGAACAAAGGAGGACTATTAAGCAGAGATGTTTTCTAGTGCAGGAGAATTTAAGAAAAGGTGACGTAATTTAATGCAGTATTTATACTAGGCAGGTGCATATGTAGAGGTAAGCTGCGATTGGTTAACTTTAGGTTTTAGTTCCCTCTGCAAGCAGCGTCATATGATTTTGGAAAGATCTCGAATTTGGGAGAAAAGATGAACTTAGGGAGAGAACATAAAATTTTGAGGTTACCAATTATTTCTTGGCGTAGCCATCGTATTTTGTTATATCTTACATATATGTATGTAATGATAAATGCAAGGAAAAGACGGAGCAACGTCGATGCGTAATAGCTTTACAGTATAGATCATAGATCCATGTTGAAGAGGAAGAATTCTGATTGCGTAGTAGGCTAATATGTTGACTTCGTAATATCTAAGAAACTTGGCCGTTCGGGCAGTTTTAATTCCATTTTTATTTTCCGGTTGACGTTGTGGCCACAATCACCTGGCACTCTAGTTATGCCTATTCAAGAACATTTACATTTTGGATATTATTGTAATAGGAAAAGAGCACAAAGAAATAGCGACCAAGCAGCGCAGACAGAGAAGCTGGAGTGCGTAGTTGTAGAATATGGAAGCACATGAAGAGAAATGTTTTGGTTTGAGTTAAAAGTTTTAGTTTCCAATTATTACGTCATCAGCGCTGAATCATCGCGATCAGAAAGTCTTGGATTCTTCCCCTCTATTTCAAGACCTACATTTTTCCCGTTAACATTTCCTTCCATATCCTGATGTTCTCACCCTTCTCCTTAATGACACTTTTATTTATTTATTTTTTATCTTTTTCGATCTCTCTCTGTTAGGTTGCGCAGGTTTGACGGCCTTCTAGACTTTAAGATTCCTCCTTTCGAAGACTGCCCATTAACTATTTTAAGCTTTCGCAGCTACGAAATCCAGAAGCGGCGTCATTTTATTATGGAGGCACCTCATAGGTGGCCACCGTTACCTCCTATGGAAGGACAGACAATTTATATCTGTACCTTCTCTAGGATTCGAACCCGGGCCTTTCGGTACGGCAGTCAAAATCATTAACCACTTTCAAATCTGGGCGGCACTATTTATCTTGTTTCTCATTATGTTTGTCTGTTCTGCTTTGCCTTCGACAGGCGTCATGCATAGGCATTACAGGGTAAAAACGATCTTAAACTGGATAAGATCTTCGTGATTGATGTAAGCAACGAAACCTGATAAAAACATCTGATAGGTTATTTTTTATTCCTGCTGAAAATAAATACCGTTGCATTAA
>KK114272.1:56307-79541 GCA_000611955.2 Stegodyphus mimosarum
CTGCTGAATATAAATACCGTTGCATTAAAACGCATTGCTTGATAATTAATATTTAAGAATTAAACATGGGAATAAGCAAGAAACAATCAACGTTCATGGCGACACTAAATTCATGAACCCAGCGATTAATATCTTCTAAATGCTTAAGTTTGCTTTTTGCATGAATAATATTTGTTTATAATTTTACTATCTGGTTATTATAAGAATCAGGATGGTTATCTATGGAAAGTTGCATATAACATATTTTTCATTTAACGTATTACTCGCATAAAACAAATCGAAGAAAATGCCATGTGTAAACACCACCTGTATAGAAGGTAAAGCAATGGAAATTCTGCACTACTGTAAAGTGCGTTGTGATTAATCTCGAGTACGGATTTTTCCTTTCGTTCGCCGCGCGGTGTGATTTGCTTAAATGTCTCTGATGCATTCTTTGTTCTTCAGTTATTTAAACGGCATACACAGAGCTTAAATTGCGCCGGAGTACATCGGAGTCAGACTCAGATACTTCTCAGTTTTAGAGATTAATCATAATTTCAGCTGGAGCGCACCGTAGCCCGAAATGAAAGGGCATAATTCGATATTCCTTAAAAATCGATTCTAACTTCCGAAAGCAGGCCTTTCTATTCCTCGGACACAAAACTTGAGCTGAGGTTGAGATTTTTAACGAAAAAAAAGCCCCCACCCACAAGTCAAGGGGTTATTCTCCAGGAAGTGCAATGAATTTATGACAGCGGGTAAATCTTTCCTTCCCGAAAGCATAAAAAGTGTGATCAACCTGCTTGTGCAACGCTAGTAACTTCTTATCGCAGAGTTCCCGTAGACTTTTTGATCGGTGTAACCAAACACGAGGGGAACATTACTGTCACTTGTATAGAGGAGCCATAGTGTTTTTTCTCACATTGTTATCGAATCGTAGTCAGGGAAAATTTCCGCTTAAAGGTTAGAATTATATCGACAGGGCATCGCGATCAGAAAGTCTTGGATTCTTCCGCTCTATTTTAAGAGCTACACTTTTCCGTTAACATTTCCTTCCATATCCCGATGTTCTTACCATTCTCCTTAATGACTTTTTTTTTTTTTAATCTTTTTGGCATTTGGGTGCTGAAAAAAAGAATGTTTTTTGTATATGTTAACTCTCGAAATAGTACATTGTATGTATAATGAGGGCTTAAATTCTAACGAAAGTCAGCTGAACTACTTCTTATCTTGTGAGTGAAATTGTAATTGCAGCCGGAGCTGCAAATAAGACGAGGTCCGATAATTTATTTTTTTATTTAACTATTTATAATTATTTTAAATTTATTTACCTCTTGACATTTCTTTAAATTTAAATTTAATTATTTTAATTTTTAATTATTTCCTTCCTCCTTGAAAGTCTTCCACGGGGCTCCGGCCATTCTAATTTTAGAAGATAAGCCCTGGGCGTACAAATACTTTTTTAAAGCATTTTACAGATTTTTTTCGGCAGAATTTTAATATTTTATCAGCTCCAAAGCTTTGTTATCAAATTTACTGCTCATAAAATTTATGACAACTACTCTTTCGCACGTTGATTGCACACGGTAAAAAGATCGGATTATAGCATATTTAGATTTGATTGAAAAGGCAGATAGTGATGCCATCTTTGTTATTTCTGAAGTCAATTATGTTATCTCTTTTCTAAAATATACAGCATAAAATGAAATTGGTCATATGAAGGAGCATGAAACAAGTTTGTACATTTTGCGAACTCAGAATATTTTCGTTAACTTAATATAATCCGAACATTATCGACATAAATTAGTGGTGCCATCTAACGGAAGGAATCTTTAAAAGTGTTGGTTGAAAGATTAGTTTTGCACATTGGTAATTCTCTATCTAAATGTCTTTCAAGCAAAACTTAAAATTTTGATTGAAACTAAGCAGTTGTTAGCAGTAAGTGGTAAGAAAATTCATTAAAGCAAGGGCATTATAATAAAACTTTCTTTAATTATTTTTTTACGTATTTAGGTAAGCTGAAAAATATTTTAAGGTAGACATTTTCACTCCTATATAAAACTAAAAAGCTGAGTAGAATTTTCTCCATTAAAGTACTTTATGTTGCGGACTTGGAAGAGACAGTATAATCTTCTTGTGCTGTGTTAATTTGCATAACTTATCAATAAAATATAAAATGAATATAGAAGTTTTTTTTTTTTTTGTGTGTGTGTGTGTGTATATACAAAGTTTAAAGTAATTAAAACACCTTTTCAGAGTTTTTGTGACTCATTGAAATTAATGTCTATAATTTGTTTTAATTTAATTTATGTTAATGTTGTGGAAAAGTGAAAATTCATAAAACATCCTCTTGCAAAAAAAGTCTAGATGTATAGTTGGTTTTCATAAAAATGTTTTCAAATTTTCTTTTGAGGTAATGTCATAAGAAATAAAATTACAAATTATAATAAAAGTGGTGTTTTCTTAAAATTTTTGTATGATATGAAAATCAAGTGAGTGTTTTTTTCAGCATGTGCTTGAAATTTGATTAAAAACTTCTAGTTAGGAAACCGAAAAATTTATCAAAAAAAAAAAAAAACAGCGTCGGATTAATTCTGCGGCGAGACCCGGACAAAATTTAGATTGGAGCTCTGTTTATATTAATTTCTCCTAAGGAAATCTTTAGTAATGTCACTTAAATTTTTTATCTATAGTAAAGAATACAAGCACTAATTAAATAATAATTGTATAATAAAAGAGTTTCTGGTGTAAAAGAATAACGTCATTATAATTATTCATCAGCCTTTACAAATTTTAATTTTTCTCTCTGAGATTTTCAGTTTAGAAAATTAATCAAAAATGCCTTCACAGTCTAGCCTTTTGAATTTTTTTTTTAATAGTAAACACTGCTAAAGTTCTTACCGCAGTATTATTATTATTATCATTATTATTAAAGGGAAAGGTAGTAACGAAATGCTTTACAACAGCGATTTTCAACCGGTGGTACCCGCGCCACTGGCTATGTGCAAGAGAAAAACTGGCGGTACGCAAAGAAACAAAGTAATTTCTCAGTATTTCAACATCCTGTCAATTTTTTTCTCTAAGAGTCGTAAATTTACGCGATCTGAGTTTTGTTCAAGGGCAATAGCCGCTCATAGACTTTGGCAAAGTAATACGTTTTTACTTTCACAAATATTCTTTTAGCCATAGACATAACAAAATTTGTCAGAAATGATGGTTTTAAAAGGAGTAATAGAAATGGATGTTATATTTCATATGAAATAAAAACAAGTTCCTATAAAAATGTCATTAATCTCATTAATTCCTTTAGAGTCGATCGATTTATTAGCATGTCTACACTTTATGTTATCACCATTTCCGGGCTCATATTGCTCTATTTCCAATTAGAGTAATTTTTTTACGTCGGTTGGCTGTCTCTAACAGCAGGTATTTTGTCTTCTTGTTGCTTTGTAGTCTTTACTTTTCAACACGATTTGAGAACATCGTCGTTTGTTTTTGAGGAACTCGTAATATATTGTAAATTTAAATATTTGTGAAAAATGAATAAAACGAACCTAGATTTTCAAAATCGAAAAATGGCTAGTATTGGCTTAGGAAAAGTTTTGATTCACAGGTGATGGATCCATAACAATTTTCAAGCGCTAAGAATATTCAAAAGAAAATAAAAATTGTTTATAGGAAATATAATGAAAGTTATTTATCATTTGTGTTTACTCGAAATGATGATGAAATGGACCTTCAACCTCAATGTGTTGTTTACGGCGAATTATCATTTGATCAAAGTATAAAACCATCGCTTCTTAAAAGCTGCCTTGAATCTAAGCATGTCAATCTAAAGGATAAATCTGAAGAATGTTTTAAGAGGAATTACCGGAGTTTAAAAATAGTAAACAAGTAATGAAATATTTTTCTTTCTTAAAGGAAAAAAGCTTTGGAAGCTAGTTACCTAGTAAAGTATAGAAATGCCAAGACTGGGCAGGCTCACTCTATTGGAAAAAAAACCTTATTTTACCAGCAGCTAAAGATATCTTTTTAACATTATTCAACCAAAAAAGCGCTATTAATAATATTCCGTTATCAAATGATACAGTATGTCGACGAATTCATGAAATGGCATATTCTACAATAGCGACACTTCTTAAATAAATAAAGCATAGGGAGTATTTCACATTGCAGTTGGATGAAAGTACTGATATGACGAACTTTGTTCAACTATTAGTTTACATAGTTTCAAAGAAGATAAACGAATTCCTGAAGAGATTTTATTTTGTTGATTGCATAATGATCGAGCAACTTCAAATGAAATTTTTAAAGTAATTGAGAATTTTATGTCCGAGAATGATATTCCTTGGTGTGAAATGCACAGCTCTCCAAAGCACGTGAAATAAGATATAAGGGAAGGAACGTGCAGAATGGGTAATATTCGTGTCGTTATTTCTGCCAGACGAATTATCAAAGAAAGTTGGGTTTTGTCTCGGAGGATACGTGTAATAAAAGAGAATGCCAGGCCGCCGTCAAAGAAGGCACTTCCAGCAGATAGACGATTTGCGAGGGGTATGGTGATCGGGCTGAGAAGGGCGGGTTGGTCCTTACGTCAAATAGCAGCTGATACCCACATGGATGCGAGCACGGCGCATCGGCTATGGCGAACATGGTTGGAGCAAGGGAATGTGGGAAGAAGAAGGGGTGCAGGTGCAGCCAGAGTGACGTCAGCACGCGTGGATCGACGTATCCGCCGACAACCTGTGGCGGTCCCGCAAGTCGCTTGTACCGCGATTCTGCAGCACGTGCAAGATACCCTAGATGATCCCGTGTCGACGAGAACCATTTCCCGTCGATTGGCTGAACGTGGCCTGCGCTCACGGCGTCCGTTAAGAAGACTGCCCTTGACCCCACAGAATAGACGCCAACGTTTAGAATGGTGCCGGACTGGAGCTATGTGGATGGCAGAATGGCAAACGTCGTGTTCTCAGATGAGTCACGCTTCTGTTTATCCAGTGACAGTCGCCGCATACGTGTGTGGCGTCGATGTGGAGATAGATCTAATCCGGCAGTAACTGTGGAACGCCCCATCGCGCGACAGCGGGGCATAATGGTTTGGGGCGCTATTGCCTACGATTCCAGGTCACCTCCAGTTCGTATTCAGGGAACTATGACGGCCCAACGATACTTGGATAATGTACTGCGGCCGGTGGCAATCCCCTACCTTCAAGGGCTGCCTAAAAAAAAAAACAGTGCTCGTCTGCCAACATGCTCTGCAAGGTATGCAGATGCTTCCCTGGCCACCGTACTCTCCTGACCTGTCACCAATCGAACATGTGTGGGATGTGATTAGAAGCCGTTTGCAGACTCTGCCCCTTCCTTGTTCAGAAGACAAACTGTGGCAAATGGTTGAAAGAGAATGGAGAGCCATCCCTCAGGACACCATCCGCACACTTACTGATTCTATGCCTAGACGTGCATCGCTGTTCGCGGTGGTCCTACGTCCCGACATCGTTCTCGCTCTGTATTCTGACTATCATTTTGAAATAAAGATCACTTATTGTTGCTTGCTGTCTCTGTCTTTTTTCCAAATTTCATCACTTTCTGACCACTCCTTCTTGGTGTTGCATTTTCAATGTCGAGCAGTGTATTATCAAGATCAAACATATCGTAGCTCAGTATATAAAACCATTAGGTATTTTTGGAGCAGGAGTATTGAAAAATGAGCAAAGCCTTCGCCGGGAATCGAATCACGGACCTCTCGATTACGCGTCGAGCGTGCTGACCACTACACCACGAAGACATACGACGGAGGCGGTAGAAATACCTCATAAGTGATTGTATGAGCCTTGTCGGCACATTCAGAATTTCGGTGTCTCGGAAACGAGCATTAGTTCTTCTTTTAAATTTTCTACACGGCTTAATTAACTTTAAGCTTTAATTGACAAAATATCTTTTGAGTAAGTTTTCCTTTTGAGTCCTTCGTTTTTGGTTTTGTTTCCTTGTGTTCCTGCGTTTCACTTTTTTTCACTGCATTTTTTGCAGAAAAATTATGTGTTTAAAAAATGTATTATTGAGTTTTAAAATATATTATACGATTTTTTAGTATTTTTACCCTATATTTATTTTTTTATGATTTCTTCCTTACCACATGAGATATAGCCTTATATCAATAAATAATTAATCTTACAATATTAATAATTTTTGGTAATCCACGGGATCTTCATTATGCCGATCAACTGCCATGCCTATTCGGTTATCGACCTCTAATCGATCCCTTGATTATCACTGACCCCTGACCCCTTTGAAATGTCATCGATAACCAGGACTTCAATACCTACCACATTGCAAATTCCTCGCTTAGACTACGGCTGAAAACAGGACACATAGAATTGTAAAATTCTTAATCAATATCAATTAGCTGAAGACAAACACATTCCCATGGAAACACACTGTAATCATTGATGCCACTTTGAGTTGTCTAGATGAATATAATAAAATAAAACCGATATGCTTTTGCAAAAATGGAGAAAATCTATAAAATTTATTCCAAAGAATATGTCATTTGAATTTAAATGATCCCCCCCCCCAAAAAAAACGTTTCGGAAGAGGATTTATGATTCTTTTTCGTTTCTTGAGCGACGAGAAATTAAAGTTAATAAAAGACGAAAAAACTTGCAGTATAGGCCTTGCAATTTCAAATTAAATCAGTTATATTAAAGAGGAGATTAAAGGACTTATTTATTGATAGATCCGTCAGATGTATCCACAATTGCTGATAGAACAATTGTCATGATTAAATTACTAGTCATACATATAAATTTACAACTGAATTTCTTTAAAAGGTATTTAATTGTGTGATAGGTATTGAATATACATATTTTGCTCATGTCATTTCCAAATCCCCTGATATTATACCAATGGACTATTGAACCCCTATATTGCGATCAATAATGCTTTTATGCAGAAGTAAGGAAAAGATAAATTACGGAAAATAACGCAGGTGTAAAGAGAAATGCGTTTGCTAACAGAAGAAATCTGCAACTATTTTAGAAATCAAATGTAGACTAATAATTCAACGAAAGAATTATCATAAATATTATTTGTCTACAAAAATACTTATAGAAAATCGCAAATATCCTTTACATTTAATACTATATTAAGAACAATTAAACTTATATTTAAATATATATCCAATTAATAAATGTGATTATTACAAAATACAAAATATTTATTTGTAGATATAGGGAAAACTCGATCATCAATTATTCATCTAACCTCTTATATCTATTATTTGTTATTCTTCTAAACTTTGATCTGTTATTAGTCCAAAGGGATTTAGTCCCGAAGGACTATTACTTTCGTTTTGCGATTTTGCGTTGAATCACTCTGAATGCCCGTTTCACTTTTCAAATTGTTGCCACTAAATGTTATCGCTCTGCATTAAATTTTAAAAAATGAAAAATCTGCATAAATGTATGCATGTTTCTCGCATTGTGATAAAACCTAGAGCCATCGAATTTTGAATGACGTAATCCTACTGCGAATATGGGCATCTGGAAGCCCTAATTTTGAATTTGAAATTTGCTTTATTATCGATTTTATGTTTTGTAACATTTCAACGAATTTCTGATTAACAAACTAAATGATTTCAAAGCGAGCAATGGCAACACTGTACGGAAAAAAAAAAACATTTTTATCTCCAGCGCACAAGACTTACGGAAATTCTAAAGATATGTTCATTTTAAAATGATTTTGCGATATTGATTTTGAACTGAATTTTATGGTTTGAGTACGTAGTACATGATATTTAATAAAAAAAGGTAGCACACGAAACGTTAAAAAAATGCGCCTTTGGACGTAATTTAAAATCTGAAATCTTTCAGATTTTTATATTATAATCGTTGGTGGTATGTTTTGAGCCATAAATCATATCTGGCGTTATTATTGTCAATTATTCTAAAAACCTCTAACAGTCGTAAAGCGAAATATCATTGTATCTGAAGTAACTACAAAGTCTTGAGGAGGTTTAAATAACCATTATATTTAAACATAATTTAGAACCTAACACACTCTTTTGTACTGAAGTATCAGGCCCAGCTCATTGTGATGCAACTAAATAAACTACTCAAATTTAAGTCAAACGTAGAACAATATTCAAAGACTATAAAATTAAATATTCCTATAAGCTGGCTCAGTAATTCTGCGGGGATTCAAAACCAAACTGTCAGAGAAAGAACCACAGTTGAATAATTACAACTATCAGAGATGGCACGAAACTAATACGTAGCTTGCACACGAATCTAGAAACACGCTCTCAAAATTCAAAACCTTCTACTAAATACAGGCTACCTGATTGGCGTTCTGGTGAATAAATGGAAAGGAAAAGTTACAGTAAAACCCGAAATAATAAAACTGGTTAATTTAAAATAATAAAGCTTGCGCTTTAATTTCTGTTACCACCAGAAAAAAACAAAAAGAAAGAAAGAAAGAAAAAAAAGCAACTAAGTAAAATATTTAAAATATACTTCTGTGTAATAAAACACGTTTATTTTATCATTCCGTTTAGAATAAAAGGCTAAAATACTGCGTTAAAGGATACACAAGTGTATCAGGGTCGTAACCAGCCCTGAATTTTTTTTTGGGGGGGAGGGACATTTATTAAAATGGAATTTCTCCGAAATAAGTTAATTTCTTACGTAGTAGAATATCTGAATCAAATTTCAAACCTTTGCAAAAAATCAAAATTCATTTTTAATTTTAAAATTAAAACTAATTTACTAAATTAAAATTAAATAAAATTAATTAATTATTTTAAATTTTATCTTTTAAAGCTTTGAGATACATACATCTACATTCATTTAATTTGCATGTAGCATTCTGAAGTCAGAATAAGAAGTTATAAACATTGCACATTTCATGATTTTACTACTATTAACACGCAAAAATATCGTTAAATTGCATTCCATGTCCGTCAAAATGTATATTTTTGTTGAAATATGATATCCGAAATTTTTCGCGATAACAGCACTTTCTTTTGACTTCGTGCAAAAAATTAAAAATAGATTAGAAAAGGGAGATGAGTAACTGTATGTGGTTACCTGTATTAAAACTTTTTAATTATTTATCAAATTATAAAATTCTATTAACTTCTATAAGTAACATTTATTATTTTTTCAAATTTTAAAATTTCAACTATTCTTCATTCCTTCTTGGGCTCACAAATCATAATGTGAATATGCATTTAAAACTCGTAAAGCCTGAAAAACGCATGCCGGCAGTGTTATCGTCATGCGGTGATTTACAGGTGCTTTATTTTTCGATGGCGATGCGAAACTTCGCATTTTAATGCGAAGTTTTTGAATCGCTGTATCTTTGACGACGATGTTTTATACTACGATGTTTTAGAACTGCAATGTTTTCTGTTCTCCTACGATGTTTTGTGCAAGGACGTTTCCGCTTGCTTTGTTTTTCCAGCAACGTCTTTGTCCACGATATTTTCGCTTGTAACAAAAAGAGATAGGATCCTATTTTTTTTATACGCGTAGAAAATTTCTTTAAAATGAAGGCCACTCTAGGGTAGAATTCTGGATAGTTTCAAAGCTGATGTGTTTCAGCGTAATTGTTATTTCTACTGCAACTTAGGACCCAAGACTTGCAAAATTTTACTTTGATAGAATGTTGCAATACCATGTAAAATACAAATTTTGTGTGAACATTTTTCCAAACTGTCAGGGGCATTAAAAATTTTTACCTAAATTTAATTTACGCACATGAGTTATAGTTACAAATTAAGGCACTGGTAGCTCTCCTTGATTATAACCTTCTTTGTGAGAGAATACTATATGTGTCTTTTACAACAAGAAACCACATACCACAACTACTATGAACCTAAATGTCATGCTTCAATGTAAGCAAACGAACATTTCCCTGATTTTATTACAATTACATTAAAACAAAATGCTGAAATTTTTCCTCACAGGTATTCGTATAATAGCGCAATATCACATAGTAGTTATATTTTAAACTACTAAAACGTTTAATAGAACATAATTCAAAGCGCAGAGAAATCTAATCCGATCTCACCGTGAATTCGCTACAGTCAACAACAACAAAATAAGTAAACAGCTGAATTGGGATGTTTTTCTCCGGCTTTTTAAAGCCTTTTAGTCATGCACGAGAGCATTCTGGTAATTTTTATTTTCTCGAGGTTTCTGGAAAGCAAAACAGTACAATTACGAGATATCTATTTATTAAATGCTAAATGCACGCGCTCTTGTATTTTTACTTTTCCGGTGCAGCTTTCTCTTAAAATTTGTCACTCGCTGCATCGTACGTGAAAATAAAACAATTTTCATTACAATTCTACTAAATATAGCAAATTAAATACAAAAAATCCGTAACAAAATGTCTTTATTGCAAATTAAGTTTCGGTGTAAAGTGCTGAAATGAAACACACGTAACCCTAAGTAAGTTTTAAACTTATAACTTGCTCCTGTAAGATCTCTTAAGCAATGTAAACGAGGGGGGGAATCTTATGTTAGTAGATATTTTTTTTAAAAAATCTGCGACGTAAATAGAGATGCTTTAATAAATTTTTAATGCTTCAGAAAATTATTCTAAAAATAACAAATAAAATAAAAACCAATTTCGATCATTCTCATCTTCGTACGGCTTTAATCAGCAGAAATATTAATTAAAATCTATGAAAACGGTAATTTTCGCATTCATTTTTCCGAGTGGCAACAATCTCGCACCCTGGAGATAAAAATCTGCTTTATTTCGAAAAGTGTTGCCACTGCTTGCTTTCAAATTGTAGACTTTGTTGATAAAAAAAAGTGTAAGTTTTACAAAATATGAAATACAAATAGCATTTTGACGTTGATGAAAGCATGCGATGGCATGTGATATCATTGTAAGTCGAAAATGTTTCGTTAATGTCAGCATTTTAAATAAATAGCTGTTGTTGACAACTTTTTTTTTTCGGATCAGAATAATTAACACGGTATGTTATTAGCACGTTAATTCTGTTATTGATATTGAGAAAAAGTTGTTATTAGTTCAAAGGGGCTTTGTCTCTAAGGGACTATAGTTTTTTTTTTTTTTTTTTCAGATTTTGCGTCGAATCGCTCTCCGTTTCATTTTTCAAATTGTTGCCACCAAATATTATCGCACTGTATTATATTTGAAGAAATTAAATAATGAAGAATCTGCATAAATGTGTGTATGTTTCTCGCATTGTGATAAAACAACGGTACCTAGAGCCATCCAATTTTGAATGACATAATCCTACTGCGAATATGCGCATCTGGAAGCCGAAATTTGAAATTTGGAATCTGTTTTATAATCGATTTCATATTTTGTAAAACTTTAACGAATTTTTGATTAACGAACTCAAGGATTTCAAATCGAGCAATGGCAACGTTGTCCAGAAAAAACATTTTTATCTCCAGCGCGTTAGACTGTGTATTGGAAATTCTAGAGATATGCTCAATTTAAAATTATTTTGCGATATTGATCTTGAACTGAATTTTATGGTTTAAGTGCGAAGAACATGATATTTAATAAATAAAGGTAACACACAAAATGTTTAAAATACGCCCCTTTGGATATAATTTAAAATCTGAAACCTTCCAGTTTTTCTTTTTTATTACCTTAAATTTAAACCATGACGTTATACGTACTAACCTAAGTCTGTAAGTGTCAAAAGTCTTTGTTTCCTGCTTTGGTAACAAAAAAAGTTATTTACGAATCGGATGTTGCTTGGAAAGAATGAACTCGTTTTATTTATACTGAAATAATTTTATGCATTTTCTTAAGTGTACACAAAACATGTAAGTTTTATTTTGGCCGCAGCTCACTCATCTGGCGCGTTTGCCCGTTATTCAAAACATTTGATCAAAAGAAAGTACACAGAAAGACAAATATATATATATATATAAAATGGAAATCTGAAAGCTTTCAGATTTTACATTACACTCAAAGGGGCTTTTTTTTTAACGTATTATGTGTTACCTTTATTTATTAAATATCATGTTCGTCGCACTTTAACCATAAAATTCTGTTCAATAGCAATATCACAAAATAATTTTAAAATGAGCATACCTTTAGAATTTCCGATATACAGTCTCGTGCGCTGGAGATAAAAAGTTCTTTTTTTTTCTCCCGTAGAGTGTTGCCATTGCTCACTTTTAAATCGTTGAGTTTGTTGATAAAAAATTTCTTTGAAGTTTTACAAAATATGAAATAGATAATAAAACAAATTCCAAATTTGGGCTTCCAGATGCCCATATTCGGGTGGAAACTTTAGATATTCAAAATTTCATGGCGCTAGGTACCGTTGTTTTATCACAATGCAAGAAACATACATACATTTATGCAGATTCTTCATTATTTGATTTCTTTAAATATAATACAGGAATTTAATATTCGGTGGCAACAATTTGAAAAGTGAACCGATATTTATAGTGAACCAAAGCAAAATGCCAAAGCGAAATTAATAGTCCTTCTGGGGGAATTGTCCCTCTGGACAAAAAAAAAGAGAGAAAAAAAAACAAAAAAACATTCATGATGCTAAAGTAATTGAAACGTAACATTGTTTGTTTAATTAAAAAGTAGCTTTTTATACGATATACTGTAGAGACATTCGGTTATTTGAAAGTAGGAGGTATTGAAAAATGAGCAACGCCTTCAACGGGACTCGAACCACGGACCTCCGGTATACGCGTCAAGTGTCCTGACGACTACACCACAAAGGCATGCTAAGAAAGTGGGAGAAATACCTTATAAAACTTATTAATATAATTAAAATCAAAGGAATGTCCAATGAAACAAAAAGTAATTAAATTTTTGTAAATTATTCCAAATATAGTTCCCCTCTCACTTTTAAAATATTTTTTTAAATGAGGAGCGATCTAAGTAAATTTCCAAATGCTTAATTTTTCAGGAATGTGAGAAGGAAAGAGATAGTTTTTGGGAAACATAGGAAATTTAAAGGTGGTTGTATTTTCTACTACCCTAACTGTCTTGGACTAAACAGAAAAAGCTATCTTGCTTTCTGTTTCTCTTAGAATTTAGACCTTGTTTGTTCTTAGCTTTCCATTCAGATTTTATAACTAAGAATAAATTGGTTGAGATTTATATGAAGTCCTTGCTAATTAGTCAAAACTGTGTGAAATTAGGCTAAAACTCTGAAATTAATCTGCTATCTTTTTTCTGATTTGTGCGAAGTTTAAAAATTGTTTCTGATTTTATGAAGTATTTTCTCTCTACTTTCTGCATGCCTTTCGTGGTGTAATTGGAAGCATACTCTGCGCGTATTCGATAGGTCCAGGTTTTGAGTCCTGGCGAGGGCATTGCACATTTTTCACATCTCCTTCTTCAAAATAACCTAATGAATGTAAAGTGGCTTCCGAAGTAAAAGGTGGACGATAATTTGTCACCATTAAAATTTAGTGAATTACCTCTAGAATTTGGCGAATGGGTTCCTTAATCCCCAAGTCGTCTTTCAAAAGGGGGCGTATATAAGGTATTTTCTCAAACCTTTCCGTATGCCTTCCTGGTGTAATTGGAAACATACTCGATGCGTATTGAAGAGGTCCAGGGAGGGCAGTGAATATTTTTTTACATCTCCTGCTTCAAAACAACCTAATGAATCTACAAGTGGCGCCCGAACTAAAAGGTGGACGATAATTCGCCACCCCCAGTATTTGTCGAATGGGTCTCCTCTCAAGTCGCTTTTTAAAATGGGGCATATATAAGGTATTTTCTTCCTCATTTCCGCGTGCTTTCGTGGTGCAACTGGAAACATAATCAATGAGTATTCGAGAAGTCCTGGGTTCGAGTCCCGGTGATTGCATTGCACATTTTTCACGTCTTCTGCTTCAAAAACACCTAATAACTACATTTTTTTAAATTGTAATTTTTGTGCATCAGAATTTTTCAAAATTACTTTAGATTTTACATAGTTTGAAGACGAGGAATAGGTGCCCGGCGCCCATAACGCCTCCCCTGGCTACGCGTCTGTGTACTATTAAGTAAAACTACACTGAAAAATTTGTTTTAAAAAAATTACCTTACAGATTCTGTTAAATACAATATTCAGTAACGTACGAATTTTTATTATGCGCAGTTATCATAAACTGTACCTTAAACAATAACGAACTGCCTTGTTACGTACTGTTGTGATTGAGTTCTATACATATGCCTTTTGGCTACTGCCGTGGGTAAAAAATGCTGTATATACACAGTCCAGTCACATTAATGTGACCACCACGTACTTTCCATGTCAGAGTTAAATAACCAATCACAGAAGGCAGGTGGCAGCACAGTGCAGTTGAGCGTATATAAAGGGTGTGTGAGGGCTTCGGAAAACATTTCAATCGTTGGCGTAATGCAGAAACGAAGCGATTTATCCGACTTCCAAAAGGGCATGATCATTGGCTTTCGGGCCAAGGGTGGAAGCATTTCCGAAACGGCTGAGTTTGTGAACTGTTCGCGTGCCGCCGTGGTAAAAGTGTACCGTGCATGGCAAAATGGGAATGTCCAAAATCAGCGACGTGGCAAATGTGGTGCACCACGGGCCATAGATGACAGAGGCGAACGACGGTTGCGGAGATGCGTTCGGGCAGATAGACGGGCTACCGTTGAGCAACTGACCACCAAAATGAACCAAGGGGCTACCAAAAGTGTCTCCCAAAGTACTATTCAGCGAACATTGCTGCGTCTGGGCCTCCGAAGCAGACGCCTGGTTCGTGCACCTATGCTGACTGCTGTTCATCGACGGCGAAGGCTAGAATTTGCACGCCAGTACAGCAGCTGGACGTCCACTGAGTGGCGACAGGTTGCGTTTTCGGATGAATCGCGTTTTATGCTCCATCGGACAGATGGACGTTGGCGTATAAGGCGTGAAACCTCTGAAAGGAACCACCCTGCAACCATTGCCGGAACGGTCCAAGCTGGAGGCGGGAGCATTATGGTCTGGGGAATGTTTTCCTGGCATTCTCTAGGTTCACTGATCATTGTGGAAGGCACAATGGATCAATACAAGTACGCATCTGTCCTTGCGGACCATGTTCACCCCTACATGCGCATTGTTTTTCCTCAGGATGATGGCATCTTCCAGCAGGACAATGCGAGGTGCCATACAGCTGCCAGTGTACGTGCGTGGTTCGAAGAGCACCAGGATGAGTTTACCGTCCTCCCCTGGCCAGCAAACTCACCTGACTTAAACCCAATCGAGCATCTGTGGGACCATCTCGATCGAGTTGTTCGCGCCATGGATCCTCAACCGCGTAATCTAGCGCATCTGGCCACGGCATTAGAGTCGGCATGGCTCAACATCCCAGAGAACACCTTCAGGGACCTATGTGACTCTCTTCCTGAACGTCTCGCAGCAGTCCGCTCTGCGAAAGGTGGTTATTCTGGCTTTTGACAGATGGTCACATTAATGTGACTGGACTGTGTAGTAGTATAGTATAAATATGCTACTGTAATATGTAGTACTATATTTTATTTTAAAGTGAGCTTACTATTAAAGCACTGTAGAAAAGTAAAATTAATTTCATATTTATCTTGCTGTAGCCACAGACTGTTTTGGATTGATTTTAAATACTGTAGTTTTTACTGTGCTCAGTAGAAACCAGGCTGAGAAAATAACAAATACCAATTTTCAATTTCAAATTTGTTTTCAATCTATATTGTATTTCATTAAACTGGTATATCATGTATAATATGTTGCACGAAACATAGAACTTTGTTATCAACTACTGATATATGATTATGATGGCAAGATAATAGAAGTTTCACTGTGTTTTATAATTTGATTTAAATTTCGGTAAACTTAAAACACATTTGGTTGTACAGAGGCTGTTCGCCCATTTTTTAGATGATTTTGGTAAGCGGTAATAAAAAATCGTTTGGTGCAAAAGAAGCAATTGCAATTGTACTAAGTCAAAATTATCGTCTGTGGCTTGAAAGTTTTGTTATTATTCAAAATGGCGAATTTAACAAAGCAGTGGTTCGAAGGCTACATTTACGCTCTTTCCGAAGAGAAATATGCATACTCCGTTATCCAAAAACGATGCGAGTCATGGTTTTGTGACATCTAAAGCGTCGATAAATAATATTATCAACAAGAAAGGAAAAAAACGTGAAATTGGAGTCTCAAGTGGGACAAAAATTCCAAACAAGTATCCAAGGAAAAAACGGACATCTTCGACTGTTGCAAAGGTTGTAAGGTTTTAGTTAAACTAACAAAGTTTTATTTTAATTTTACTTTTTCTATCCCTTCTCATTTCGACTTCCCGTTAGAATAAGCGCGCGTTTCAGCTTTATGCTAATTTGAAGTGGAGCCAAGTTATATTTAAGCGAAAAGTAGGAACCTCTCAGTGGGAGAGAGCTTTTAGTCTCAGACCACGGTTGCTCTAGTCGACGTTCGCCTGATTAGCTAGCATTTAAATTCTAAGCCATAGCGCGTTTACGTGATTGCTTATTTAAGTAATTCCAAGTGCGTCAGTATTATTTAAATCTTGCTACGCACCATTTTAGTTTAGAGGCCAACCTGGCGTTATAGCTCTGCGAGCAAAGACTACTTAATTTCTATTTAGCTTTAGTTTAAATTTATCTGATTGTTCATTTTAGACCCAAGTGCGGTCTCTACTTTCTGTATCCCTCCCGAGTTGGGACGTGGCTGTAAATAATTGTGATTTAATAAAAGAGGATTTTAAATTCCTGTAAAGTGCAGTTCTTCTACCACTTAATCACAATATTCTACCACAGAACATAGCTGCATTCAGCTCCTTGTTCCAGATCAGGATTTAAGGAGTTCACGAAGATGTTTACCAAGAATATGCACCGAACACTAAGTCCTGACAAGGTATGTTGTTTAATGTTAAAAGAAAATCCTCCTAGTCAAAGGACAGTTGCAAAATCATTAAAATGCTCGGTGCCCACTGTAAACAAAATGATAAACGTTGATTTAAATCTTAAGAAAGCGAAAAAACGCAATGTGCATCGTCTTGTTCCGAAGCATATCGCTCAACGCAGGACACGCTGAAGAATTCTATATGAGAAACACTTATCCAAAGAAAAATGAAAAACAATTGTCGCAATAGATGAAGTATGGGTATATTTAAATGATTGTGACAAAAAAAGAGCCATTTATTATCATAAAAGGGGAGAAAAAATTTAAGTACATGATTCAGAGAATCGAAAGAAAGTTTTTGTAAGGGATTCATGATTGTTGCTGGTTTTTCTTATAATGGCAAGTTAAAAATAAAGAGAGTGCAAAAAAATGTCAAGATTAATTCCAAATACTATCAGGAACATATTTTATCGCCAATTTTTCTGAATGAAATACCATCGCTTTACCCACAGTGCCATCAAGCTGTGAGACTCCATCAGGACAAAGCTAGCAGTCACACATCAAAATCCACTGTAAATTTCCTAAAAGAAATGGAACAAAAAACTGGTATCTAGGTCACACCCTTCACTGATATCCCTACCAAATCTCCAGATGTTTCACCTATGGATTTTTGTGCTTTCGGACTTTTAAAAACTAAAAACCGTATCCAAACATTGTCCCAAAACTCTAACAGGACTCTGGAAAGCTGTTCGGGAGGAATGGGATAGAATACCTCTTCTGACACTTCTAAAGGCATTATTATCCTGGAAATTGCGGTGTCGAGAGATAGTTCAGAATAAGAGATGTCAAATAGAACATTTAAAGCACAAGAATTTTATGTAATTTAGTTTTGTGAATACAATATACATCGTAAAAAAAAATGTGCGAACAGCTTCTGTATTCTGTTGAAAACCTTGGTTACGACCTTTGATTTCTTTATCATTTAAAAGTAAAAAAGAAAATTGTATGTGTTAAAATAATACAAAAAATAAAAATATTTATTTCCATTTTTTTACAAACATACAGACTCTAGCATAAACACAAGTAGGAATATAGAGCAATTTTAGCTAGTGAATACATAAAATATAAAAATCTATAAAAGTACATTTATCTGAAACGAAATCTTGAAAAAAATAATAAATCATATGAAAATCGTATACAATGTGTTGAGACCAGATAAATATATTTTACGTATACTGAATGACTAAATGTAAGAGGAAACGAATTATGTTTCCAGCAAGAAATAACAATTAAGCCTTGAACTGGAAAATTTGCATTCACGGGAAATCTACAGTTCTTATATAAGAACTGTTAGCTTAAATAAGATATGCTTATAATTTTCCATCATTTATTTTATCCATGAAGAAAAAATTATTTTAGATAGCACATGTTCTTAACTAAAATGAGTAGATTTTCTTAAGCTAACTAAAATAAGAAACATTTTGTCTGGGACTATTTGGTTCGGATAAGAAATATATTTATAATATTAACCGGAAGTAAGATTCGTTCTTGAATTTTTTGGTTATTCTCAGGTTTCTTAATTGTTCTTTCCCTTGTTAGCATATTAATTTTCTTGTTGAATTTCTTTGATCCATTTCATCGAAAGCTAATTATGCTAAACTATTTTGAAATTTCGTTTCGAAGTTCGTTATTTGACGAAATTTTTAATTTACTTTTGCAATGTCGACTATGAACTGGGTATAATAAGGTACCACGCGATTTTTAAGCTTAGAAAATTGTTTAATGTTTATTAATGTTTAAGAGATAGAAGATATTGCTGATTTCTTCAATTTTCTGATATCGAAAAATTTGTAAATGACTCTATATTAGTGGCGCTCGAACTAAAAGATTGCGAACAGTAATTCCTCACCACCAGGACTTGGCGACTGGGTACCCTAATATCTAGTCACCCTTTAAAAGGGGAAGTATATAAGGTGTTTTTTCCTAGATCTTCGCCTGCCTTCGTGGAATAACTAGAAGTACACTCTACGAGCATATGGAAGATCCGGAGTTCGAATCTCGCTAAGAGCATTGCACATTTTTCATGTTCCTGCATCGATATAACCTAATGAATCTGCACTTTCACATTAATAAATCTGATAGATAAATTTAATAAAATTGATTCATTGATCTACAGTTCATAGCACTATTATAATGTTCATAGCACTATTATACATGTCATTTTCATAGCACTATTATAATGAGGATATATTTTGTGAATAGCTTACGGGTTTCTATTTGCCTTTAAAGGAACGATACGCTGAAAACTTTAAATGAAATTTTTTGTAGCTTTTCCCTTTTTTTTTAATGTTTAAAATTATCTAAAGCCTTATAACTCAGAACATAGTTAATAAAATGCCTTGATGGTTTATACATTTTTTTATTTATAATGCATATTATTTTTTTTTACTTTTTTGTTAGATTAAAAAATAGTTTTATGATACACTATAAATGATAAAATACTGTATTAGTTATCCAAAAATTCACATAAAATGCATTAGAATTAAATTTAAGTATGAAATTAACATTTTTATGATTTAATTAATGTTAAAGTAAGGTAATGAGCAAAAGTTTGGAAAATATGATAACTGTGAATAAATTCTTGAGTTACATCAATTTTTAAATTTATGAATTTTCAATTTCTCTCTCTGTTTTTTTTTAATTAAAAGTCCAAATTAGCATTTCGGAAAATTAAAAAATATTTTCCATTTTAATTTTTTATTGGTTTTATGCACGTAAATATACTTTTAAACAAATGTTCTATCTAAGATATTAAATCAAATGTTTCTCATTAAAAGTCTTCATTATACAAAATAAATATACCACTATTTAATGTATCAAATATCACGATCACCTCTTACAAGACATTTAACACATATTTATGACATTTGCAGGTTTTTGCCTTTTAAAAAATTTTTAAAAATGTAAACAAATAAATAAATAAAAATATAGAAAGGAGTGGATATCTAACTCAGGATCTCAATGAAAAGGTTTCATGTGCTATGCTGTTGGATAATTCCAGAAGGCTAGCATGCAAACAAAACTCTCATATCCATGAAATCTTCAAAATTTTGAGGATAATTTTTAAATGTTTTAAAGCATTGAAATTGTAATTTTTTTTTCTTTCTCCTATTGGCGGACACTTAGGCTTGGCCTCAACTGCTGCCAGAAGTGGTGGCCGTTCTATTATAGAAGCACCTAATAGGTGAGCCACTATTACCTCCTATGAAGGCACAGCCATACCTTCTCTGGAATTCGAATCCGGGTCCTTCGCTACTGCATTAAGCTCCCCTGACCACTATGCCATCTAGGCAGCTCACTTGAAATTAAAAGTAATCTTCGTAATTAAAAGAGGTTTGTAGCATATAAAATTGTTTATCACCGAAAGCTGGTAATAAATCTTATCTGATAAATGCTCATAATTATTCCTATTGGTGTGCAAGACTTGTAGATTCTTTCTTTATACGAAGTGATCAAAGTCGCCAACATTTAATTTCGTGACAAAGAATTGAGTTTTCATTCAGAGAGTTCATCATTTAATTTTGTGACAAAGAGTAAACGCTATAAAGTCTTCAAAGGAAACTTGCGATCTATACGAAGAAGACTTGTGATCAGTAAGGCAAGCTTTAAATATGTTCTACTACATCATATCTTTCCGATGATCTTCGAATGAGTTTTAAAAGATTCTAAGCCAGTCTGTTGAATTCTAAGACAGTCTGTTGTATCATACTTTTGAAGAAATGTTCGGTAAGGCCTTTTATAAACCAAGCGTAGTTCTCGCTTATTATCAACATTTTAACGACACAATAGGCGATATGAATATCTTAAATAAGATTGTTACAAAATGTTTTTAAATATAGCAATGAACAATACGGATTATGTACAGGTAAGAAAAAGCCTCTAAAAGTCTGTAAAAGTAAAAAGAGATTTCCTTTCTATGTCGTTTCTAAAATTCAGTCTTTTTAGTTCAATAACTATCCATTTATTCGATCATAAATAGAGAATCTTCTATGAAATTATCACATATTTTGGCGATTTATCAAATGTTCTCATAATTAAAAATTAAATAAATTAGAAATTTATTAAATCCTTTTGCACCGATAAATTTGCGTATCGGTACTGTCTTTCTCTGGTGATCCTGGTCTACAGGAGCACTATACGATGGAATGTAAGTTTAGTAGCAAATGTGTCGACTTAATTTAGTGTGGCAAATTCGACAGTGAACTCTACAGCACCAAATGAACTTACATTTACAATTAACCGAAATTTTTTTAGTTTTCTTGCGGACTTTGTATCCGCACTCATGACATAAAGTCCTGCAGCTTTGCTGTTCAGAAAGAGAAACGTCATTTCCTTTCCTCCGAGAACATTGTCGGCCTCTGGTGCCTTTAATACCAGCTGTCAGATTGGCTTCACAATAATCTGGAGAAGATTCCATATAGATAAGCCGGTGCCGAGGAACCCTTAACGTGGGCGTGGAGGTTATAGAGTTCCTATTGCGCATTTTGCGCTGTTTGGTGGGCAGCAAGGAACCGTGGTCATTGTATTCGACACGCTCGGCTTTCTCGTAGGCTTCTTTAAGATAATTACCGACTTGACGCAGTTCTTCCATTCTCATCCAACACGTTTGCGTACTACAGCTTCCAGACACACCATGACACTTGCACGATCTACGCATAGTCTTCCTAACAATCTGGAAAAAATATGAGAGAGATTAGCAATGTAGAATCAAGAGTTTTGTTGTAGTACCTATGAATAACATTATACGTAACCATCATGTAAAAATAATAGCAATATCTATGAATATAATTATGATATACTTTTCATTGTAGGTGAGATGGTATTAAGAAAAGTATATTTTCGAACATATTACCTATTAGAAATAAAAATCAGCGTATTGCGTAAAAAGACGCACTTTTATAAATCTTATAAGGTATTTCTCCCACCTTCTTAGCATGCTTTCGTGGTGTAATTTCCAGCACACTCGGCGCCTATTCGAGAGGTCAGAGGTTCGAGTCCCGGCGAGGGCATTGCTCATTTTTCACATCTCCTGCTTTCAAAAAACTACTTAATGGCTCTACAAGCTAATACTGAAGCTGCAAGTGGCAGAACACAAACAAGTTCTTCTTATCCCCAAAAAAGGAGGTTCGCTTAAACGCAGGCCACGCATCACCCTAAATGGAAATCGACTAAGTATAGTTCACCATCTTAAATACCTTGGTCTAGTCTTTGATGAGAAGTTCTCCTGGATTGCCCATTCTCTGGAAATTAAGACAAGGACCACACAAATAAGCAAAGCAACTGCGCCGGTTACAGGGATACAAATGGGGTCACAATCCCCCCATTCAAAAAACATTATATTTGACTGTAGTAGAGAAAATAGTCACTTATTATGCAGCAGTCTGGGTGCAGCCTATGCAGGAGCGCAAGGTCAGACATCTGTTAAGTATTCAAAGGATGCTTTGCTAACATTTTGCACAACTTCGACAGCTGCCGTTAACGTTCTTGCAAGACTCTTGCCGCTACATATAATGGCAGAAAAAGAAACAATCATTCAACAAGTGAAACAATTGCGCAAGAATACATCTTTCGGAGACATGTACTACGACCTCACAAAATATGAACAAATAGTAAGCTGCCTCGACACCCATCCGTTCTTCAGAGAATCGAAGTTACAGTAAAGTTGAAGGAAATGACTCCGCTAAATACTCTGACAGATAATGTTACGGTAATTTACATGGACGGATCAAAACTAGATACCAATGTAGGATGTGCTTTAGTGGCACTACGACAAAACAGCGTTGTGTATCAATGGAAGGGACACCTTGATAGCCACAATAGCGTCTTTCAAGGGGAGGCCACTGCAGTAGTAAAAGCAATAGAGTATATTAATAACAACAATTTAAGAAACAGTCTCGTTAAAACGGACAGTCTTTCATCTCTTTATGCACTTTTGGATCCTTCACACAGGTCTCCGATCACCAAAGCTGCGCAATCAGACTTATGTCAAAAACATCACCTGGAAACAGGGCTTGAATGGATAAAAGCGCACGCAGGAAACAACGGAAACGAAACAGCAGACCTCCTCGCAAAAGACGCAGCACTGAATGTGGAAGCAGAACATATTGCAATCCCCAGGCCAATTTCCTTCCTGAAAAGACGGGTTAAACTTCAGGCAGTATCAATATGGCAGGAAGAATGGGACATCGGTGATACTGGCCGTCGTACTTACGATCATATCACCTATGTGGACACGGACAGGATTTATAGTATCAATTTAATGCTCGTCAGATATATCTCAGGGCACGGTCCTATTCCTATTTACTGTGCTAAGCATGCTATTACAAATACAGACCAATATTCCTGCGGT
>KK114272.1:79574-92848 GCA_000611955.2 Stegodyphus mimosarum
GTAACACTGGCACCCCTGAGCATTATGTAGTGAACTGTCCTATAATAAATGCCATACATATCCCAATGTCTCAAACAAACAGGAAGGCATTTAGTAAATATATGATCAAACAAAGACGCTTAGTCAGGCAAGCTACTAAGGCAATGAACAAACTATTAGATATAGGCACGGACCTGTGTCAAGTGCACCAACATCCCAGGACCTTCTTAGAAGCCAGTATTTATGTCAAGAATACGCATTAGAAGTAAATATTATGTCAGGCATTACTGTCAAGTATTAGCAAGTGTTAAGTCATTATTATATTATGTCAAGTATTATATCTTGTCAGGTATGTATTGAGTATTATATTATGTCATGTATAGCAAGTATTATGTCAAGTGTTATGTACAGTATTATATCAAGTATTGTGTCAAGCATTATGTACATCTTTAGAGAATGGTGGACGTGGCGCTAAACCGATTAACCACAATGGTAGAGGAATGTTGCTCACGTCCTCGTCACTCACTCTACAAGCTAATCTACATTTTGCAAAGGAATAAATGCCGCTGTTCACCAAAGTCAGATTGTAAAGTTGTATTTTGAAGAATTTAAAGAGGGAATTACATATATTCCTTGCTCTGTATAATCACCAAATTTAAATATTATTGAACCACTGAGGTCTGTGTGAATAGGGTGGGATCCTCTCATTTTTTTTCGCTTTTCGTTCAGCATCTCTAAAAAACTGAAGCAATTTTTGTAAAAGAATGATATAAAATATTTATTATTACCATTCAGAACTTATAAGTCTCCATTTCAATAAACGTTTCAAGCATTCTGTGGATACCAAAGGGGTTCCTACTTTATAGTTAGGTATATTAATATATCATATTTTTAGATGTTTCCATTTTTCGGACAACTCATGTATATAATAATAGTAACAAATATATGAAGCTTAAAATAATACTAGCAGATGGTACGAAAGGTGCACAGCCTGCATAAAGCAGAAACAAGGTATGTACAGTGTAGTTTCACGTTTCAGAATTGGGAGGTATGGAGGGCTTGTTTAGGAAGAAAAGCATGCGCATGTATATTCACTGGAAGTCGCGCTGCCGGAAATAAAGTGGGAGGTATGGAGCTACTACTAACCTATCCACATTCAAATAGGAAGATACAGTTAAACATTCTAAAGTCTTAATTTTACATGTTTCATTATTATTTTTCTCTACAGATGGCACTACACTCATGTTTCCTTTGCTCCTCCCAACACGATACGTGCAATACAAATGTTTACACAAAACAAAAAATTTGATACAAATTCGGTCGTGCTTCTTTCTTCTTTGCAGAATTATTTACTCCTGAAGAAGAGGGAGCTATGTCTTATCGCCCTCAAAACCAATAGTGTTTTATTAAATCCATAGTGTTTTATTAAGAGTATAAAGTATTTCTCCCGCCTTCTTCGCATGCCTTCATGGTGTAGTGGTCAGCCCGCTCGAGGCGTAAGCGAAAGGTCCGTGGTTCGCTTCCCGTCAAGGGCATTGCTAATTTTTCATGTCTCCTGCTTCGCAATAACCTAATGACTCTACAAGAGTTGTAACTTTATTAGTTTAGTAAATCAATACAATTTTATTAACTAAAATTCAAGAGTTTTTTATTTAAAATCTACGTCAATATAAGGTTTCTCTTTTGCCTAATTTTAACTCTCTCTGCTTTCATTTAAAAACATCTGAACATGCAATTGCATTATGTCAACATATTCTGTCCCTGCCGCCTAGACGGTTGCGGTACAGAAGAGCCCGGGTTCGAATCCCGGAGAAAGCATGGATGTTTGTAAATGTATAGTGTCCGTGCGGCATGAGGGCACTCTAAATAAGCGGTGAGTCGAAAGTCCTCTCGAGAAGTTGATGGTAGGGAAGAGAGAGGTAGAAGACTCTGGGGTACTTTCCATCAAATTTTTTTGGGGGGGGGTGATATTAAGTGAAGTCGTACTGTCACATGTACTGTGCTCAGGGCTCTTGACAACGACAGGCGTAATCTTGCACTCCTTGCCACGATGAATTTCGTGCGCATGTTCTAATGCTACTGTCAGACAAGAGAGATAAGTCACAACAACTTCTGCTCCTTCTTACTTCGATAATGAAAGTCGAAGTTAGTAATCTGATGCGTAAGGGGCATGAAATATGTTTGACCGCTTTGGTACATTTTTTTTCTATCATGTAGTTCTTTGCAAGTACTCAAAGCATGTTTTCAAAATCGTTCTAAAAGTATGTATCTTTACAAAATTACTTTCCTGCAGTTACTACACAATGTAAACATTAATGTTAGCTTCTCTTTTTCCCTCGCTCCCTTTTTTTTTTTTAGAAAAAAAAGCAAACATTATCTTCAGATTTCTTTCAATTCGCGCGAAGAATTTTCGATTTAGTTAATTTGCAAAAGCGAAGCAATTGAAAGCAACATTAGCAAAGCGGAATATACAAGCATATGAATTCTTAATAATGACAAGCGATTGTTAGTGGATGGGCTAAAATATGGAATAAGGAATTTCCTAAGAAAATTTCAATAGCATTAACAACAGAGCGTTTTTGATAAAACTACTTTTAGTCAAAATATCTAAACTTACCGTTCGTCCTACTTTATTGTTGTGTAAATTTACTAAAGCTTTAGCATCTCTTCCTAGTTCTTTGGAGTCGAGAAACTGCTTAGCCCACTTGTTCCCAATCATTACATTATCACTGCAGCCGGCCCATCTCCATCCTTCATGACCTAAAAAATATTTTTAACTTTATCGAAAATTGCAATATAATATTTATTGGGCATCATACGGACGCTCATAAAATTCCTTTGCGACCTTTATTTTCACATCCGTTGTTCGAAATCGTGAATACTTCCAGCTGTTTTATCACAAAAAAGTTTTTAATACACATATTCATATTTCGGCAATTTAAAATAATCAATTTTTGTAACAATGATGAAATGTAACTTTTTATATACTTCTCTTGTCCTTATAATTATATTTAATAAATATTTATACTCTTTTTAACAAATAACTCACAAGTAGTTTAACGTTTATGCTACCCTCCCCCTCCTCAAAAAAGTATTTACTTAACTTTGAACACGTTAATGATATTTTAAAATTATGATAAAATCTCCATTTTTTATTCTTTTTTCTGGTCAGTTTTGAAACGAGTTTCTTTTTCTGAATTTTTCTAAATTTGTTAGGTTTATGTTTAAATTATATTATGTTTACAAGTCCCTTATGATTCAAACGATTTGGCAAGAAATGCCGTTGTAGGGGATAGGACAAGTTTAATATATCAAATATCCAGTCTCTAGATTGTTGCCAGACCAACAGCGGCCGAGTGACAAAATACTTTAATATTGGCATTTTCTTCCGAATTGAAATCCTGGAAAATCTATGAGTAACTTGAAGAGTATGCTGCTTTCCCTTAGAAAGTCTTCCATGAAAGCATTCTTCTCCTAAGGCGAGATAGTCCTTGTATGCTTTGCCGTAATTCAGATAATTTAGTCAAGAATGTTTTTTACAAGCCTGGTTTTACCTTTAAATTCCTAATTTCATTCTTAGAAAAATGGTAGCTTTAAAATAAGTGCACTTTTTAATAATTTAAGTCTTTATCATATTTTAATAATATATCTGTTTGGTGTACATCAAAATTTATTTAATTTTTAATACAAGGGATTGATATATATGAAAATGGCAGGGTATTTAAAAAAGGTGGTGTTTCCAACGCCATTTATTAATTATAGTAATCCTGTAAAAAATCTGAAAGGTTTCAGACTTTAAATTACGTCCAAAGGAGCGTTTTTTTAACATTTTGTGTGTTACCTTTATATCATGTTCTTCGCACTTAAATCATAAAATTCAGTTAAAGAGCAATATCGCAAAATAATTTTAAAATGAGCATATGTTTATAATTTCTGATACACAGTCCCGCGGCCTGGAGATAAAAATGTTTTTCTTTTCCACGCAGTGTTGTTATTGCTCGCTTTGAAATCGTTGAGTTTGTTAATCAAAAATTCGTTAAAGTTTTACAAAATATGAAATAGATAATAAAACGAATTCCAAATTAGGGCTTCCGGATGCTCTTGTTCGGTGGAGGATTACGTTATTCAAAATTTGATGGCTCTACGTACAGTTGTTTTATCACAATGCAAGAAACATACAGATATTTATATATATTTTACATTATTTAATTTATTTAAATATAATACAGGGCTCTAATATGTGGTGGCTGCAATATGAAAAGTGAACCAACGCAAAACGCCAAAACGAAGTTAATAGTCCTTCTGGGCAAATTGCCCCTTTGGACTAATAATTATCATTGTAATTACCTGTGTAATTATCAGTTGCTTTGTAATGAAATATCTATTATGCATCTCGGTAAGGAATGTTTTGTCCTTCAATCACTGTGCTTGTAATTAACGACATATATCCATACGCTTTAACCGTCATATTTATAAAAATTATGTAGAATCAGCTGTTAAATAAATTTACATATATTCTTTTTAATATCTCACTATTTTTCTCCCTTGTTTTTCATTATTTGATAAAGAAAATAAAGTTGAGACAAAATGTATAGTAAAAATCGTTGAGTTTGTTAATCAAAAATTCGTTAAAGTTTCAATAGATTCTGTTAGCAGTTACAAAACATGTTTATCACAAGGGACATATTACAGTACTGTAATAAGTGACATTAAATACTGATTCAAATGAGATTAATTATATATGTTTCCACCAAAATGGATTGACGTTTTAGTAAGATATTAAGTACTGCATAATATGGAAACTAAATAAAGAGATCGTCATATATATATATACATATATTTTAAACTTTGGAAAAGTCGTTCAATTAAAGTCACGTACAGTAGTGATCCAAGTTAAAGAATTCGATTATTTTGGAATGTAACTGAATGAAAAACACAAATTATGCTTCCAAACAAAATGCAGATATTTAGTGTCGAATACCTAAAAGTACACGTGTATGTGGACGAAGTATTTAGGAAAAGGGTTATTATAAGCGCACTTGGCCTTTTCCACGATCTTGTGGGCTCTCTCTTTTTGACTTTCACAGTGTCCCCCCTTTTTTTCATTTTTGTGAAATTCAAAAGAAGACGGTTAAAGTGAATAACAATCAATGGATTATGAAATGAAGTAGAGATTTATCGGGGGAACCAGGGTGGTATAGCAAATTTAATGTATTTGAATTTGCCCTTTAAAGATAAATCCAAATAATGTTCTTTAGGTCTGGTGACTTGACCAGTCGACCTGATTAATATCTTCACTTTTCAGAAAGTCTTCCACTAAATAAACCCTAAGTGGAGGAGTGCTGTTGTCAATGAAAATGAAATGAAAGCGAACTTTATTCCTAAAATAAACGAACATAAGGCTATGAGACATCTTTCTACTCTTCGCAGAAGTCACAGAACCTGTGTCAAAGACAAGAAGTTCAGTGCGCCAGTCCAAAATGATTCCTGCTAAGACCATTAAATATCTCCTCCCCAACTGTTTTTTTTTTCTTGGACGTTGAAGGACAGATATTTGGTATTTGATCCTTGATATATGGTACTTCGAGAATCAGTTGCTTGACTGACCTGGATTTTGTTCGTGAAGAGAAAGATCCCCCACAGACGCTTGATCTAAAATCCATATTTCTGCGTCATGTTAAACGGGTTGTCTCTGCGCAAATGAGAGGGACGCTATTTTCTCCCGTTAAAGAAAAAAAAAGAGAAAGAAGAAGACTAAGAGAGGTCTATTGGCAAGAAGACCAACTGGCCAAAAGGCGTTTTCTTATGTAGCCTTCTAGATACACTACCCCTAAAAATCGGCTTCCTGTGGAAGCACGAAGGTCACGAGAGAGCTGATCGCGGATCACTTCTTTACTGCTGATATACAACAGACAGTATCTTTGGTTTATGCTCTAGGACCAATTATAGTGATGTAAGTAAGGTGCACTTTCACCATCAGCCGAAGGCGAAGAGTTCGGCTGACAAAGATGAAATGAGATGAAATGAACATACAATTGTAAATCATTATGTCGGTAAACAATGATTAAAAAATTTCAAAAATGAGCTATTAACAGTGGGAAGGGTTAAAAGTACCCTTTATTAGACTCTTTAAAAATTCACAATGCGTCGACTTGACGCTAACAGATTACGCCTCACTCCTGCGGTAACTCAACTAACAAGAATTAAAATTAAAAGTCAAAAATATTGACACAATGGTAGACTTTTCCCCAGGGCTCAGATAATCCTGTTACCTAAAACCGCCTCGAAGTCTCGCGGCAGCAAAGTGATAGCAGTTACGCCACTTTAAACAGCAATATATATAGAAACAGAAGCTCACGCTACAAAGTTACAGTTCTTGCCCACTCTTTTTTTTTTCTTTTCAGAGCTCAGTATTTAAACTTTTACTCCTAATGGTAGAATTTGCATTCGTTCACGCTACCCTATTTAAATATTCTGGCATTGACAATTAAGAGAATGAAGGCTTATCGGAAAGAAAGCATAAACTTAGCTGGTTAGTGAAAATAAGTATAAATCTCTACAACAGTACTAGACCGCGCTAGATTCACTAATTTTACATTTAAGTTTTAGGTGTGAATTCAGTCAGGTGATTGTCGATGAAGGTTAATTTGAAGTGATAAAAATACAATTACAATATAGAGTTATATTACATTATTGCATTTCAAGATAAGATTTCAAGATAAGATAAGCAAGGCATAGAATTTTTAATTTAAGTTTCTTGTGTATTTATTGTGGAAGGTCAGATTTGAAGAGTAATCAATCACACCCCGGCAATTCTTGTAATAAGCGTTGGCCGTAAAAGTACAAAACACATTTAATAAAAGGTAAACTGTAATCAATAAAGGAAAAGTTAAACATCAAGTTAATAGCACCCGTAACGTCCATATCCGTTTTGCCGGATTCAAAAGTCAAATAACATGCTCTTGCCAGGTAAATATTAATACGATACACATATCAATTATACACATATTTACACTTTATGATCCAATTTACAGTTTACGGATCGTTCTCGGTTTTTTTACTGTATTTTCAAGTGTAGGGTCATAATTAGTTCATTCATTTATAGCCTTGGATATGGAGAAATTTTTTCAATATCGAAGAAATTATGAGCCATAAAAAGAATTTGATAATGAGTGGGATTAATTTTAAGTTCTTTGTTGATAATTGAATTTCTAACAAACAAACCACGGTGCATTTACTATGGATATTAGAATCTTGTTCTATAAAACATTAATTTTTTTTTGGCGTTGAGTCTCGTTTGCAGTTGCGCAACTGGGACCACATGGAGGATAATTAGGGTGAGGTAGAGAATTCTCTTGGTCGAAGATACTTAACATAGATTTGCGTGCAATTAAGCTGTAGAATGCCAGGAAGGCTGAATTTGCACGATTTGTTACTTCATTTATATGTCCTTTGAAGTGAGTCTTTACTCAATTTTTACTCCCAAGAGAGCTGAAAAGTTGTTGCACTCCTTTTAAGTCTCGATGAGGTTAGGTTATTCAATTATGGCAAAGCACACGAGGGCTATCTGCCTAAAGGGAGGGATGCCTTCGTGGAGGACTTTCTAAGGGAAACAGGCTCGTACACACGTTACACATGGGGAAAACCAAGAAAGCGCCCATGCAGCCAGCCCTTTCGCGGGATTCGAACCTCGGACCGAACTACTAGTGCTCAGCGTCTTTACCGCTCGGCCGCTGGTGGGCTAAGTCTCGATGAAATGGGTCGATACAAATCTTCATTGGCCGTCGTGGCTCTTGGAGGACCTCAGCCAGGCTTTCTCACCGTGCATTCGCTATTCTAAAAAAATTCTCATAAGCTACACATAAATATATACAAGATCGCGTTGCATTAAAGTTGCTGATTTGCATTTGGAACGCTAACTGCATTTCTTTTGCTATTTGGAATGAGATATTTTTATTCACTTCAGCATATGTAATTATTCTAAGTAATCATATTATTTTTTTTATCATTTCATTACTGCGCTGTACATTTACTCTGCAATCAGCGTATTAATGGTCACATGAAAGTATGCCAGTTGTATAGTGCAAACTCAATGTGAAGCAATTTAGCTCAAACAGAATAGTTTTCAGAGATTTACTATATTTTAGTCGTGTTTCTTTTTTTTTTTTTTTTTCAAATTTTAAATTTCTTTTTTAAAGCCTTATTAATCAATTTATACTGACATAAGGAACGTGCGAATCTTCTTGCGTAATTATTGCAAATGAATGAACAAACACTAATTGTAAATAAATATGTTACTAGCCATAAGTAATAAGCAAAATATAAACTAATGAAACTCATACATGAATAAATTCAAGCAAATTAAGCTCTACGTATATCTGTTCCGTTATTAGCCCAAAGAGGCGTTGGCCCAGAAGGGCTATTAGTCTCGAAATGGCATTTTGTGTCGAATCACTTTTCAAATTGTTGCCACCAAATATTGTATCCCTGTATTAAATTTATAGAACTTTAATAATGAAGAATCAGTATGAATGTATGTATGTTTCTAGCATTGTGAAGAAACAACGATAAACAACAAAGAAACAATAAGAGACATCAAATTTTGAATAACGTAGTCCTCCACCCGAATATGGGCCTCTGGAAGCTAAAAAAGCTTAAATTTTGTATTTCGAATTTGCTTCATTATCTATTTCATATTTTGTGAAACTTTGAAAAATTTTTAATTAAAAAACTCAACTATTTCAAAGCGAGTAGTGGCAAGACTGAACGGAATAAAACAACTTTGTCTGCAGTGAGTGAGTCTGCTTATCGAAAATTCTAAAGATATGCTGTTTTTAAATATTTTGTGATTTTGCTATTGAGTCGAATTTCATGTGGCATAAGCGCCAAGAACGTAATATTTAATAAATAAAGTAAACGCATAAAACATTAATTATGAAAAGACAAATAAAAAAGTTTTGTAAGGCCATCTTAGTAAGAAAGTAGAACATTGATATGATGAACTGAAAGAAGAGGGAAGAAAATAGAAAAATGTACTGTAACACTTAAGGCTGCATCAGGAGTTCTAAACGTACATTGGTATGCTTTTTTAAAAATTTTTTTATAATTTTGTTGTTGAATTGTACATGGCGTTAAGTGCGAAGAAAATGATTCTTGATAATAAAGTTAAAAAGACAAAAAAAAGGGGGGGTTTCCTAGGAGTGAGTGTAACAGCAGACTGGTAGACTGCGAGCTCAGCGAGAGCGTAAAAAATCTTAACAAAACCTTTTGGGTGATTATTAAAATCTGAAACCTTTCAGACTTTTATTATTATTACTATAATTATTATTTTTAATGTTGGTATTTCACTGTTAAAATATCTTTCTTATAAGAGCTGATCTTATTTAGATCAATTCAGTGGCGAGTAATTTGAATCTCTTTATTATCAGAAAGAAAATTTTTCTGTGAGACAGTTTTAATTTTTGGAAAAAAAATTAAGCCTAAGAAAGGAAGTCTGGGAATGAGGGATGTCTAGAAGATGTCTCTACTCGACCAGAAGATAAATGATTTTCCAAAAATGCAGTACAGTTTTATGTTATCTATTTCACAAGGATTAAAGCAAAATAGTCTCATTGTTTAATTTCCACAATATGAGTAACAAGAAATTTAAATAATATTGAGAAAACTTGCACGACTAAGGTTTTCAAATCTGTTCCATGGGTAACATTCATTCAAAATTTCAAATTAGATGGAAATATTCATATCATGATTTGAGGAAGCCTTACCAACAGCACCTTTTTTACTATCGTCACAACCGCATATGTCAAAATGTCCCATGCTGCAGTTCCGTGTGAGGGTGATGGCGATAGCCGCACTGACGATAGCATGGAGGAATGCCATTTCTCGGGTAGCTGCAAATGAAAATAAAGAAATTCAAGCACATTATGAAAGTATGAAAGAAGTTTTGGAGAGTATTCTAAAATTATAATACTACTCTAATTTATCCGGGGTCATTAACAGTTTTAAAGTTCATGGAAACAGGAAATGCAGGTCGTTTTATAATTCTTTTCATACAACTTTTAAAATGACTAAAGGTCAAAGAAGAGTCGTCATACAGACGACATTTTCGACGTTCTTAAAATTCTTTCATAGAAGTGAAAATGCATCTGTTTAAACTGCTAATTATGCATATTTCTGAACGAACGATGGTATTTAAATTATGCGCCTTTAAAATGATTTTATTTTAGGAAATGGTGTTTTCAGAAAAGTCTGAGGTTAAAATTCATAGTATACTTTCGTCTGAATATTCCATAGTATAATTTTATAAAGAAATAATTTATTTTTATTAAAATTTTTATGTTTAAAATCCCAACATTTCAATAATAAACAAAATTAGCAATTCTAAATTACTATGGTACACTGCGAAAAAAAGGGGGGGACAGTTCTATATCTTCTGTTCTACTGGACCGATTGACGAAATTCAAATTGCGTTTTTCATACCTCGAAAGCGCGACTTAGGATATATATTAGATTTATATATTGCAGTGTTCTAGTATAGGTATATTTACATAACATAGACTTTTTCTGAAATGACATGCCCTTTTTTTTTCCATATTTCGATTCTACGACTCAAATTACGTTAAACTGCCAAGTTTTGTAAAAATAGCACGAGTACTTTTTAAAAAATTAGCTCTCAAAATTTTAGCTCCTCAGTGTTAATTGAATTTGATATATATTTATTAATATCTCTTTTTTTTACCTTGATTCCTTCTTCCAGAATTCGAAATTTGGGCTTAATCCAAATATAATTAGCACTGTTTCTGGGATTTATTTTAAAATAATTCTTATAAATCTTTCGAAAATATTTTGTATTATTACCTATAAAATTTTTGATATCATCTTAAGTAGATGTATTTCTAGGCACACTTGCAAAAAATTAGAGTTTTGTGTTCAAAATTTCCTAAGATTTACGTGAGATACGTGAATTTACATATTGGTGCTTTTTGAAATTTGGCATATTCGTTACAAGCGATAATAACGCCAAATGTGGTTTACGCACTTCGTTAAAATTATTTGAAGGTAATGAACGTGGCCTTTTTTTTCCGCTGATATACAATTAAAAAAAATCTGATGTGTACACCACATGACTTCCTTGTACGGAATATTAAATTACACTCAATTCTCCTGCATTTCATTTAAACATACTGAATTAACACTTAACGAATTTTCAATTAAATCTTCTTCGCCGATAGCACATAAACCACAATAGAATAAATGCACAATTTAAAGTTCACTATATTTATTTACCATAGCCACACTTCGGCGCTAGGTTCACTTAACAGCGTTACATCTCATTCATATTATAACTCAGAGTGCACAAAATTTATATTATCTGAAGAATTACCACAAGTTCTATTCAAATACTACAATAAATCTAAAAAGATATATAAAAGAAATTAAACACATAAAAAAAGAAACAGTTTTTCATAGACGATTCAGCGCCGCTTACCTAATGCGCATGCGCTACTAATGAATTCAGTTCTCACTTCGCGGAAAGGCAAAAATACATAAAAATTCAAAATATTTTCATTAACAACTGAAAAATATAGAAAAACATAAAACACCAAATACAGTTAAAACAATTAACAAAAAACAATTTTTAGAATTAAAATTACGGTTTGTACGCAAAAACAAGCTAATAACTTACATGAAAATTCCAGAATGAATTAAGCATAATTTAATTCCGTATAATAAAAGAAGACACTACTTTACGGTTGCGAAGCTTAGTTTCTCTAGACTGGCAACAAATCCACTATTCTGCTAAGTTTCAAATGTAATTAAATATGGCCGCTACCGTAAACAAAAATTAGCCTTAGCCGCACTTTAGAAACTCTTAAATTGTTGATAATTCCGCAATTATTGCATGGAGGTTGACTAAAGGCATAAAAATCTTAACCGAAAGATAAGAACAACATAATTCAACCATTTTTAAAGCAAAAAATGCACAATTTACAAACATATAAGAATAAAGAAACTGAACTTACTGAGCCGAGTAACAGATTGGATATATATATATATACACATCTATGTGTGTGTGTATATATATATGCACACACACATAGATGTATATACTTTTGGTGAGGCCAATTGCAACCAAAATAGGAGGTGCACACCTAAATGTTGTAGAAGTCCTATATACATAATTTCAACGTCCTGAGGCTACTCGTTTTTGAGTTATGCAAGATGTACGTACGAACGAACGTACGTACAGACGCCAAGAAAAATTCTCTTTAGAATTTATTTTAAATCAGTTTTATAATTTTTTTGGTGAAAAAGGATCCTTTATTCTGTCCTCACGTACAGATGTCACGGAAAAACATCGTTAAATTGCATTCGATAGCGGTCAAAATGGATAATATGATACCCAAATTTTTTTGCGATTACAATACTTCCTTTTTACTTCGTAGAAGGAAGTAAAAAGAAAAGAAAATAGGTTGCTATAAATTAAGAAGTTTGCCTCCTTGGCGCAAACTGAAAAAAATACGCCAAGATAAATTTGTAAATTTCTCCATAAATTTCGTATCAAATTTTACAAAATTTAATATTTAGTCACAATATGAGTCGTAGAATCGAAATATGGAAGACAATTGTCATGTCCTTTCAGGAAAAAATCCGATTTTGTGCCAAAATACCTATATTAACTCAATGCTATGTATAAATCTGATATATATTTTAAGTCGCCCTTTCGAGAGATGAATATCGCAAGTTGAATTTCGTCAGTCGGCTCAGTAGAACCAGAGATATAAAACTGTACCTCCGCGCCCCCCTCCCGCAGTGTACATGTTTTTTCAAATTCTGCTTAAAAACATTTTCTAAGAACTGGAATATTTTATTAATAGTTTATGGCAGTATTTTATAATTATTCGTAAACTTAAAATTTATATTTTTTTTTCATATTTAAAGTTTCTTGTAAATTTGTTATTCGTTTATGTGAAAATTCAATAAAACCGCATGACGTTTTCCTCGGTGAAATCTTCATAATATCTCCAAGGATTAAGAGGATATTCTGAACCAATTTATTCAAAATATCTCAGATATCGAAAACTGATATTTCTCTAGAGTGAAATTTTCTGTGAAGGTAAATTACTTTCAGTAATCAATTGGCTAAGCTAATAACATTTTTCTATCAATCACTTTCGCTACTGGAATCCAAGAGAAGAGAAGAACCTATGAATGCAGCTGAAGATTTTAATTCTTAGACTGTGAATCAAAATTAATGTACACTCTTAGACAAAAAAAAAAAAAAAAAAAAAAAA